>CM077649.1:63279609-63479609 GCA_039707465.1 Rhabdophis nuchalis
AAGAGAAGGAACGGGAAAGAAAGGAGAAAAGGAAGGAATGAAAAAGGGAAGGAAGGAATGAGAAAGGGAGGGAAGGAAGAAATGGGAAACAGAGAGAAGAAAGGAGAGAAGGAATGGGAAAGGGAGAGAAAGAGGGAGGAAGAGAAGGTGAGAAGGAAGGAATGGGAAAGGGAGGGAGGAGGGAAGAAAGGAATTAGGGGAGGGGAGGAAGGAATGGGGAAGGGAGGAAAGGAGAGAAAGATTCTCCATCTCTGCTTCTTGGACCATTTAAAGATGCCTCTTTCTTGTCTTTTCTTGTGTCTGTTTGTGTTTGTTTAAAAATAAATAAGAAATTATTATTATTATTATTATTATTATTATTATTATTATTATTATTATTATTATTATTATTATTATTATTATTATTATTAAAAGAGGCCTCTTCCCATGTCAACCCAAGGCTCGCTGGGTCTCCCTTGGGCCGAGGATGCTTCTCGTCCTCTTGGAGAATGTTGGAGATTTCCCCCTATTTCTTTATTTCAGGCTTTGTATCTCATTGCTACCAACGGGACCCCGGAGCTGCAAAACCCAGAGAAGCTCTCGCCCATCTTTAGGGACTTCCTGAATCGCTGCCTGGAGATGGACGTGGAGAAGAGAGGCTCTGCAAAGGAGCTTCTCCAGGTAACCCTTGGACCCAGGCAGAGAGAGAGAGAGAGGATTTCATGGATATTGAATATTAGTTCTATTTTCTAGTCTATATTCCATTCTATTCTATTTTCTATTCTATTCCTATTCTATTTCTTATCTATTCTATTGTCTATTCCATTCAGTTCTATTTATTCTATTTTCTATTCTATTCTATTCTTTTATTCTATTCTATTCTATATTCCTATTCAATTTATTCTATTTTCTATTCTATTCTATTTTCTTTTTTTCTATATTCTATTCTATTCTATTTTCTATTCTATATTTTATTCTATTCTATAATTCAATTCCATTTTCTATTCTATTTTCTATTCTTTTCTATTTTCTTTTCTATTCCTATTCTATTCTATTTTCTATTCCATTCTATTCTATTTATTCTATTTTCTATTCTATTCTATTTTCTATTTTATTCTATTCTATTCTATTTTCTATTCCTATTCAATTTATTCTATTTTCTATTCTATTCTATTTTCTTTCTATATTCTATTCTATTTTCTATTCTATTTTATTCTATTCCATTTTCTATTCTATTTTCTATTCTTTCTATTCTTTTCTACTCTATTTTCTATTCTATTTTCTATTCTATTTTCTATTCTATTCTATTCTTTTATTCTATTCTATTCTATATTCCTATTCAATTTATTCTATTTTCTATTCTATTCTATTTTCTTTTTTTCTATATTCTATTCTATTCTATTTTCTATTCTATATTTTATTCTATTCTATAATTCAATTCCATTTTCTATTCTATTTTCTATTCTTTTCTATTTTCTTTTCTATTCCTATTCTATTCTATTTTCTATTCCATTCTATTCTATTTATTCTATTTTCTATTCTATTCTATTTTCTATTTTATTCTATTCTATTCTATTTTCTATTCCTATTCAATTTATTCTATTTTCTATTCTATTCTATTTTCTTTCTATATTCTATTCTATTTTCTATTCTATTTTATTCTATTCCATTTTCTATTCTATTTTCTATTCTTTCTATTCTTTTCTACTCTATTTTCTATTCTATTTTCTATTCCATTTTCTATTCTATTTTCTATTCTATTTTCTATTCTATTCTATTTTCTTTTTTTCTATATTCTATTCTATTCCATTTTCTATTCTATTTTCTATTCTTTCTATTCTTTTCTACTCTATTTTCTATTCTATTTTCTATTCTATTTTCTATTCTATTCTATTCTTTTATTCTATTCTATTCTATATTCCTATTCAATTTATTCTATTTTCTATTCTATTCTATTTTCTTTTTTTCTATATTCTATTCTATTCTATTTTCTATTCTATATTTTATTCTATTCTATAATTCAATTCCATTTTCTATTCTATTTTCTATTCTTTTCTATTTTCTTTTCTATTCCTATTCTATTCTATTTTCTATTCCATTCTATTCTATTTATTCTATTTTCTATTCTATTCTATTTTCTATTTTATTCTATTCTATTCTATTTTCTATTCCTATTCAATTTATTCTATTTTCTATTCTATTCTATTTTCTTTCTATATTCTATTCTATTTTCTATTCTATTTTATTCTATTCCATTTTCTATTCTATTTTCTATTCTTTCTATTCTTTTCTACTCTATTTTCTATTCTATTTTCTATTCCATTTTCTATTCTATTTTCTATTCTATTTTCTATTCTATTCTATTTTCTTTTTTTCTATATTCTATTCTATTCCATTTTCTATTCTATTTTCTATTCTTTCTATTCTTTTCTACTCTATTTTCTATTCTATTTTCTATTCTATTTTCTATTCTATTCTATTCTTTTATTCTATTCTATTCTATATTCCTATTCAATTTATTCTATTTTCTATTCTATTCTATTTTCTTTTTTTCTATATTCTATTCTATTCTATTTTCTATTCTATATTTTATTCTATTCTATAATTCAATTCCATTTTCTATTCTATTTTCTATTCTTTTCTATTTTCTTTTCTATTCCTATTCTATTCTATTTTCTATTCCATTCTATTCTATTTATTCTATTTTCTATTCTATTCTATTTTCTATTTTATTCTATTCTATTCTATTTTCTATTCCTATTCAATTTATTCTATTTTCTATTCTATTCTATTTTCTATTCTTTTATTCTATTCTATTTTCTATTCCTATTCAATTTATTCAATTTTCTATTCTATTCTATTTTCTTTCTATATTCTATTCTATTTTCTATTCTATTTTATTCTATTCCATTTTCTATTCTATTTTCTATTCTTTCTATTCTTTTCTACTCTATTTTCTATTCTATTTTCTATTCCATTTTCTATTCTATTTTCTATTCTATTCTATTTTCTTTTTTTCTATATTCTATTCTATTCCATTTTCTATTCTATTTTCTATTCTTTCTATTCTTTTCTACTCTATTTTCTATTCTATTTTCTATTCTATTTTCTATTCTATTCTATTCTTTTATTCTATTCTATTCTATATTCCTATTCAATTTATTCTATTTTCTATTCTATTCTATTTTCTTTTTTTCTATATTCTATTCTATTCTATTTTCTATTCTATATTTTATTCTATTCTATAATTCAATTCCATTTTCTATTCTATTTTCTATTCTTTTCTATTTTCTTTTCTATTCCTATTCTATTCTATTTTCTATTCCATTCTATTCTATTTATTCTATTTTCTATTCTATTCTATTTTCTATTTTATTCTATTCTATTCTATTTTCTATTCCTATTCAATTTATTCTATTTTCTATTCTATTCTATTTTCTATTCTTTTATTCTATTCTATTTTCTATTCCTATTCAATTTATTCAATTTTCTATTCTATTCTATTTTCTTTCTATATTCTATTCTATTTTCTATTCTTTCTATTCTTTTCTACTCTATTTTCTATTCT
This sequence comes from Rhabdophis nuchalis, assembly GCA_039707465.1. Lineage (NCBI taxonomy): Eukaryota > Metazoa > Chordata > Lepidosauria > Squamata > Natricidae > Rhabdophis > Rhabdophis nuchalis. The sequence continues at coordinate 63,283,157 of CM077649.1, forward strand.
ATTTTCTATTCCATTTTCTATTCTATTTTCTATTCTATTTTCTATTCTATTCTATTTTCTTTTTTTCTATATTCTATTCTATTCCATTTTCTATTCTATTTTCTATTCTTTCTATTCTTTTCTACTCTATTTTCTATTCTATTTTCTATTCTATTTTCTATTCTATTCTATTCTTTTATTCTATTCTATTCTATATTCCTATTCAATTTATTCTATTTTCTATTCTATTCTATTTTCTTTTTTTCTATATTCTATTCTATTCTATTTTCTATTCTATATTTTATTCTATTCTATAATTCAATTCCATTTTCTATTCTATTTTCTATTCTTTCTATTCTTTTCTACTCTATTTTCTATTCTATTTTCTATTCTTTTCTATTCTATTCTATTCTATTTTCTAATGTTAATTTTAAAATGGGAATTTTAGTGCAGGGACAGTTAGATTTAATTTGTTTTTATTGTATTTATGTATGTATATATTTTATGTTGTTTTAATTTCTCCCTGTGCACCGCTCCGAGTCCCCTCGGGGAGAGGACGCGGTTATATAAATAAATATTCTATTCTATTCTATTCTATTTTCTTTTCTATTCCTATTCTATTCCTATTCTATTCCTATTCTATTCCTATTCTATTCTATTTTCTATTCCATTCTATTCTATTTTCTATTCCATTCTATTCTATTTTCTATTCCATTCTATTCTATTTATTCTTTTTTCTATTCTATTCTATTTTCTATTTTATTCTATTCTATTCTATTTTCTATTCTTTTATTCTATTCTATTCTATTTTCTATTCCTATTCAATTTATTCAATTTTTTATTCTATTTTCTTTTTTTCTATATTCTATTCTATTTTCTATGCTATTTTATTCTATTCCATTTTCTATTCTATTTTCTATTCTTTCTATTCTTTTCTACTCTATTTTCTATTCTATTTTCTATTCTTTTCTATTCTATTCTATTCTATTTTCTAGTGTTCTATTTTCTTTCTTTTTTTTTTATTAAATTTTTTTATATTTTACAATATTCCACCCAGTGCTATACAAATACGAAAGGAAGAGTTGGTTCTTCGGATATCTTCAGTTATCTTTAAGATCTCCAAAATCCGCGTTCCCTGGGTACAGGTATCGAGACATCCAAAGTTCCAAGTGCATAGTCCACAAATGGCTTCCAAGTCTTCCAGAAAATGTCTTTTTTATAGACCCCCTCTCTAAATTTAATATCACATGTCATTTTATTATTTAAAGCTAATTTCCACATTTCACAATACCACTCTTCTATTTTAATATTTACCTCTATTTTCCAGTATCTTGCTATTATAATTCTACCCATTATAATCATAATTCTAATCAATTCTTTCTCATATTTTGTTAATTCTAATTCCTTAATTATCAATAATAATATAGTTTCTGATCTCAATGTTATTCTTTTCTTCATCATTTCAAACATCGTTTTCTCCAATTGTTGCCAAAACTTTTTAATTTTTCCACATTTAGCTAGTGTTCTATTTTCTATTCTATTCTATTTTCTATTCTTTTCTACTCTTTCTATTCTTTTCTATTCTATTTTCTATTCTTTTCTACTCTTTCTATTCTATTCTTTTCTATTCTATTTTCTATTCTATTCAATTCTATTCTATTCTATTTTCTATTCTATTTTCTATATTCTATTCCATTCCATTCCATTTTCTTCTTATTTCTTATTCTATTTTTATTTTTGATTCTATTCTATTCATTCTGAATTCTATTCTGTATTCTACTCTACTCTACTCAGACCTCTTCCTATTCAGTTTCCCAAATAGCAACGCAGCAACTTCATAAATACGATGCACTTTTCTGTCTACCGACAGGTGTAAAGACCCACAAAAGTTGTGACTGTTTTCACACGCCTGCCGTTTCTCTCCCTCTTCTCTAGCACCAGTTCCTGAAAATCGCCAAGCCCCTGTCCAGCCTCACCCCTCTCATCGTCGCAGCGAAAGAGGCCACGAAGAACAACCACTGAAGGGGAAAAAAACACACACACAAAAAGACCACACCAGCTATTTCCGAAATCCTTCTGCAAACAGTTTCGGTTTTATCCTTTAGGAATTTTTTCTTTCTTCCTTTTTTTAAGAGACAATTTTTTTTAAAAAAAATCTCCTCTTTCAGGATGTCTGCCCTGTGCAGAAAAAGCCTTTTAATCATTTTTAATTTTTCCCCCCCATCCCTGGTGGCTGGAATCATGAAATTCAGATGGAGGATCCAGAAATGGACTTACAGCGACGGAGTAACTCTGGAGTAACTCTGAGCTTAGGAGCGCTGCCTTTCTCGCCAGACGCCCGTGAAAAGGCTGGCTGATTGCCAGACAAACATTGCAGGCCTCTTGAATCTTTTAATGTGCGGATTTAATGTATGGATTTTTAGAATGAGAGCGAAGAATTCCTCGCAGGAACTTTTTAGAAGACGTTTTCCCTAAGAATCTTGCGAGATAACCGTTCTTTTTTAGGCCTCCCGGGGAGCCTAATTCTTAAAACTACTGAAAATGTGTTTGGATTACTTGAAAACCAAGGCAGGCCAAGAGAAACGTGGACTGATTTTATAAATGCAGGGGAAAGTAATGAATGTTCCCCCCTGCGAACCACTTGAGGTTCGGACAAAGTTTGCATGCGTCAAAAGACGATTCAAGTAGTTAGGATGAATCGGCTGTTCCCGCCCCCGTCCCTTTTGGGAAGGTTAATTCATTGGTGATGGATCATGCAATGTGTTTGGGGTTTTGTGTGAGTGTATGTGTGTTTACACACCTGTGTGTGTCTGAGAAACAAATTGTCCTCTGATTAAATCCCTACAGCTCGTTCCCATCTCAAACTGCAGTTTTAAGACTGGCTAATCTGATGGTTTGGGTTAATACCCCATGTCTTATTTTCAGGGAAATACAGTGGCTTAAAACAGAACTTTCCAGATGGATTGGAACTTCGATTCCCAGAATCCCCCTTGGCCAGAAGGATTCTGGGAGTTGAAGTCCAAGGACAGCTGGAAGGCACCGAATGGGGAAAAGCTGTTACGGTTTTCATGCTATGGTTTTTTTCAATACGGAAACTTTGCTCTTAACTTAAGAAAGAGTTACACAACGTTACACAAACCCCAAAGAAAAAACTTGAATTTGGGGTGTGTGTGTGTGTTATTTCTTTGCTGCCCCGGTAAAGAATATCACGGTTTTCCCATTTCCAAATTTGCAAAAATAATAATAATAATAATAATAATGATCCTGCATGTATCAAGACTGGTTTTATCTGGGCCTGTGAGCAGCTGAGAATTCAGTCTTTCCAGATCTAGCGACGGGTGAGAGCATCAGCATATATCGGGAATGTGGGTCTCTTTGTGTGAGGAAAAAACAACCCCTTTTTTAAAATCGTGCGATATGAAAACGATGAATGCAAAATCAGCAGGTGTTGAATAAATTAGATCCTGGGTGTTTCACGCTGGTTTGGTTTCTAAAAGGTGAGAACATCAGATGGCGAAAGCATTGACCGTATTTTTCGGAGTATAAGACGCACCAAGATTTTGAAGAGGTAAATATATATATATATACACTAGCCGTTCCCGGCCATGCGTTGCTGTGGCCCAGTCTGGTTAAAGGGCCAACCAATCTGTGTGTAGATCTACACCTGCACACACAAACACGTACACACAACCACCATATAACCCCCAACCTACCTACCTACTCCCTCTCTCCCTCTACCTACCTACCTACCTACTGTATTTCTCCCTCACTCTCTATCCCTCTACCTACCTACCTACCTACTGTATTTCTCCCTCACTCTCTATCCCTCTACCTACCTACCTACCTACCTACCTACCTACCTACCTACCTACCTACCGCATTTCTCCCTCTCTCTATCCCTCTACCTAACTACCTACTGCCTTTGTCCCTCTCTCTATCCCTATAGCTGCCTACCTATCTACCTACTGTATTTCTCCTTGAATCTTATGGACAGAGTATTTTATGTCATAAAGGATGACATAATACCTGTGGCCCACTGCTCTCTCTGTATCCATCTACCTACCTTTTTTACATTTCCGTTGCGTGTACCTGGCACAGGTGTGACATCTACACAATCTATATATGTCATTGGTGCCGTATTTGAAAGGAACGTTGTGTGAAAATTTGGAAGCGATCGGTGCAGGACTTTCGGAGATTAGCGGTTTTGAACAAACTCTTGTTACATTTTTATTTATATAGAATATATAAATATAATATATGTGTGTTAGGTTTTTGAGCTGAGAAAAGGAAAAAAGAAAAAAGGAAGCAGTATGCTTCCTCCCTTAATTGGGACCTAACAGGGTGTTGTGGAACAAGTATATATATATTATATTATATATATTATATTATATATATTTTGCTAGTTTCCCTCTCCCAGTCCCCAGGAACATTTTACAGGCCTCTCAAACTCTTTGCATGCTATGTTTTTCTATATATATAGATATAGATATAGATATAGATAGATAGATAGATAGATAGATAGATAGATAGATAGATAGATAGATAGATAGATAGATAGATAGATAGATAGATAGATAGATAGATAGATAGAAAATATATATTTTTGCTAGTTTCCCTGGTTTTTGGTTATTATACACTGAATACATGCTGTATTCAGTGTATAAGACGCACCCAGTGTATAAGACGCACCCAGTGTATAAGACGCACCCAGATTTTCACCCTTTTTTTTGGGTCGGGGGGGAGGTGCATTTTATATTCTGAAGACTATAGTAAATGCCTGCTCAACACAAATTTTGACAACAACAATATAAAAAGCATCTAAAAGTCCATTCACCGATTTTTTACTGCAGTCTGGATTTTATGGAGCATCTTTTCTCCCCGTGCTGAACAGAGACTGGCCACCTGTGTGCAATTGAGACAGGAAAGAGTGTTCCAGAGCATGTGCAGAAGGTTCTCTCCTCTTTGGGTAGTCCTCAACCTACAACAGATCTTTAGTGACCACAGGTACAAGGACACCCAGAAAAGTGACTTAGGGCCGTTTTTCAGACTTGTAGCATGCCTGTAATCATGTGATCCAAATTCAGATGCTTGTCAATTGACTCCTATTTATGACGGTGGCAGCGTCCCGGGGTCATTTGATCCCCTTTTACGACCTTCTGACTAGCGAAGTCAATGGGGGGGAGGGGAGGGGAAGCCAGATTCACTTAACAACCGGGTGGCTTACTTAGCAACTGCGGTGATTCACTTAGCCACTGTGGCATGAAAGGTCGTAAAACGGAACAATGCTCCCTTGAGAACTGCCTTAAGAAACCAGGGGTGGCAGCGAAGAGGAGGTGCTAAGACGAGTGGAGAAAGACTGTCCTCGACTTGCAACGGTTCATTTAGTGACCGTTCACAGTTACAACGGCGCTGCAAAAAGCGACACGGCTGTTTTTCACACTTAACGACCATGGCAGGATCCCCACTGCAGATCACGGACACGTGGTCGAAATTCAGCCACTTGGCAACTGACTCGTATTTATGACGGTTGCAGTGACTCCGGGGGGGTCACTTAACCACGGCGCCAAGAAAAGTGGCAAAACTCGCTTGGCAAACGTCTCACTTAACATAAATGTTGGGCTCAGGGGTGGTCGTAACTCAAGGACTACCTGTGCTTGTGTGTTGCTGGGCTTGAATCCGTGTGTGTGTGTGTTCCTATTGTGGAGCGAATTGGGGGTCAAGACAATCCAGATGTTCTGCAGGCCGTTCCCAAGACCGCATGTTAATTTCTCTTGGACGCAACTTGGAACAAGGAAGGAGGAGCAGGCTTGGGTCATCTGCATGGCAACCTCTTGGAACTGGTCCAGCTGGACCTACCAAGCATGGTGACAAGGATTTGAGAAGAAGACAATATGGATGTCAGCATCCCAAGCGAAGCACCCGTAAGAAAACAGAACTCCGAGGCAGTTTATTGCATACATCACATTGGCACAACTGGTAAAAGCCGACTCTGAAATTTCCCGCAGCATTCGCCCGAAAGTCCCTGGTCACGCTCTCCAATCCGAGTGCTGTCTGGTTGCTTGGTTACCGGCTCCTCCTCTGGCCGGCCACCTGTGAGAATGTCCTTGGTTCCCGCAGGAAAACTTTATTGTTTTGGCTGCAAGAACCGACGGGCGAAAAGCAAAATATAATAGTGAGTCCTTGACTTAACGATCGTTTGTTTAGTGACCGTTCAAAGTTACAACGGCACTGAAGAACGTGACTGGCGGCTGTTCTTTGCCCTTATGACCTTGGTCAGGTGATCCAAATTTAGACGCTTGGCCACCGATTCATATCTATGACGGTTGCAGAGGTCCCCGTTTGCGACCTTCTGGCCGGCAAAATCAACCAGGTTCACTCAACCATCGTGTGACCAACTTAACAACGGCAGCGATTCCCTGAACGATTGTGGCCAGAGGCGGCGTTAAACGGGAGCAGGACTCACTTAACAACGTTCTTGCTTAGCGGTGGAAATGTTGGGCTGAATTGTGGTCGTAGGTTGAGGACGGCTGTGGAGACTGTGGTTGTTGTGAGCGTGAGTGTCTGTCCCGTGTGATGGATGGAGAAGGCGGTCCGTAAAAGGTCCTGATTGGCTGGAGATTGTGTGGATTGTGACATCACCTGCAAGGCAGTTTCTGACAGTTGGGCTCGGCCGTTGGGGTCCGGTCGATGCTGGGCTGTTTGACAGAGGCCATTTCTCTCGTGGGAATTGATAAGCCTTTGGTAAGTAAGGCCACAGTGGTGCAGTGGTTAAAGTGTGGTACTGCAGGCTACTTCTGCTGACTGCCAGTAGTTTTGGCAGTTCAAATCCCACCAGGCTGACTCGGCTTTCTGTCCTTCCGAGGTGGGTCAAAGGAGGACCCAGATTGTTGGGAGCAAGTGGCTGACTCAAACCACCTAGAGAGGGCTGGAAAGCACTATGGAGGGGTATAAAAGTCTAAGGACTATTGCTATTTTCCTTCCTTCCTTCCTTCCTTCCTTCCTTCCTTCCTTCCTTCCTTCCTTCCTTCCTTCCTTCCTTCCTGGTGCAGTGGTTAGAACGCAGTATTACAGGCTGACTGCCCAATGCCTTGACTTCCCAGGTGGGTCAAATAAGGACCCAGGTGGTTGGGGGCAAGAGGCTGTAAACCGCTTAGAGAGGGCTGTAAAAGCACTGGGAAGCAGTATATAAATCTAAGTGCTATTGGGAAGCAAGGAAGGAAGGAAGATGGAAGGATAAAAGGAAGGAAGGAAGGAAGGAAGGAAGGAAGGAAGATGGAAAGATAAAAGGAAGGAAGGAAGATGGAAGGATGAAAGGAAGGAAGGAAGCGAGTGGTGTTGCAGTGATTAGAATGCAGTATTGCATTATGCCCACAGCTAGGAAGTTTGATCCTGACTGGCTCAATCTTGACTCAGCCCTTCCGTCCTTCCGAGGTGGGTCAAAGGAGGACCCAGATTGTTGGGGGCAAAGAGGCTGACTCTGGAAACCGCCTAGAGAGGGCTGTAAAAGCACTGGGAAGCAGTATATAAATCTAAGTGCTATTGGGAAGGAAGGAAGGAAGGAAGGAAGGAAGGAAGGAAGGAAGGAAGGAAGGAAGGAAGGAAGATGGAAAGATAAAAGGAAGGAAGGAAGGAAGATGGAAGGATAAAAGGAAGATGGATGGATAGAAGGAAGGAAGGAAGGAAGGGGTGTTGCAGTGGTTATAATGCAGTATTGCAGGCTAACTCTGCCCACAGCTAGGAAGTTTGATCCTGACTGGCTCAATCTTGACTCAGCCGTCCGTCCTTCCGAGGTGGGTCAAAGGAGGACCCAGATTGTTGGGGGCAAAGAGGCTGACTCTGTAAACTGCTTAGAGAGGGCTGGAAAAGCACTATGAAGCGGTATATAAGTTTTAAGTGCTATTGCTAAGGCCTTAGTAAGACCACACCTAGAAGAATACTAACAGGCTTTGGTCACCACACTATAAAAAAGATGTGGAGACTCTAGAAAGAGTGCAGAGAAGAGCAACCAAGATGATGAGGAGACTGGAGGCTCAAACATACGATGAATGGTTGCAGGAACTGGCCTGGCTAGTCTAGGCAAGAGAAGGACCAGGGGAGACAGGAGAGCATCTTCCGATATTTGAGGGGCTGCCACAGAGAGGAAGGGGATCAAGCTCTTCGCCAAAGCACCTGAGGTAGAACAAGAAGCAATGGGTGGAAGCTAATCAAGGAGAGAAGCAACCTAGAACTGAGGAGAAATTTCCTGACAATGAGAACCGTCAACCCATGGGACAGAAGTTGCCTTCAGAAGTTGTGGGAGCTTCATCCCTGGAGGCTTTCAAGATGGACTGGACTGCCCTCTGTCAGAAATGGTGTAGGGTCTCCTGCTTGGGCAGGAGGCTGGACTAGATGACCTACAAGGTTCCTTCTTTTTCATCTGTAATCTGTAATATGAAGAACGGTTGCAGGAACTGGGCCTGGCTAGTCTAGGGAAGAGAAGGACCAGGGGAGACAGGAGAGCATCTTCCGATATTTGAGGGGATGCCCCAGAGAGGAGGGGAGGTCAAGCTATTCTCCAAAGCCCCCAAAGGCCAGACAAGGAACAATGGATGGAAACTAATCAAGGAGAGATTCAACCTAGAAATAAGGAGGAATTTCCTGACAGTGAGAGCAGTCAACCCATGGGACAGAAGTTGAATTGAATTGAATTGAATTTATTGGACTTCTAGACCGCCCCCTCTCCCCGGAGGGACTCGGGGCGGTGTACAGGTAAAAATTAAAACCATTACAATAAATAATACATAAAACTAAAATCGAATTAAATAGACCCCTGTACAAATTTATAAAAATTAAAAACTTAACCCTAAAACCAAATCAGAAAATTTAAAAATGCAGACTGAGGTGGGAAAGCTGGAATTAGGCCAGACCGGCCAGATGAAACAAGTGGGTTTTGAGTTTCTGGCGGAAGGAGCGGAGATCCGTGGTCGTTCTAATGTCGGGGGGAAGGTCGTTCCAGAGGGCCGGGCCCGCCACAGAGAAGGCCCTTCCCCTGGGCGCCGCCCGCTGGCACAGCCTGGTGGACGGCACCCGGAGAAGTCCCTCTCTGTGTGAGCGAATCGGCCGAAGGGATGTATGGGGCAGGATACGATCCCGCAAATAACTAGGTCCTGTGCCATGGAGCGCTTTGAAGATGATAACACCTTGAAACGCACCCGAAAAGCCACAGGCAGCCAGTGCAGCCCGCGCAGGAGAGGTGTTACGTGGGAGTATCTAGAGACTCCCGAAACAGCCCGCGTGGCCGCATTCTGAACCAACTGCAGCCTTCGGGTGCATCTCAAGGGGAGCCCCATGTAGAGAGCGTTGCAGTAGTCTAGACGGGACGTCACAAGTGCATGAGTGACTGTGCGAAGGGCGTCCCGGTCCAATAGGGGATGCAATTGGAGCACCAGGCGAACCTGGTGAAACGCCCCCCTTGCCACGGCTGTCAAATGGTCATCCATTGACAGCCGGGCATCTAGAAGGACGCCCAAATTGCGTACCCGATCCACGGGGGCCAGATGTTCGCCCCCAATGGCCAGTGATGGAATCAACTGGTTGAACCGGGGCGCCGGTAGCCACAGCCACTCAGTCTTGGACGGGTTGAGCTTGAGTCTGTTACTTCCCATCCAGATCCGTACGGCTTCCAGACACCGGGACATCACTTCGACGGCATCATTGGGGGAAGTTGCCTTCGGAGGTTGTGGGAGCTTCATCCCTGGAGGCTTTCAAGAAGAGACTGGACTGCCCTCTGTCAGAAATGGTGTAGGGTCTCCTGCTTGGGCAGGGGGTTGGACTAGATGACCTCCAAGGAGGTCTGGATAGTGGTTCTCAATGTAGAGCCCACGCCCCGCAGGGAATCAATCTGATTTTTAATGGGGGGGGGGGAGATTTGAACCTTGTTTAAACCAGGTTAATGGCCTTTTAGGCTTCCTTCCCATGAGTAGAGCTCACTGTTTGAGTAAAGTAGTAATTTATGTCACCGGGGGAGGGCTGGGATCAGGATTTTAAAGATGCTTAAGTGGGGCATGCATATGGCCCAAAAAAGCTTGGTTAATTACTGGTGTCGAGTCATTTCTGACAGAGGGTCATTTCATCGGGGTTGGACTAGATGACCTACAAGGTCCCTTCCATTAATCTGTCAAAGTAGGCAAAACGATGGTTTCTCTCATCCCCCCGTCATAAACAAGGGTCGTGTCGGGGTGATGCTTTGAAACCCCATTCTGAATAACGGTGTCGATTCAACTTCTTTTAACTGACTTTTTGCAAAGGTGACGTTTCCCCCACAAAGGAGGAGATCCTGGAGGACATTGCGAGCATCCGAAAAGTGCTCAGAAGACCCCAAAAGACCATCGTCCTCAAAGCCATGGTGAAGGACTTGGAACAGGAGAAGGAAGAACTGCAGGAGATGCTTCGGAAACAGGAAGACACGGTGGCCAGCCTGGAGGCCCGAAACCAATTATTGGTGGAGGACAACAGAGCTCTCCGTTCCGAAATCAAGAAGGCCTCCAAACAACTTGTCCGGTTCCAAGAGTCCAGAGCTAGCCAGAACCGGGCTATTTTGCGCATCAAGCAAGTGACGGAACAGATCCTGGAACACTTGAAAGAGTTGGAGGCGAAAATCGACCAGGACAAGCAACAATACGAAGACGAGAAGAAGGAGTCCGCTGAGCTGGAGCGCATGGTGCTGGACCTGGAAAAGATCTGCGAGGCGCAGGAAAGCCAGATCTTGTCTCTGGAACAGCGGTTTGAGCAATTAACCTTCAGAAGGTTGGAGATGGACTCCTTGCTGTAAGAGGAGGAAGAAGAGGAGGAGGCCAAGCAGAAGGAGGGGTTCAGAGATGCGAGACCTCCTGCGCAGAAGATCATAGCAGAGATGATGACCGCTTGGCCTGGAACGTTCACAATTCCTGTTGGCTAAAGATTTGGCCCCTGGGAACCCATGTTGACCTTGGCTTGAGTCAAAGTCTCCAAGGTCCTGGCCATCTCTCCTGGCCAGAGGCAGAATGGCTGGTGGCCCTTAGGAGCCTGTGGAAAAACATAATTTAAAAAAAACACTCAAACTAGTAGATGTGGAATAACGATCCGCTTTCAATCTACAGGGAATTCAATATATTTCTTTTGCTCTAATAAAGGTTTCCTCACTTAAAACCTTTGGTGCTGTCTCAGAAGTAACTTGGTCGTATCTACATCCCGGTTTCCAAACTTGGGAACTTTAAGACATGCGGGCTAGGGGAATTCTGGGAGTTGAAGTCCACACGTTGAGAGAGCCAGATGTGGAGACCCCTGATCTACAGTACCTGAATTCTTCATGAAGAACAGAATAGAATGGAATAGAAAATAGAATTAAAAAATAGAGTAAACTAGTAAACTAGTCTAGAATAGAATAGAACAACAGAAAATGAATAGAGTAGAAAATAGAATAGAATAGAGAATAGAATAGAAAAGAAAAGAAAACGAATAGAATAGAACAGAAAAGAGAATAATAAAAAAGGGAATAGAATAGAATAGAACACACAACAATAGAACAGAAAAGAGAATAAAAATAGAATAAAAAATAAAGTAAAATAAACTAGAATAAAGCACAACAGAAAACAACAGAAAATGAATAGAATAGAAAATAGAACAGAAAACAGAATAGAACAAACAGAAAAGAAAATGAATTGAATCGAATTGAACAGAACAGAAAAGAATGGAAGAGAAAAGAATAGAATAGAACAAACAACAGAATAGAACAATATAGAATAGAAAACAGAATACAAAATAGAGTAAAATAGTAAACTAGACTAGAACAGAACAAAAAACAGAACAGAAAATGAATAGAATAGAAAATAGAACAGAATAAAATAGAATAGAACAGACAATAGAATAGAATAGAACAGACAATAGAATAGAATAATAGAATTCTTTATTGGCCAAGTGTGATTGCACACTCAAGAAATTTGTCTCCGGTGCGTAAGTGCTCAGTGTACATAAAGGACCTTCATCCTGACACTTTCATAAGCCACAATCCCTCTGCGCAAGCCACACCATAGATGCTGCAGTCCACACCTTCAGCCTGTTTGCAAGAGTCTTTAAGGAAGGGCACTCCATGGGATAATTGTTGTCATAGATAAATTGGTCGTGTTTCTTTGGAGAAAGTCCCAGCTGCTACCTTGACACGACATGTTAACAACGGTTAGGACAGGGGTCTCCAACCTTTGCAACTTTAAGTCTGAAGGACTTCAGCTCCCAGAATCCTCCAGCCAGCAAAGCTGGCTGGAGAATTCTGGGAGCTGAAGTCCTTCAGACTTAAAGTTGCAAAGGTTGGAGACCCCTGGGTTAGGAGGTTTTGGGGAAGGTGGCCGTGGGGGGTTACGGTGAGCGTTCCAAAAATGACTTTTTTCCCCAGTCTGCAGTTTAAATAGCCCTGCCTTTCATCCCTGGGGCCTCCTTTTGCGATCCTTACAAAGTCTTCGAATTAGGACTACAATTGAGCCCCAAACCTCTGTGGTTAAGCGAGACGGTTGATAAGTGAACTCTGCCCTATTGCACGACCTTCCTTGCCACCGTTGTTAAGTGAATCGTTGCAGTCGTTAAGATAGTAACTCCGCTCTTAAGCGAATCTGGTTTCCCCAGGGACTTTGCTCTTTGAAAACGACTGACGACCCGTTTCAAAGTTACGTCCACGGCAATCCTTTGCAGTTGTTCGTCCTTTCGACTGACTGCAGGGAGTGTTGTGGCCCGCCAGTGGCCAGCAGAGCTGGCGGCAGATTCGGGACAATGAGGAGGTTGGGGAGGAACATGGGCCAGTCCTGGAGTCTGGGGAAGGCTCTGAGGAGGGCTCTGTGTCGGAGGCAGAGAAGGGGCCAGAGCCGTCTGACAGTTATCAGCTGCCTTCGTAGTCGGAGATCACTGGGGCAGACGAACAGCTGGAGCCTATTCCCAGTGTGCGCATGCACAGAGCTGCCAGACGAAGGGAACAGCTAAAGAACAAGGATCGACTTGGGGGTAAGGCCACAGGTGGATGATGAACGGCCCAGAGGAAATAAAAGAGGAGCAACAGGGGAGTGGAGTTTGCAGGAGACCATTAGTTCACTTCATTGCAGTGGTGGGTTTCAAATTTTTTTAGAACCTACTCTGTAGGTGTGGCCTATTTTGTGGGCGTGGCTTGGCAGTCGTGACAGGGTGGGAGTGGCCACCTTTTAAAATGTGGTGAAACTCATTTAACAACGCTCTTGCTTAGCAACCAAAATTTTGGACTCAATTGTGATGATAAATTCTTTCTTTCTTTCTTTCTTTCTTTCTTTCTTTCTTTCTTTCTTTCTTTCTTTCTTTCTTTTTCTTTCTTTCTTTCCTTCCTTCCTTCCTTCCTTTCCTTTCCTTCCCGTTGGGTCACTGGCAGCGGCGGGCCAGACTTACTTCTGGGTCCGCCGGTGGAACCCCCTCTCACCGGTTCTCTAAATTTCACCAACCGGCTCTCGCGAGTAGGTGCGAGCCTGCAGAAACCCACCACTGCTTCATTGGTTCATGACTCTCCAAGAATCCTTGCCAGGTTTTGCCGATCTCGGCCTGGCAGCTCTCCAAGCCAGAGAAGGTCTGTGACCGTAAATCCTCCCTGGAAAGACTTTGCTGGATGTGAAGGAGCAGAATTCACAGTCAATTAATAAAAGGGTTTTTTGTCGAGACCAGGAGTTTGCTTCAGGCTCTCGGGAAGCCTCGGTCAGAACAGACACACTGCAGTGCACCCCCATTTCTTGCCCCTGCTATCCCATGGTTCCCTGCAGGCTTTGGCCTGCTCTCAGCCTGGCTGCTCAGCCATCCAAGGAGCCCTAAGCCAGGCAGTTGGACTCTAGTGGGTACAGCCTAGAAGCTGAGGCCTTCCCACCTGCCCACCCAAGGTCAGCCTAATCCTCAGCCAGCTCCAGGGGTCCAGGAACAACAAAAAAATCATTTTAACAGAGTTGGAAAGGACCTTGCAGGTCATCTAGTCCAACCCCCTGCCCAAGCAGGAGACCCTACATCTGCCTCTACCAAGGAAGGAAGGAAGGAAGGAAGGAGGAGGGAGGGAAGGAAGGAAGGAAGGAAGGAAGGAAGGAAGGAAGGAAGGAAGGAAGGAAGGAAGGAGTAACAGATGAACAGAGTTGGAAGGGACCTTGCAGGTCATCTAGTCCAATCCCCTGCCCAAGCAGGAGACCCTCCATCTGCCTCTACCTAGGATTGAACTCACAACCTCCTGATTGGGAGGCGAGAGCTCCACCTCTAGCCCACAGCAGACCGTTTCATTGTTTTGGGTTTTTTTTTTTTGCAAAGAGGTATCCTGGCGATCCATTGCAACGCCAGGCTCATCCTTCCCCAGACAGCAGGGGTGGGTTTCTGCAGGCTCGCACCTACTCGCGAGAGCCGGTTGGTGAAATTTAGAGAACCGGTGAGAGGGGGTTCCACCGTCGTACCTGGAAGTAAATCTGGCCCGCCGCTGCCAGTGACCCAACGGGAAGGAAAGGAAAGGAAGGAAAAAAGGAAGGAAAAAAGGAAGGAAGAAAGGAAAGAAGAAAGAAAGAAAGAAAGAAAGAAAGAAAGAAAGAAAGAAAGAAAGAAAGAAAGAAAGAAAGAAAGAAAGAAAGAAAGAAAGAATTTATCATCACAATTGAGTCCAAAATTTTGGTTGCTAAGCAAGAGCGTTGTTAAATGAGTTTCACCACATTTTAAAAGGTGGCCACTCCCACCTGTCACATGACTGCCAAGCCACGCCCACAAAATAGGCCACACCTACAGAGTAGGTTCTAAAAAATTTGAAACCCACCCCTGCCAGACAGCCTGCCCATTGGGACCCATTGGCCATTCTGCAAGTATGTAGTTCTTCTGAGCCTGTAGGGGGTTGCCTTTCTAAGAAGGCACCACAAAAACTCAGAATAACAGCAGAATAGCCGAGATGGAAGGGACCTCGGAGGTCTTCTAGTCCAACACCCTGCCCAAGCAGGAGACCCTACATTCTTCTTCACCCAACATCTTTAAGGCATGGGGTCCTGTTCACCATTAAACCATCTTTCCAAGCAGCCTCCATGTTTCCAGTGTCTTTTTCCTCCACTTGGACCTGAACCCCCGAAGGACATTTCTTCCAACACAGCGAAAAACAGCCTTCCGAACTCCGTTTTCGGATGCAACGGGCTCCTGCCACCCTCTGCCAGCGAAAATGGAGCTCCGTTTTTGCTGGCTGAGGCACCCTGGTCTGGTCTGTGCTGTTTCCAGGGCAGCCCCGAGGGCCAGATTTAAGTACCCCGCGGGCCGGATCCGGGCCCTGGGCCTTCACTTTGACACCCCTGACCTACAAAGTCCCTTCCAACTCTGTGATTCTATCGTTGTTCTAAATTCCAATGTTGGAGCATTTACAACTTCTGGAGGCAAGGAGTTCCACTGGTTAATTGTCCTCCCTGTCAGGAAATTTCTCCTCAGTTCTAAGTTGCTTCTCTCCTTGATTAGTTTGCACCCATTGCTTTTTGCTCTACCCTCAGGTGCTTTGGAGAATAGCTTGACTCTCTCTTCTTTGGGGCAACCCCTGAGATATTGGAAGATGCTATCATGTCTCCCCTGGTCCTTCTTTTCATTAAACTAGACATACCCAGTTCCTGCAACCGTTCTTTATATGTTTGAGCCTCCAGTCCCCTCATCCTCTTTCTTGCTCTTCTCTGCACTCTTTCTAGAGTCTCCACATCTTCTCTACATAGTGGCAACCAAAACTGGATGGAAATATTCCAAGTGTGTCCTTCCCAAGGCCTTATAAAGTGGTATTAACCCTTCATGTGATCTTGATTCTCTCCCTCTGTTGATGCAGCCTAGAACTGGGTTGGCTTTTTTGGCAGCTGCTGCCCACGGCTGGTTCCTATTTCAATGGTTGTCCACTAGGACTCCAAGATCCCTTTCACAGTTGCTCCTACTGAGCCAGGTGCCACCTATACCGTACCTGTGCATTTGGTTTTTCTTGCCTAAATGTAGAACCTGACTCTTTTCGTCCTTGAATTTCATTTTGTTAGATAGTGCCCAATGTTCAAGTTTGTCAAGATCCTTCTGTATCTTAAGCCTTTATCTTCTGGAGGGTTGGCTATTCCTGCCAGCTTGGTGTCATCTGCAAATTTAATGAGTTCCCCCATTTAGTTGTAATCCAACCTTCAAAGGAGGCTGCCTGAATATCAATCCATTTGGGGAGGATGCAGTCCATAAAAGGTCTTGATTGACTGAAGATTGTGGATTGTGACCTCACCTGTCAGGCCATTTCTGACACCTTTTGGTTGATGCTGGGCTATTTGGCAGAGGCTGTTTCTCTTGAGGGAACTGAGGATCCTTCGGTGAGTAGCCAGCATGACGGTTTCTCTAATCCCCACAATAAACAAGCATCTCATCAGGAACCTAGGATGAGGCCCTGGCGCTAAGTTCCGAATTTCCGAAGAGTGTGTCAATTTAATTTCTTTTCATTGGCATTTTCTGGGACGTCGTGGTTAAGACGCTGACCTTGTCAATTAGAAAAGTTGGCAGTTCGGTGGTTTGAATCCCTAGCGTCGTGTAACGGAATGAGCTCCCGCGACTTGTCCCAGCTTCTGCCCACCTAACAGTTCGAAAGCACGTAAAAAATGCAAGTAGAAAAACAGGAACCACCTTTGGTGGGAAGGGAACAGCGTTCCGTGCGCCTTCGGGCGTTGAGTCATGCCGGCCACATGACCCCGGAGACGTCTTCGGACAGCGCTGGCTCTTCGGCTTTGAAACGGAGATGAGCAGCGCCCCCTAGAGTCGGGAACGACTGGCACCGATGTGCGAGGGGTTGCAATTTGTCACTTGAAACTATGGTTAAATCTATCCGCATGTTGTTGAAAGTCTTATTATTAGCAACGGGTAATTAGAACTGCAGAAAAAACGCAATGGCTGCCAACCTGCCTTCCATTGAGGACCTGCACAATGCACGAGGGAAAATATCTACAGACCCCTCGCATCCCGGACATAAATTGTTCCAACTCCTACCCTCAAAATGACGCAAGGACAGTTTTCTCCCCGAATGCCATCACTCTGCTAAACAAAAAATTCCCTCCCCACTGTCAAACTATTTACTAAGACTGTATTATTATTCTGTGGTTAATCTTTGGTGAGATTCACAGCCTTTGGAACCGGATATTCCACAATGGTTCCGCCCCAGGCTCCTGATGGATCCAGAGAGGTTCCAGACGGAGCTTAGGCCAATACCGGGGACCCTGACCCACGACTCAACTGAGGACCTGGTGGCTGCCTGGAATAACGCGGCCACTGGGGCCCTGGACCGGGTCGCGCCCTTGCGGCCTCTCATGCATCGCCGAACTGCCTTGGCCCCTTGGTTCTCCGAGGAGCTGAGGGCATTGAAGCGACGTAAGAGACGCCTGGAGGGCATTTGGAGATCCCCTCGCACCGAATCGGACCGAACACGTGCTAGGTCCCACTTGAGGACCTACCTCGTGGCGATAAGGGCGGCGAAACGTAATTATCTCGCCGCCCTTATCGCATCTGCAGATAACCGCCCTGCCGCCCTGTTTAGAGTGACCCGCTCCCTTCTCCAACAGGGGCCGCGGGAAGCTCCTTTACAGGGTCGTGCAGAGGAGTTTGGACAATATCTGCTGGATAAAGTCGCTCAGTTGGTCTCCAATGAGGTTGGTCCAGGCAATCGGAGGCAGGTCTTGAGACCATTTTATGGGAAGAATTTAATTATTATACTCTACTCTACTCTACTCTACTCTACTCTACTCTACTCTACTCTACTCTACTCTACTCTACTCTACTCTACTCTACTTAGGGGACTGGAGACTAAGACATAGGAAGAACGGTTGCAGGAACTGGCTATGTCTAGTTTAATGAAAAGAAGGACTAGGGGAGACATGATAGCAGCCTTCCAGTATCTCAGGGGTTGCCCCAAAGAAGAGGGAGTCAAGCTATTCTCCAAAGCACCTGAGGACAGAAGAAGAAGCAATGGGTGGAAACTAATCAAGGAGAGAAGCAACTTAGAACTGAGGAGAAATTTAGAATACAGTCAGAACAATTAGTCAGTGGAACAACTTGCCTCCAGAAGTTGCGAATGCCCCAACACTGGAAGTCTGTAAGAGGATGTTAGGTAACCATTTGTCTGAGGTAGTATAAGGTTCCTGCCTAGGCAGGGGGTTGGACTAGATGACCTCAAAGGTCCCTTCCAACTCTGCTATTGTACTATTCTACTCTACTCTACTCTATATTGAAACTATGGTTAAATCTATCCACATCTTGTGAATTTGAAGGGTTTTCTTACATCTTCCAACTTTGCTTGTCCATCAGCAGAGAACGCTGCCAGAAACGGATCACTTTCTCATCCCAGGACCATGATGAAAACTGCAGCCACCCTTCTGATGGACAGCCGGGACAGCTTAAAGAAGGAGATCAGGAACCTAAAAGTCAAAGTGTCCAACCTTGAGGCAGAAAACCCCCCAGAAATGATCAAGATCAGGAAAGTGAAGAAGAAATATCCGGAAAGCCGAATCCGTTGCCTAGAAAAGGAAGAGAAAGAAGTTCAGGAGATGTTCCGAGAATTGGACGACACCAGGGCGACCCTGGAGCTCCAAAACCAGACCTTGGCCCAGACCAACCAGGTGCTCCACTCCAAAATCCAGAAGGTCTCCAAGAACCTGGTCAGGTTCCGGGCGTCCAAAGCGAGTCGGGACCGGGATATTTCGCGTATGAAGCAGGAGGTGGAGAAAATGGCGGCAGACGTTAAGCGAGCGGAGGCGAAAATCGAAGAGGCCAGGCGGAGGTACGAGGACAGGAAGAAGCGGTCGGCCGAGCTGGAACGCACGATGGCCGAGCTGGAAGGGATCTGCAAAGCTCAGGACAAGGAGATCCTCTGCCTGGAGGATCGGCTGGGGCAACCGATGCGAAACACTCCGTTGTCCCTCTTATCCGGAGGGGCCTGGGTGTTGGTGCCTTTCATGGTCGGTCTGGGATTTTCAAACTTGTTGCCCCTCCTGATTAATGCTTGGTGCATGAGAAGCGACCGCTGACATTTTAGGTCTTCTTGGACCAGGTATAGGACATCCTGTCCCCTATCACACACACACAAACACACAAACACACACGACGTTGTTATTTTTATTTTATTTACTTCATTCGATTTGTAGACCGCAAAAATCTCCGTTGAGACGGACTCTGGGCGGTGCACAGGCAACTAAAACAACAATAAATAGATAACAACACTTACAAAAATTAAAAAGAGATTAAATTGCAAACCTGTGCTAAAATTCCCAATAAAAACCTATCAAACCATTTTTCTAATGTAACTGAAGCTCTATCGTACCAAGACCTGAGTTCTAAGCTAGTCCAACTTGTTGGAAGAGGTATGTCGAGTGAGCGGCGGAAGAGGGGAAGATCCCTGATGGTGCGTAGTTCGGGGGGCAAGTCGTTCCAGAGGGATGGCCCTGCCACAGAGAAGGCTCTACCCCTGGGCGTCGCCAGCCGGCATTGCCCGGCAGTCGGCACCCTTAGTAGGCCCTCCCTGTGGGAGCGAATCGGACGGTGGGAGGTATGTGGCAGGAGACGGTCCCGCAAATAACTAGGCCCCATGGCATGGAGCGATCTGAAGATGGTAACAAACACCTTGAAGCGCACCCGGAAGGCTACCGGCAGCCAGTGCAGCTCGCGCAGGAGAGGTGTTACATGGGAGTATTTTGAAACTCCCAAAATCCCCCGCGCGGCCGCATTCTGCACCAACTGGAGCCTCCGGATGCACCTCAAGGGGAGCCCCATGTAGAGAGCGTTGCAATAGTCAAGGCGGGACGTAACGAGCTCTTGAGTGACTGGGCGGAGGACGTCCCAGTCCAGAAAGGGACGCAACTGGTGTACCAGGCGAACCTGGTAGAACGCCCCCCTGGTCACGGCCGCCACATGGTCATCCAGGGACAGCCGTGAATCCAGGAGGACGCCTAAGTTGCGCGCCCTTTCCACGGGGGCCATTGACTCGTCCCCGATAACCAGCGATGGAACTAGCTGGCTATGCCGGGACTCTGGGAACCACAGCCTTTTGTTGCCTTCAGGTAATCGGAGACAGGATAGAGCTGGAAGGGGCCTTGGAGGTCTTCTAGTCCAGCCCCCCTGCTCAAGCAGAGATCCTATCCCCAGGATGGCGAACCTATGGCATGCATGCTGCAAAGCCTCCGGTTTCTCTCGTGGGGGCTGAGGATCCTTCGGTGAGGAGCCAGCATGATGGTGTCTCTAACCCCCACCATAAACAAGCATCTCATCAGGAATCTAGGATCAGGCCCTGGCGTTAAGTTCTGAATTCTTTTTTAATCGGCATTTTCTGGGACGCGGTGGCTCAGGGGCTAAGACGCTGAGCTTGTCGATCAGAAAGGCCGGCAGTTCGGCGGTTCGAATCCCCAGCGCCGCGTAATGGAGCGAGCTCCCGTGACTTGTCCCAGCTTCTGCCAACCTAGCAGTTCGATAGCAGGTTAAAAATGCAAGCAGAAAAATAGGAAGTATGTTTGGTGGGAAGGGAACAGCGTTCCGTGCGCCTTTGGCGTTGAGTCATGCCGGCCACGTGACCCCGGAGACATCTTCGGACAGCGCTGGCTCTTCGGCTTTGAAACAGAGATGAGCACCGCCCCCTGGAGTCGGGAACGATGAGCACAGATGTGCAAGGGGAACCTTTATATTTAACTAAGTCAAGGGCCGCCTGTAATGGCTTTAGATTTTAATTGAGCCAGATTGGCTGAGACACAATTTCAGATTTGTTATGTTTGAAAGATTCACTCTTGGATCACAAGAGGGAGTCAAAGATTATAAATCTGATTTAGCAAACCAGATGGATCGCGAATGACAGAGGCTGAAGGAGAAGTAGCTGGATGTCATGGGAAGCATCTCTGACCAATGGGCAGACCAACTCATCAAAGCCACAGGAAGAAAGATGGATTCAGCCAGTCCTTGACTTACCGTATTTTTCGGAGTATAAGACACACCCAGGTTTTGAAGAGGCAATTTTTTTTAAAAAGTAGGTAGGTAGATAGAGGGATAGAGAGGTAGAGAAAGAGAAAGAAATACAGTAGGTAGGTAAGTAGGGAGAGAGAGAATGTAGGTAGGTAGGTAGGTAGAGGGGGAGAGAGAGAGAAATACAGTAAGTAGGTAGGCAGATAGAGGGATAGAGAGGGAGAGAAAGAGAAAGAAATACAGTAGGTAGGTAGGGAGAGAGAGAGAGAGAAAGTAGGTAGGTAGGTAGAGGATAGAGAGAGGGAGAAATACGGTAGGTAGGTAGGTAGAGGGATAGCGAGAGGGAGGGAGAAATGCAGTAGGTAGGTAGGTAGGTAGGTAGGTAGGTAGGTAGGTAGGTAGGTAGGTAGGTAGGTAGGTAGGTAAAGACACATTTGTTTCATCTAGCCGGCCTAGCGTAACCTCCATAACTGACTTTTAGATAGTTTTAAATCTGGGGATTTTAATTCGGTTTTAGCGCAGGATTTTATTGAATAAGTTTTTTAAATTTTATATGGTTTTTGTATGTATTTTTTAATTTTCCTGTGCGCTGCCCTGAGTCCGTTTGGAGAAGGGTGGGGTATAAATTGAACAAATAAGGTAGGTAGAGAGATATATAGAGAGAGGGAGAAATACAGGAGGTAGATAGGTAGGTAGATGGATAGAGAGGGAGAAATACAGTATGTATGTATGTAGGTAGGTAGGTAGGTAGAGGGGGGGAGAGAAATACAGTAGGTAGGGAGATAGATAGAGGGATAGAAAGAGAAAGAAATACAGTAGGTAGGGAGAGAGAGAGAGAAAGTAGGTAGGTAGGTAGGTAGAGGGGGAGAGAGAGAGAAATACAGTAAGTAGGTAGGTAGGGAGAGAGAGTGTGTAGTTAGGTAGGTAGGTAGATAAAGGGATAGGCAGAGAGAGAAATACAGTAGGTAGGTAGGGGGATAGAGAGAGAAAAATAGAGAAATAGAGGGAGAAATACAGTAGATAGATAGGGAGAGAGAGAGTAGGTAGGTAGGTAGGTAGGTAGGTAGGTAGGTAGGTAGGTAGGTACAGTTCACTTAGTGACCATTCAAAGGGATTGGACTAGAGGTCCCTTCCACCTCTGCTCATCTGTAAAGTTACGACACTGGGAAGAAAATAAAAGACTTATGACCCTTTTCACACTTACGACCGTCGCAACATCCCCCACGGTCATATAGTTTACATTCGGATGCTTGGCAGCCGGGTCACATTTACGACGGTTGCAGCCTCCCCTGGGGTTTTCGTGATCCCCTTTTGTGACCGTCCGACAAGCAATGTCGAATAAGGAAGCCAGGTTCACTTAACGACCGGGTGACTAATTGGAACCACGGCTTAAGAAATGTGGCAAGAGAAGTCGTAAAACGGGACGAAACTCACTTTGCAAATGTCTCGTTTAGCAATGTAAATTTCGGGGCCTCCCTTGTGGTCGTAAGTCGAGGACTTGCCTGTACCGCTTTATGGTGAGACCATGTCGGAATGGCGATAGAAAAAAAGATTTCCCAAGAACCAAACGAAGGGCAGCGCCAAGTCAGCCGTGAGTTTCACCAGGGAACGCTTGCACAATTAACGGTGCCCTTTGAACCAACAGATCTTGGATCTATAGTAAACTGGTTGGTGGCACCATTAATTCAATCTCCTTCCAACCACCTGAGGACAGCATTTCTCAACCTGAGCCAGTTTAAGAGGTCTGAATTCCAACTTCCAGAATTCCATGTTGACTCAGCCTTCCGTCCTTCCGAGGTCGGTAAAACGAGGACCCAGATGGTTGAGGGAGAAATGCTGACTCGTAAACCGCTTAGAGAGGGATGGAAAGCAGGGCGAAGCAGAATATAAGTCTATTGGGGAGGGAGGGAGGGAGGGAGGGAGGGAGAGAGAGAGAAAGAAAGAAAGAAAGAAAGAAAGAAAGAAAGAAAGAAAGAAAGAAAGAAAGAAAGAAAGAAAGAAAGAAAGAAAGAAAGAAAGAAAGAAGAAGGAAGGTGGAAGGATAAAAGGAAGGAAGGAAGGTGGAAGGATAAAAGGAAGGAAGGAAGATGGAAGGATCAGCCTATTGCCCAGGGAATGGTGAGTTCGATCCTAGGTAGAGGCAAATGTTGGGTCTCCTGCTTGGGCAGAGGGTTGGACTAGATGACCTGCAAGGTCCCTTCCAACTCTGTTAATCTGTTAACCTTCAGACTTTGTGATGTGGATGCAATCGACTTCTTATCCGATAACTCTTGGTAGTTAGAACTTGACCGCAATCTTCGTCTGCCATCAAAGAAGAACGTTATAAACCATCTAATCTGTACATTAGTGCCATTTGCACGCTTGTACGGATAAGAGCCTTAGTTCCTTATCTGGGTGATGTCCTTGTGGTGGGAAGCTGTTGGAGGGATGGTGCGTGGAGAAGGGAACGTTGATTAATTGTTCTCCCCATCTGGAAATTTCTCCTTAGTTCTAGGTTGCTTTTCTCTCCTTGATAATCGTCCAAAAGTTGCTTTTTTTTCAAGAGGCAACTGGACTTTCTGATTTTTCTTTTTTCTTTTCTTTTCTTTTTACACATAGAAAGACAAACAAGACATATAAACTTATAACATCCACATCAATTACGTGTAGAAAAGATGTGAGGACTCTAGAAAGAGTGCAGAGAAGAGCAACCAAGAGGATTAGGAGACTGGAGGCTAAAACATATGAAGAACGGTTGCAGGAACTGGGTAGGTCTCATTTAATGAAAAGACGGACTAGGGAGGACATGATAGCAGTGTTCCGATATCTCAGGGGCTTTCACAAAGAAGAGGGAGTCAAACTATTCTCCAAGGCACCTGGGGGCAGAAGACAAGAAGCAAATTTCCTGACAGTGAGAACAATTAATCAGTGGAACAGAAGTTGGCTCCAGAAGTTGTGAATGCTCCAAAACTGGAAGTCTTTAAGAAGATGTTGGATAGCCATTTGTCTGAAACGGTATAAGCTTCCTGCCTACGCAGGGGGTTGGACTAGAAGACCTCCAAGGTCCCTTCCAACTCTGTATTGTATTATTGTATTAATGGGTGGAAACTAATCAAGGAGAGAAGCAACCTAGAATTGAGGAGAAATTTCCTGACAGTTAGAACAATTAATCAGTGGAACAGAAGTTGCCTCCAGAAGTTGTTAATGCTCCAACCCTGGAAGTCTTTAAGAAGATGTTGGATAGCCATTTGTCTGAAACGGTATAGGGCTTCCTGCCTAGGGAGGGGGTTGGACTAGATCACCTCCAAGGTCCCTTCCAACTTTGCTATTGTATTATTGTATTATTGTAAAATGTCGTTTGGTTAAAAGATTTTTGTGCTTCCATATTTCAATTACATATACAATCGCTAAATATCCATCCAATATAGATAAATACATCACACACCATCCTTAAGCATCATATATTCAGTTACAATTAATATTCCTTCATTTTAAACAGAGGTTATTGCCTTACATCCTTAATTATCCATTTAGTAACAGTATAACTTTACGCAATCACCTATCTCATTCTATTAATTTTACAATACAAATACGCAAAAGGTTTCCAACACCTTTTGTTCAAGAAAGATTCTAGAAAGAGTGCAGAGAAGAGCAACCAAGAGGATTAGGGGACTGGAGACTAAAACATATGAACATATGAAGAACGGTTGCAGGAACTGGGTAGGTCTAGTTTGATGAAAAGAAGGACCAGGGGGGACATGATAGCAGACTTCCGATATCTCAGGGGTTGCCCCAAAGAAGAGGCAGTCAAACTATTCTCCAAAGCGCCTGAGGGCAGAACAAGAAGCAATGGGTGGAAACTAATCAAGGAGAGAAGCAACTTAGAACTGAGGAGGAATTTCCTGACAGTGAGAACAATCAATCAGTGGAACAGAAGTTGCCTCCAGAAGTTGTGAATGCCCCAACACTGCAAGTCTTTAAGAAGATGTCGGATAGCCATTTGTCAGACGTGGTGTAGGGTTTCCTGCCTAGGCGGGGGGGGGGGGGGGGTTGGACTAGATGACCTCCAAGGTCCCTTCCAACTCTTTTTTGTTCTGTTCTGTTCTGTTCTGTTCCATTCCATTCCATTCCATTCTTTCCTGTTGTTCCATTTTCAATTCCAATGTATTCCATTCCATTCCAATATTCCTATCCTATCCTATCCTATCCTTATTCTTATTCTATTCTATTCTTTTCCATCCATTCCATTCCATTCTATATTCCATTCTGATTTCATTCTATTCTAGTAATTATTATTCTATTCCATTCCATTCCATTCCATGCTATGCTATGCTATGCTATGCTATTCCATTCCATTCTATATTCCATTCTGATTTCATTCTATTCTAGTAATTATTATTCTATTCTATTCTATTCTATTCCCTTCGTCCGATCCGCTCCCACAGAGAGGGTCTTCTCCGGGTGCAGTTGGCTGGGCAATGCCGGTTGGCGACACCCAGGGGAAGGGCCTTCTCTGTGGCGGGCCCTGCCCTTTGGAACGACCTACCCCCCAACCTTCGCACTATCTCGGACCTCCGCCTCTTCCGCCAACGTCTTAAGACGTATCTATTCCAACAAGCCGGCCTAGGATAGCCCCTCGTTTCTGACTTTTTAAAAATAAATTATAATTTGGTAAGGTTTTAACATGGTTTTAGCACGGGTTTAATTAATTTAATATATTTTAATTGATGTATATATTGTATTTTGTGGTTTTAAATAATGCCTGTGCGCCGCCCTGGGTCCTAACAAGGAGAAGGGGGGGGGGTATAAATTTAATAAAATAAATAAATAAATATTCTATTCTATTCTATTCTATTCTACTCATTGGGAACTGGCTGGGTGCCTTTGGCAGTCACCAGGAGACGGTGAGTTCTAGTCCTGCCTTAGGAGACGAGAAAGCCACTTTGAGCCAGCCCCTCGGTCATCTCAGCCTATCCCACCTCACAGGGCTGTCATTCCAGCAAAAAAGAGAAGGGGTGGTTATGCAAGTCTGCTGCCTTAATATCACTTATCAATTAATAAAGCCGGGTTAAAAAAAACTTTAACAAATCAATACATGGGAGCGCAGAGCCTTCCCCAAATAATAATAATAAATAATAATATTTAATACTTGTAGACCGCTCCCTCTCCCCATAGGGACTCGGGGCGGTGCACAGGAAGAATAAAAAACAGCAAATATACAAACATTTAAAAACAAATTAAACCTATACCTGTGCTAAAAATCCCCATTAAAACTAAGTTAAACTAAAATAACATTCCCAATTAAATATAATACCCCATAGACAGAGAGACTATCCTAGGCTGCCCAGATGTCTCTGCGAAAAGGAGAAGGCACACCAGAAGGAAGAGAGATCCTCCTTCCTTCCTTCCTTCCTTCCTTCCTTCCTTCCTTCCTTCCTTCCTTCCTTCCTTCCTTCCTTCCTTCCAACTTCTCCTGAACATTTTCTGCTGCTTGTGGACCAGACGGTGGAGACGATTCCTCCATCCACAGGCAAGCCCGACTTTTCACACCCAGTCCTATCCCACTTCACCGGGCCAGTGTGCCAAAAGGGGCAGGGAAATCCTGCAGATTTCCACATTAATTGCCCTAATTGCACCCAGCGCCGTGCTCCTCCTGGACGGGGAGAGGCCACAGACTTTGCCCTTTCCTCCCGTAACCGAGGCCGTAGTGCCGGGTCGGTTCCTTCGGCCTGCAGACGGTGGAAGGACGGGCTCGGCTGCAAGGATGAGGGTTGAATTCGCCCCACGCCACGTCTCTCTGGAGAGGAGGCTCCAGACGGCCTCCGTGCTTCAATGGGTCTTCAGTTTCTTGGGACTGGGTAAAAAAAGATTGTTATTTTTGCATTCAGTTTCGGTCGCCACGATGTAGAAAAGATGCGGAGGATCTAGAAAGAGGGCAGAGAAGAGCAACCAAGAGGATGAGGGGACTGGAGGCTCAAACATAGGAAGAACGGTTGCAGGAACTGGGGATGTCTAGTTGAATGAAAAGAAGGACCAGGGGAGACATGATAGCAGTCTTCCAATATCTCAGGGATTGCCCCAAAGAAGAGGGAGTCAAGCTATTCTCCAAGGCACCTGAGGGTAGAACAAGAAGCAATGGGTGGAAACTAATCAAGGAGAGATCCTTCCTGCTCGCCTTCCTTCCCTCCTTCCCTCCTTCCTTCCTTCCTTCCTTCCTTCCTTCCTTCCTTCCTTCCTTCTCTTCTTCCTCCTTTCCTTCCACCTTCCCACCTTCCTTCCTTCCTTCCTTCCTTCCTTCCTTCCTCCCTCCCTCCCTCCCTCCCTCCCTCCCTCCCTTCCAATAACTCAGGGATTGGCCCAAAGAAGAGGGGGTCAACCTATTCCCCAAAGCACCTGAGGGTAGAACAAGAAATAATGGGTGGAAAATGATCAAGGAGAGATCCTTCTTTCTCTCCCTTCCTTCCTTCCTTCCTTCCTTCCTTCCTTCCTTCCCTCCCTCCCTCCTTCCTTCCTTCCTTCCTTCCTTCCTTCCTTCCTTCCTTCCTTCCTCCCTTCCTTCCAATAACTCAGGGATTGGCCCAAAGAAGAGGGGATCAAGCTATTCCCCAAAGCACATGAGGGTAGAACAAGAAATAATGGGTGGAAATTGATCAAGGAGAGATCCTTCTTTCTCTCCTTCCTTCTCTCCTCCCTCCCTCCATTCTCTCCTCCCTCGCTCCCTCCCTCCCTCCCTCCCTCCCTTCCTTCCTTCCTTCCTTCCTGTGTCTCAAGGGTTGCCACAAAGAAGAGGGAGTCAAACTATTCTCCAAAGCACCTGAGGGTAGAACAAGAAGCAATGGGTGGAAACTAATCAAGGAGAGAAGCAACTTAGAACTGAGGAGAAATTTCCCGACAGTGAGAACAATTAATCAGTGGAACAGAAGTTGCCTCCAGAAGTTGTGAATGCCCCAACCCTGGAAGTCTTTAAGAAGATGTTGGATAGCCATTTGTCTGAAACGGTCTAGGTCTTCCTACCTAGGCAGGGGGTTGGACTAGAAGACCTCCAAGGTCCCTTCCAACTCTGCTATTGTATTGTATTGTAAATTGTGTCCATGCGCTCGTTAATTTGAAGGCTGTCTAAGAGTACTCATGATTTGCAATGTTTCAGATGTGACTATCTATAGATTTGAATCTCTCCAAGAAAGTGGTCCATCTTTTTACAAAAGCAGGCCTCTTGAATGGTACAGAGAAAGTCCCCTGTGTGAGTTTTATATCAGGAATTAAGCATAATTAAAAATAAGTTTCAAACTAGACCTTTGGCGAAATTTGCACCCATGGAATGCAGAGGTCTTCCATGTCTGTTTGAGTAGACAGCCTTATCAGTCTTGAAAATAAAATAATAATAATTAAAGTTTTTAGTAATAATGTGGTGGGTGGGGGAGAAAGAAGAGGAAAAGAAAATAATTGAAAACCTCCCTTTTATTGTCAGGTGGGGTTGCCTTCCGGGTATATATGTTTTATTGGTTTATATTTTGTTCCTCCTTTTAAAAAAGCAATCCTTCAATTGTGACTTCAATTGTTTGAAGCCTCTAGACAGCCTCTATAAGTAAATAAGAAATGTCCTAACAGTGAGAACAATTAACCAGTGGAACAGCTTGCCACCAGAAGTTGTGGGTGCTCCATCACTGGAGGTTTTTAAGAAGAGACTGGACAGTCGTTTGTCTCAAATGGTATAGGTCTCCTGCTTGAGCAGGGGGCTGGACTAGAAGACCTCCAAGGTCCCTTCCAATTCTGTTATTCCTGACCAACCGTTCCCGGCCACGCATTGCTGTGGCCCAGTCTGGTTAAATGGCCAACCAATCTGTGTTAAATGGCCAACCACCTGCACACACAAACACGTACGCACAACCACTGTATAACCCCCAACCTACCTACTGTATTTCTCCCTCTCTCTCTCTATCCACCTACCTACCTACCTACCTACCTACCTACCTACCTACCTACCTACTGTATTTCTCCTTCTCCCTCTCTATCCCTCTACCTAACTACCTACCTACCTACCTCCTGTATTTCTCCCTCTCCCTCTCTATCCCTCTACCTACCTACCTGCTGTATTTCTCCCTCTCCCTCTCTATCCCTCTACCTACCTACCTAACTACTGCATTTCTCCCCCCTCTCTCTATCCCTATAGCTGCCTACCTACCTACCTCCTGTATTTCTCCCTCTCCCTCTCTATCCCTCTACCTACCTACCTACCTCCTGTATTTCTCCCTCTCCCTCTCTATCCCTCTACCTACCTACCTACCTCCTGTATTTCTCCCTCTCTTTCTCTATCCCTCTACCTACCTACCTACCTACCTACCTACCTACCTACCTACCTACCTCCTGTATTTCTCCCTCTCCCTCTCTCTCCCTCTACCTACCTACCTACTTACCTACCTACCTACTGCATTTCTCCCTCCCTCTCTCTATCCCTATAGCTGCCTACCTACCTACCTCCTGTATTTCTCCCTCTCCCTCTCTATCCCTCTACCTACCTACCTACCTACCTACCTCCTGTATTTCTCCCTCTCGCTCTCTACCTCTATGGACAGAGTATTTTATGTCATAAAGGATGACATAATACCTGTGGCCCACTGCTCTCTCTGTATCCATCTACCTACCCTTTTTTTTACAATTTTTTACACTTCCATTGCATGTACCTGGCACAGATGTGACATCTACACAATCTATACATATATATCATTGGTGCCGTACTTGAAAGGAACGTTGTGTGAAAATTTGGAAGCGATCGGTGCAAGACTTTCAGAGATTAGCGGTTTTGAACAAACTCTTGTTCTTCCATTTTTATTTATATAGATTAGGGAACGAAATGTGTTACGATGCTCTTGATTTGATGGACACCTAAGAATCTTCCATTATTTCCCCCTCCTCTAGCTCAGTGCTGCATTGCCGTCTTCATCCTCATCCTCTTCACCCGCTTTTGGCTGATCAGCGTCCTCTACGCAGTCTGGTGGGCTTTCGACTGGGACACCCCCAGCAAAGGTGGGCGCAGATTCTGCTGCGTCCGGAATTGCATTGCCTGGCGATACATGAGGGATTATTTCCCCATCACGGTACGTGTTTCCCCCTACTGGCCAGGAGGGATAATGGCACGCGAGAAAGACCTTGGGCAGACGGAGGCGAAGAGATGCTGCGACCAGAATCGAGCCCAAGAAACGTACGTTGCTAAGTGAGACATTGGTTAAGTGGATTTTTCCTCTTTTTTACGGCTTTTCTTGCCACCTTTGTTCAGGGAATCACGGCAGCTGTTAAGTTGGCAACGCGGTTGTTAAGTGAATCTGGCTTTGTCAGAAGGTCGCAAAGGCAGGTCGCGTAACCCCGGGTCACTGCAACCGTCATAAATGCGAGTCAGTTGGCAAGGGTCTGAATTTTGATCACATGACTTCAGGAATGCTGAAAATAATAATAATAATAATTTATTACATTTATAAACCGCCCCCTCTCCCCAAAGGGACTCGGGGCGGTATACAGGAAAATTAAAAACCATCTAAAAACATACCATACATAACAAAATTAAAAACGAATTAAATTAGCCTGTACTAAAATTTTAAGAACAATTAAAATTACAGCCCATTAAAACCAGATAAAACAATTTGAAAATACAGACTGGGGCGAGAAGCATAAATTAGGCCAAGCCGGCCTGATAGAACAGATGAGTTTTTAATTTTTGGTGGAAAGCACGGAGGTCTGTAGTCATTCTAATATCCGGGGGTAGGTCGTTCCAGAGGGTCGGGCCCATCACAGAGAAGGCCCTTCCCCTGGGCGTCGCCCGCTGGCACTGCCTGGTGGACGGCACCTGGAGAAGTCCCTCTCTGTGTGAGCAAATTGGCCGAAGGGATGTAGCTGAAAATGGTGGTAGCTGTTGAAAAATGGTATTTTCTTCGATGTCGTCGTAAATCT
Organism: Rhabdophis nuchalis; assembly: GCA_039707465.1. Lineage (NCBI taxonomy): Eukaryota > Metazoa > Chordata > Lepidosauria > Squamata > Natricidae > Rhabdophis > Rhabdophis nuchalis. Next base: position 63,314,009 of record CM077649.1, read on the forward strand.
GAACGGTCACTAAATGAACCATTGTAATTCGAGGACTACCTGTGCCTTAGATGTAGCAGATGCGTTTTCTACGCAAAGTAACAGGGATCAAGAAAAAAAGGCACGTAGAATTATATATAGAATTAATTCAGCGTATGCTAGAATGCATAATGTACCAAGAGAAGTTCATGTTAAATTTCTTAGGAGATCCACAAGGGATGAGATATTGAGGGCCCAACAGGATGGAATTTGGAAGTACCAAAATAATGAAATAACCATTTTGAAACAAATTCCGAAAAAAATTAGAGAAATAAAAAGGAAGTATTCCTTCTTGTCTAAGAAATTGTATAAAAAAGGAATTTGGTTCAAGGGGTTATTGCCAGAGGGAATGCTGATCTTCTGGGAGGGGGGTAGAGTAAGAGTCAAAACATTAAGCGAAGCGGAGGCCTTTATTCAAAAACATTCTTCCCTTCTAGGGGACGAAGATGGGGGAACAAGGGGGGGGGCGATGGCCCCGCCCGGTGACGGGGAGGAAGAGTCAATATCGAAAAGACTTAGATCTCAAAAATGATTTTATTTGAAATTCTATTGTAATTGTCGATACAAGATAAAATGGCCCCCAAAAAAGATGATGGAATGTATGGGCTGCACAATGTAATCTTTGTATATGCCTATCCTTTATTTTTAAAATTCTAAATTTAGGAAGTTTTGAGAGAGCCACCACCACCGGCATGGGAGCTACTCCCCACATACCTTTTCCCTATGTATATTTTGAAAACCAATTAAAAAAAATTCATATTAAAAAAAAAAGAGATAAAAAGGCTCAGGAGATGTGCCTTTTTAAGACATGGCCTTAAGTCACTTTTCTTCAGGGTCGTCGTAACGCTGAACAGCCACTAAATGAACTGTTGTAAATCGAGGACCACCTGTGCATTAGATGTAGCCGATGCATTAGAACCTAAGAACCTAAGAAGAGCCTTGCTGGAACAGGCCACAGCCCATCCAGTCCAGCCTTCTGTCTCCCACAGTGGCTCCCCATTTGCTTCAGGGTCTTCCCAAGCAGATGTCTTCACCTGCTTAGGAGTCCCTGCAAATGGCATTGAGAGACCTCCTGCCTATCTCTCCATCCCGGAGGTTGTCCTTAGGCATCCATCATGATAGCCATGGATACCCTTGTTCTCCATGAACTCCTCTAATCCTTTCTTTCTTTCTTTCTTTCTTTCTTTCTTTCTTTCTTTCTTTCTTTCTTTCTTTCTTTCTTCCTTCCTTTCTTTCTTAACATAAGAAAAGCCTTGCTGGAAGAGGCCACAGCCCATCCAGTCCAGCCTTCTGTCTCCCACAGTGGCTCCCCATTTGCTTCAGGGTCTTCCCAAGCAGATGTCTTCACCTGCTTATGATTCCCTGCAAATGGCATTGAGAGAGATCCTGCCTCTCTCTCCATCCCGGAGGGTGTCCTTAGGCATCCATCATGATAGCCATTGATACCCTTGTTCTCCATGAACTCCTCTCATCCTTTGTTAAAGGTGTCGAGGCTGACAGCTGTCACCACTTCTCCTGGCAGGGAGTTCCATAGACCAGGGGTCTCCAACCTTTGCAACTTTAAGTCTGAAGGACTTCAGCTCCCGGAATTCTCCAGCCAGCTTTGCTGGCTGGAGAAGTCTGAGAGCTGAAGTCCTTCAGACTTAAAGTTGCAAAGGTTGGAGACCCCTGCCATAGACCATTAAATTATCTTCTCCATGCAAAGTAACAGAGATCAAGACAAGGGCACAAGAGATGCGTCTCTAAGTTGACTAAACTTTAACCTTAATCAAAGCACTTTTGGCGATAGCAAGCCCTGATCTCGCTTAGCTTTTCAAGACAGGTAAAGCAGCCAGGTGCTGCCCCCTGTTGACGACATGTGGGAAAAAAGCAGAAAGCAGAAATAAAGCCGTTTTTTCAGAGCAGAAAATTGTAAATATATATATATATATATATATTTGCAAGTTTTTACCAAGGTTTACAAAAACCGTAAAAATTGCAAAAAGCAACGAAACAGCCACAGCGACAACAGCTGTGAGGCAGTTGTGAAGAGGCAAGTCACACTTGGAGGCAAAATTCAACTAAGGGCAACGTTGTGCTTATGAAGATTTTCCCCCTTGGAGACAATAAGTGTTGGCTATTCCTGCCAGCTTGGTGTCATCAAATTTGCAGACGACACCAAGCTGGCAGGAATAGCCAACCCTCCAGAAGATAAAGGCTTAAGATACAGAAGGATCTTGACAAACTTGAACATTGGGCACTATCTAACAAAATGAAATTCAAGGGTGAAAAAAGTAAGGTTCTACATTTAGGCAAGAAAAACCAAATGCCCAGGGACAGTATAGGTGGCACCTTGCTCAATAGTAGCAACTGTGAGAGGGATTTTGGAGTCCTAGTGGACAACCACTTAAATATGAGCCAGCAGTGTGCAGCAGCTGCCAAAAAAGCCAACCCAGTTCTAGGCTGCATAAACAGAGGGATAGAATCTAGATCACGTGAAGTGTTAGTACCACTTTATAAGGCCTTGGTAAGGCCACACTTGGAATACTGCATACAGTTTTGGTCGCCACGATGTAGAAAAGACGTGGAGACTCTGGAAAGAGTGCAGAGAAGAGCAACCAAGATGATTAGGGGACTGGAGACTAAAACATATGACGAACGGTTTCAGGAGCTGGGTATGTCTAGTTTGATGAAGAGAAGGACCAAGGGAGACATGATAGCAGTGTTCCGATATCTCAGAGGGTGCCACAAAGAAGAGGGAGTCAAACTATTCTCCAAGGCACCTGAGGGCAGAAGACAAGAAGCAATGGGTGGAAACTAATCAAGGAGAGAAGCAACTTAGAACTAAGGAGAAATTTCCTGACAGTTAGAACAATTAACCTCTGGAACAGCTTGCCTCCAGAAGTTGTGAATGCCCCAACCCTGGAAGTCTTTAAGAAGATGTTAGATAGCCATTTGTCTGAAATAGTATAAGGTTCCTGCCCACGCAGGGGGTTGGACTAGAAGACCTCCAAGGTCCCTTCCAACTCTGCTATTGTATTATTGTATAAATGGTTAATTTCCCATGCTTGCAATACAGGTAGCCCTCAGCTTACAAAGCAATTCATTTAGTGACCGCTTGAAGTTACAATGACACTGGGGGGGAAAGGGACTTACGACCGTTTTTCACACTTACGACGGATGTAGTCACGGGATCCAAATTCAGACGCTTGGGAACTGATTCATATTTATGACGGTCACATTGTCCTGGGGGGGGTCATGTGATTCCCCTTTGGCGACCTTCCAACAAGCAAAGTCAATGGGGAAGCCAGATTCACTTAACAACTGTGTGACTCACTTAACAACTGGAGTGTTTCATTTAACCACTGTGGCAAGGAAAGTTGTAAAATGGGGCAAAACTTACTTAATTAAATTATTTTATTTTTTTTAATAACTGTCTCACTTAGGAATGGGCATTTTGGGCACAATTGTGGTCGTATGTTGAGGACTACCTGTAGAAAGTACGCTATAGTAGGACGTGAGCTGTAGTTTTGATAGTCCCTTGTCCACTGGGCACCAGCTAACGGTTGGAACAATTAAGCAGTGGAACGACTTGCAACCGGAGTTGTGAATGCTCCAACACTGGAGGTTTTTAAGAAACGTTGGATAAACATTTTGTCTGAAGTGGTGTAAGGTCTTCTGCTTGAGCAGGGGTTGGACTAGAAGACCTCCAAGGTCCCCTTCTGTTCTATTCTGTTCTGTTCTGTTTTATTCTGTTCTATTCTATTTCTTATTCTGTTCTGTTCTATTCTATTTTGATATCTTATTCTGCCCTGTTCTGTTCCTTATTCTATTTCATATTCTCTTCTATTTCATATTCTATTTCCTATTCTATTCTATTCCTTATTCTATTCCTTATTCTATTCTCTTCTGTTCCTTATTCTATTTCTTATTCTGTTCTATTCCTTATTCTATTCTATTCTATTCTACTCTACTCTACTCTACTCTATTCTATTCCTTATTATATTTCTTATTCTCTTCTCTTCTATTTTTTATTCTGTTCTGTTCTATTCTGATATCCTATTCTGCTCTGTTCTATTCCTTATTCTCTTCTATTTCTTATTCTATTCTCTTCTGTTCCTTATTCAATTTCTTATTCTATTATATTCCCTAGTCTATTCTATTCTATTCTGTTCCTTATTCTATTTCTTATTCTTATATTCCTTATTCAATTCTATTCAATTCTATTCTATTCTATTCTATTCTATTCCTTATTCTATTCCTTATTCTCTTCTCTTCTCTTCTCTTCTCTTCTCTTCTCTTCTCTTCTCTTCTCTTCTCTTCTCTTCTCTTCTCTTCCCTTCCCTTCCCTTCCCTTCCCTTCCCTTCCCTTCCATTCCATTCCATTCCCTTCCCTTCCATTCCCTATTCTATTCCTATATTTTCTATTCTATTTCTCAATTTGTTTTTACATCGACCTTCCAAAACCGCCGTGGGAATAATATACCAAATTAGGATAAGCATAAAGGTTGCGTAATCCCAATCTGGCCGTTGCGTGCTTCCTTCTCTTTCAAAGAGAAGAGGAGGAATTTGAGAGTTGGGGGATTAGCTATATTGTGGCTTTTCTACTTTGGCAACCGAATCCAGAACGTGGGATCCTCCTGTCAACATGACCCCAGGTCGCTCCCACTTCAACGGGTCCAAAAGCCTCTTTGCGGTTGTGAGGAGAGGTCTATAGCGGGCTTTGGGTACAAAGAGAGATCTCTGCGTGGGGTCTTTTTCCCAGGAAATTATCTTCCTCTGAGGTGGCTCTTTGGCCTATGGCCAAACAGGTGTGGCAAGCTTTTGAGAGGCAACACAAAGCCTTGGTTTACAAAGGTTGTACATACCACAAAAAAAATCCCCCGCTATTCTTCTTTTTCAAACTGCCCCGTATTTTCGGAGTATAAGACGCACCAAGATTTTCACCCTCTTTTTGGAGGGGAAAAGGGTGCGTCTTATGCTCCGAAAAATACGGCATCTTAACCTTTCCAAAGTCAAGACCCTGAGGTCAGGATTCGCACGACACCCCGAAGCTGACTCCTGAATTAATGTAATATGCATTTGGGGTGTGCCCAAAACTGTGATGGCGAATCTATGGCACGCGTGTCAAAAATGGCATGTGAAGCCGTGACACCCGCCACACGCAGCCTCACCTCTTTGTCGTCCGAGTTCCTGGCACACATGCATGTGTGAAGATCAACTGTCCTTTGTGCGCACGGCAGTGCCGAAAACCAGTGTGCGCATGCGTGCCAGCCGGCTGATTGTCGGGTGCGCATGAGCGCCAGAACCCAGAAATGTGGCTTTTCCGGAGCGTGATCTCTTCATGCACACAGCAGTGCCAAAAACCGGGCTGCGCATGCATGCTGGCCATCTGATCCTCGGGCGCACATGCGCGCTAGAACCCAGAAGTCCGGCTTTTCCGGAGCGTGGCCCCGATGAGCGTGTGTGCACATGCACAACCTTTCCTCGTGACCTTTTCACCACTCGGTTTGCTGGGTTCGCACAACCAAAAGAGTAAACCGTAAACAGCAACAGAGTTGGAAGGGGCCTTGGAGATCATCTAGTCCAACCGCCTGCTCATGCAGGAGACCTCTGCTAAATATTCGAACCGCCGAACTGCCGACCATTCATCGACAAGCTCAATGTCTTAGCCACTGAGCCACCTAAGTCAAAAAAAACTAACCCAGTTTAGTCCTTTGCAAAATGTGTGTATTTGCAAGTTTTGGGGTTTTTTTAAAACTAAGATGGCTAAGCGCATGTGGTTGGCACCTTTGGCTGAGTCAATCGAATTGGGGCTGACAATATTTTATTATCTATTTGAATTAGCCCACTTGCAACATTGAAAAGAAAAATGCACTAGAAGGAACTTAACATCAGGGAAATGAAATATCCATGAAGACTCTGAAGTTTCACCAAATTTCAAAGCCATAATTAATATTTATTTTCGCTGGCATTGAAGAGGTGGGACTTTGATAGTCATTTAGAAACAGAGGAAGCAAAGGAATGTGCTTTCATGAATTAATTGATTTGATTTTTATCCTGTTCATTGTTTATAAGTAACACAAGGCAACGGACATACCGAATACTCCATAAGAACATAAGAAGAGCCTTGCTGGAACAGGCCACAGCCCATCCAGTCCAGCCTTCTGTCTCCCACAGTGGCTCCCCATTTGCTTCAGGGTCTTCCCAAGCAGATGTCTTCACCTGCTTAGGATTCCCTGCAAATGGCATTGAGAGATATCCTGCCTATCTCTCCAACCCGGAGGGTGTCCTTAGGCATCCATCATGATAGCCATGGATACCCTTGTTCTCCATGAACTCATCTCATCCTTTCTTAAAGGTGTCGAGGCTGACAGCTGTCACCACTTCTTCTGGCAGGGAGTTCCATAGACCAGTGATCCTCTGGGTGAAAAAGTCCTTCCTCTTATTTGTTGGAGGTCCAGCTTCCAAAAGTTTCATGGAGGGCCCCCTAGTTCTAGTGTTGTGCGATAGGGAAAACCGTTTTTCCTTTTCGACTTTGTCCACACCGTGCATGATTTGATAGACGTCAATCAGGTCACCTCTCAGGCGCCGTCGTTCTAGAGTGAAGAGGCCCAGCCGTTGCAGCCTCAGATGGTAAGGAAGGTGTTCCAGCCCCCTAATCATTCTGGTTGCCCTCCTCTGCAGCTTTTCCATTTCCATCATATCCTTCTGAAGGGGACCAGAACTGTCCTCACGGATTCGCTCCCACAGAGAGGGACTTCTCCCTCTCTGTGCCAGCGGGCGACACCCAGGGGAAGGGCTCTCTCTGTGGCGGGCCCGGCCCTCTGGAACGACCTTCCCCCCGACATTAGGACGACCACGGACCTCCGCTCCTTCCGTCTTAAATTAAAAACACATCTTTTCTGTCTGGCTGGCCTAGGATAGTCTCTCTGTCTCTGGGGTTTTATTGGGAAGTTTTTTAGTATAGCTTAGTTTTAATGGGGAATTTTAGCACAGGTTTAGGTTTAATTTGTTTTTTAAAGAAATGTTTGTATATATTTATTGTGTTTTTTATTCTTCCTGTGCCTAAAGTAGACCTAGAACTCACAGTTTCCTAGTGATCGACCCAAAGTCACCCAGCTGGATTTCATGCCTAAAGTAGAACTAGAACTCACAGTCTCCTAGTGATTGACCCAAAGTCACCCAGCTGGCTTTCATACCTAAGAGGAACTAGAACTCATAGTTTCCTAGTGATTGACCCAAAGTCACCCAGCTGGATTTCATGCCTAAAGTAGAACTAGAACTCACAGTCTCCTAGTGATTGACCCAAAGTCACCCAGCTGGCTTTCATGCCTAAGAGGAACTAGAACTCATAGTTTCCTAGTGATTGACCCAAAGTCACCCAGCTGGATTTCATGCCTAAACTAGAACTAGAACTCACAGTCTCCTAGTGATTGACCCAAAGTCACCCAGATGGATTTCATGCCTAAGTGGGAGTAGAATTCACTGTCTCCTAATTCCTAAGTCAGCACCTTAAACTCTGTTTCCCGGATTGGATAGCCCATAGGTGAGGAGTGGGTCAATACAGAAGCCATCCTCTCAGCATTTTTGACCTATCTGACCCATAGTAAACACTTGGTTCGTTTAATGGTGATTCGTTTAACAGCCATATCAACCAAAGTCGTAAAATTGGGTGGGTTACATCGGTGATCACTTTACAACTTTACAACGACTTACGACTGTTAGGGGGCAGCTACGTTACAGTCATAAGTCGAGGGCTCTCTATTATAGGTGAGGTTTTGATGTCATATTGGGTGGGCTGGATGACCTCTGTCTTGAGAGAAATATCACAACGCTAGGATGGTCCCTGAGTGATCAGGACACCTTGAAAGAGCAAACGTGTTCTTTCAAAAACTGATCAGCTGTCCGTGTTTACCAAGTAATGCCCCCCTCCCTCCCTCATCCCAAGGTTGCCAGGGTACCAGGAAGTGCGGTTGTGTTATGTAACCTGCCCCGCTTGTTATGCAATGTAATCTGGTTTAATGGCTCCTTGGAGTTTGCTGTTCCAGGAGGACAGAGAGAGAGAAGGGCAGGGGAGAAGGATAAACATTTACAGATGGTGGATAGATGGATGGATAGACATAGGGAAAGGGATAGGGAAAGAGATGGGTGGATGGATGGGTAGACGGAGAGAGAGAGAGAGAGAGATGGATGGATGGATGGATGGATAGGTGAATGGATGGATAGGTGGATGGATGCATGGAAGATAGATAGATAGATAGATAGATAGATAGATAGATAGATAGATAGATAGATAGATAGATAGATATAGAGATACTATAGATAGACAGACAGACAGACGGATGATAGATAGATAGATAGATAGATAGATAGATAGATAGATAGATAGATAGATAGATAGATAGATAGATAGATAAAGATATACAAAGATAGATAGATAGATGGATGGATGGATGGATGGATGGATGGATGGATGGATGGATGGATGGATGGATGGGATGGGATGGGATGGATAAGGATGGATGAATCAATCAAGAGAGAGAGAGAGAGATAGGGATGGATGGATGGATGGGGATAGGGATACAGATAGAGATGGACAGACAGAAAGACAGACAGATATCCAACCATTTCTTTGGCCACAGTTGTCCTATTATTATTATTGCCAATAATAGTCAATAAAAAGACCAAAAAAAGTCTGAACAGCGGACATGGCAGCTCTTGGAGACAGCAGAAGAGAAGATCTGGCATCTTATGGAGATCATAAAATACCAGACCTACGAATAGAAATAGAGCAACAGTGGCAAAAGAAAGCCAATGTAGGACCAATAACGATAGGCAACTTGGGTGCAACCTCAAAACATCTGGAGCGCCCCTTGGGATACCATCGGCATTGACAAAATCTCCATCGGTCAATTTCAAAAGGCAGTTTGACTTGGAGCAGCTGACGTCCTTCGATGGAGACCTTTGACGCTATCAAACATCCACATTTGTTCTCTAAGGCAGGGGTCCCCAACCTTTGCAACTTTAAGTCTGAAGGACTTCAACTCCCAGACTTCTCCAGCCAGCAAAGCTGGCTGGAGAAGTCTGGGAGTTGAAGTCCTTCAGACTTAACGTTGAAAGGTTGGGGACCCCTGCTCTAAGGTCTTTGAGAAGGACTCGATAGGTAGATAAATTGCACAGCCAAGCTAAACGCCTGTCTGTGTGAGACCCATAATATAAATATTCTTTCTTGCTTCCTTCTAGTTTTATTTGACACCGCTTTCAAAAGCTGAATAGTAATTTAATTCCCTTGTATTATTGTATTGTATTGTATTGTATTTTTTTTTAAAATAAAATAAATTTGCAAAATAGGTTGGGTAATTCCATGCAAAGCAAACCCACAATGCTTGGTCAAAGAGATGATTTTGTGGGCGAATGAAATTGTGATGCACAATTGGGCAATCCCACGGATACGGCCAGCGTCCAAAATTTAACCTCCATCAATCTTTTTCTTTGCCGAATTATCCACTTCATGTCATCCAACCACCTCTTCAAAACGAAAGTCTATATACCATGCTACATTCTTTGACTCTCAAGTTTATAAGAAGTTGAGGGTGCTAAGTGGCTCTTCTTTTATGGAGCAGAACAGGAGTTGGCAAAATGTCCAGAACCAACATTTATTCTTTTAGAAATGCAGATTCTCCTGGTTCCTAAAACAGGTTTGATTGTTGTATCTAACCAGTAATTCAAAGGCATTTCCTGAATGTAAAAAAAACTCTGGATAACTTCTTTGACTGGGGTGAATTGAGGTGAATTGTGTCAAAGAGGGACACTGTTATGTGAACATACGACACAACTTACAACCTGTGCACGATACCTTTAAAACCATCAAACATTCGTTTAGTGACCATTTGAAGTTACTGCGGCGCTGAATTTTTTTTAGAAGTGTGAGTTCCTCGGTCATTTGGTTGGGTTGGGCAGTTCTAGAAATGAAATAAACATATAATATGGATGGATGGATGGATGGCTAGAGATAGCTAGAGAGCTAGAGAGCTAGATAGAGAGCTAGATAGATAGATGAGATGATAGATATAACAATAGAATAAAAGACATAGAGATTAGATAGATAGATAGATAGATAGATAGATAGATAGATAGATAGATAGATAGATAGATAGAGATAGATAGATAGATAGATAGATAGATAGATAGATAGATAGATAGATAGATAGATAGATAGATAGATAGATAGGATGATAGATATAATGATAGAATAAAAGACATAGAGATTAGATAGATAGATAGATAGATAGATAGATAGATAGATAGATAGATAGATAGATAGATAGATAGGATGATAGATATAACGATAGAATAAAAGACATAGAGATTAGATAGATAGATAGATAGATAGATAGATAGATAGATAGATAGATAGATAGATAGATAGATAGATAGAGATAGATAGATAGATAGATAGATAGATAGATAGGATGATAGATATAATGATAGAATAAAAGACATAGAGATTAGATAGATAGATAGATAGATAGATAGATAGATAGATAGATAGATAGATAGATAGATAGATAGATAGATAGATAGATAGATAGGATGATAGATATAACGATAGAATAAAAGACATAGAGATTAGATAGATAGATAGATAGATAGATAGATAGATAGATAGATAGATAGATAGATAGATAGATAGATAGATAGGATGATAGATATAATGATAGAATAAAAGACATAGAGATTAGATAGATAGATAGATAGATAGATATAATAGATGAGATGAGAGATATAACGATAGAATAAAAGACAGAGAGAGCGAGAGAGCTAGATAGATAGATATGATAGATATAAAGATAGAATAAAAGACATAGAGATTAGATAGAGATAGAGAGAGAGAGAGAGAGAGAGAGATAATAGATAGATGAGATGATAGATATAAAGATGATAGAATAAAAATATAGAGATTAGATAGATAAATAATAGATATAGATGAGATGATAGATATAGATAGGTAAGAAGATAGAAAGTTGATAGAATAAAATAGAGGATAGATAGATAGATAGATAGATAGATAGATAGATAGATAGATAGATAGATAGATAGATAGATAGATAGATAGAGATATATAGATAGCTAAATAGCTAAATAATAGATAGATAGAGATAGATGAGATGATAGATAAAGATAAATAAGATGATAGATAGATGAGATGATAGATATGATAGAAAGATGATAAAATAATATAGAAATGATAGATAGATAGATAGATAGATAGATAGAGAGAGAGAGAGAGAGAGAGAGAGAGAGAGAGAGAGATATGAGATAATAGTAAGATGATAGAATAATATTGATAGAGATAGATAGATAGATAGGTAGGTAGGTAGGTAGGTAGGTAGGTAGGTAGGTAGGTAGATAGATAGATAGATAGATAGATAGATAGATAGATAGATAGATAGATAGATAGATAGATAGATAGATAGATAGATAGATAGATAGAGGCAGGCAGACACACAAATGAAAGGGATTATAAATAGATAGATAGAAATGATAACTGGAGTGATAGCTACAGACATAAACAGATAAGAGAGAGATGAGTGAAAGAGGAGAGAAAGAGATGAGAGATAATGGATAGCAAGGGGGAGAGAGAGAGAGAGAGAGAGACTCACTTCCAAAGGAATAACTCTGTAAGGGTAAATGGAGGGGGAACATGATGTACCCAAGCAGGCCAGTTCAGAGCTGGGAGCTCCATAACAGACTCATTAATCAGAGGGAAGGGTGGAAGGGGCCCATTGCAAGTGGCTAGTAAACAGCTGGGATCTGTCTGTGCCTGAAGCTCCCGATGACAAATTAACCCCCATGGACGGAGGGAGCCTGGACATTCAGGAGGACAAAAACGGTTCGGTTATTGTTATTATGCCCTCAGATCACTGAGCGTGGAAAATAACATGGCAGCTGTGCTTTGAGAAACAAGGCGAAGGGAGGATCCTCATAGAATATAGAAGGCACCTCAGAGGTCATCCAATCCAACCCAGTATAACCCATCCTTTCACCCTCTTTTTCTTACAAAAGAGAGTTAAGAGAGCTATTTTGGTCCAGTCGTGGTTAAAGGACCAGACTAGAAAGCAGGAGGTCAGGAGTTTAAACCCTGCCTTAGCTGGGGAAGCTGGCGAGGTACTTTAAGCCAATCACCAGGAGATGGTGAGTTCTAGTCCCGACTTGGGCATGGAAGCCAGCTGGGTGACTTTGGGCCAATGACCAGGAGATGGTGAGTTCTAGTCCTGCCTTAGATATGAAAAGTGGCCATGTGACTCTGGGTCAATCACCAGGAGACGGTGAATTCTAGTCCCGACTTGGGCATCAAAGCCAGCTGGGTGACTTTGGGCCAATCACCAAGAGATGGTGAGTTATAGTTCTGCTTTATGCATGAAAGTCAGCTGGGTGACTTTAAGCCAATCACCAGGAGACGGAGAATTCTAGTCCCGACTTGGGCATCAAACCCAGCTAGGTGACTTTAGTTTAGTTTAGTTTAGTTTATTAAATTTCTATACTGCCCTATCTCCCAACATGGGACTCAGGTCGGTGCACAGGAGCTATAAAATATAAAAATACAGACAGTCAAAAAAGTTAAAACTAGGATTAATAAAATAAATAAAATTTGGCCCGTGCTAAGAACATTTATTAAAACCCAGCTAAAATAATAAAATAGCTATGTCAGCTATGCCACGCCGGCCATATGGAAAAAGTATGTTTTTAATGTCCGACGGAAGAGGCGAAGGTCTGTGATTGGGCCAATCACCAGGAGATGGTGAGTTCTAGTCCTGCCTTAGATATGAAAAGTGGCCATGTGACTCTGGATCAATCACCAGGAGATGGTGAGTTCTAGTCCCGACTTGGGCATCAAGGCCAGCTGGGTGACTTTGGGCCAATGACCAGGAGATGATGAGCTCTAGTCCTGCCTTAGATATGAAAAGTGGCCATGTGACTCTGGGTCAATCACCAGGAGATGGTGAGTTCTAGTCCCGACTTGGGCATCAAGGCCAGCTGGGTGACTTTGGGCCAATGACCAGGAGATGGTGAGTTCTAGTCCTGCCTTAGATATGAAAAGTGGCCATGTGACTCTGGGTCAATCACCAGGAGATGGTGAGTTCTAGTCCTGCCTTAGATATGAAAAGTGGCAATGTGACTCTGGGTCAATCACCAGGAGATGGTGAGTTCTAGTCCCGACTTTGGCATCAAGGCCAGCTGGGTGACTTTGGGCCAATGACCAGGAGATGGTGAGTTCTAGTCCTGCCTTAGATATGAAAAGTGGCCATGCGACTCTGGGTCAATCACCAGGAGATGGTGAGTTCTAGTCCCGACTTGGGCATCAAGGCCAGCTGGGTGACTTTGGGCCAATGACCAGGAGATGGTGAGTTCTAGTCCTGCCTTAGTTTATTTATTTATTTATTTTATTTTATTAAATTTATACCCCGCCCTTCTCCAAACGGACCCAGGGCGGCGCACAGGGATGTTAAAACACATATAAAACATATAAAATTTTAAAAAACTTATTCTAATAAACCCTGCGCTAAAAACCGAATTTAAAAAACCCAAATTTAAAACTATCTAAGAGTCAGTAATGGGGACTATGCTAGGCCGGCTAGATGGAATAGGTGTGTCTTCAGACACTTGCGGAAGAGGCGGAGGTCAGAGATGGTGCGGAGTTCAGGGGGTAGGTCGTTCCAAAGGGAAGGGCCCGCCACAGAGAAGGCTCTCCCCCTGGGTGTCGCCAGTCGGCATTGTCCAGCCGACGGCACCCTGAGGAGGCCCTCTCTGTGGGAGCGTATCGTTCTGAGGGATGTATGGGGCAGGAGGCGGTCTCGCATATAACTAGGCCCCGAGCCATGGAGCGCTTTAAAGATGGTCGTTAAAACCTTGAAGCGCACCCGAAAGACCACAGGGAGCCAGTGCAGCTCGCGCAGGATAGGTGTTATGTGGGAGTGTCTAGGCGCTCCCGTAATCACCCGCGCGGCTGCGTTCTGGACTAGCTGCAGCTTTCGGGTGCACCTCAAGGGGAGCCCCATGTAGAGAGCATTACAGTAGTCAAGTCGAGAGGTGACGAGTGCTTGAGTGACTGTGCGTAAGGCACCCCGGTCCAGTAAGGGGCGCAATTGGCGCATCAGGCGTACCTGATGGAATGCCCCCCTGGCCACGGCTGCCACATGATCTTCCATAGACAGCCGGGAATCCAGGAGGACACCCAAATTGCGCGCCCTCTCCACGGGGGCCGGTGTTTCGCCCCCAATGGCCAGAGTTGGAATAATCTGGCTGATATGAAAAGTGGCCATGTGACTCTGGGTCAATCACCAGGAGATGGTGAGTTCTAGTCCTGCCTTAGATATGAAAAGTGGCCATGTGACTCTGGGTCAATCACCAGGAGATGGTGAGTTCTAGTCCCGACTTGGGCATCAAGGCCAGCTGGGTGACTTTGGGCCAATGACCAGGAGATGGTGAGTTCTAGTACTGCCTTAGATATGGAAAGTGGCCATGCGACTCTGGGTCAATCACCAGGAGATGGTGAGTTCTAGTCCCGACTTTGGCATCAAAGCCAGCTGGGTGACTTTGGGCCAATGACCAGGAGATGGTGAGTTCTAGTCCTGCCTTAGATATGAAAAGTGGCCATGCGACTCTGGGTCAATCACCAGGAGATGGTGAGTTCTAGTCCCGACTTGGGCATCAAGGCCAGCTGGGTGACTTTGGGCCAATGACCAGGAGATGGTGAGTTCTAGTCCTGCCTTAGATATGAAAAGTGGCCATGCGACTCTGGGTCAATCACCAGGAGATGGTGAGTTCTAGTCCCGACTTTGGCATCAAAGCCAGCTGGGTGACTTTGGGCCAATGACCAGGAGATGGTGAGTTCTAGTCCTGCCTTAGATATGAAAAGTGGCCATGTGACTCTGGGTCAATCACCAGGAGATGGTGAGTTCTAGTCCCGACTTGGGCATCAAGGCCAGCTGGGTGACTTTGGGCCAATGACCAGGAGATGGTGAGTTCTAGTCCTGCCTTAGATATGAAAAGTGGCCATGCGACTCTGGGTCAATCACCAGGAGATGATGAGTTCTAGTCCCGACTTGGGCATCAAAGCCAGCTGGGTGACTTTGGGCCAATGACCAGGAGATGGTGAGTTCTAGTCCTGCCTTAGATATGAAAAGTGGCCATGTGACTCTGGGTCAATCACCAGGAGATGGTGAGTTCTAGTCCTGCCTTAGATATGAAAAGTGGCCATGCGACTCTGGGTCAATCACCAGGAGATGGTGAGTTCTAGTCCCGACTTTGGCATCAAAGCCAGCTGGGTGACTTTGGGCCAATGACCAGGAGATGGTGAGTTCTAGTCCTGCCTTAGATATGAAAAGTGGCCATGCGACTCTGGGTCAATCACCAGGAGATGGTGAGTTCTAGTCCCGACTTTGGCATCAAAGCCAGCTGGGTGACTTTGGGCCAATGACCAGGAGATGGTGAGTTCTAGTCCTGCCTTAGATATGAAAAGTGGCCATGTGACTCTGTGTCAATCACCAGGAGATGGTGAGTTCTAGTCCCGACTTAGGCATCAAGGCCAGCTGGGTGACTTTGGGCCAATGACCAGGAGATGGTGAGTTCTAGTCCTGCCTTAGATATGAAAAGTGGCCATGTGACTCTGGGTCAATCACCAGGAGATGGTGAGTTCTAGTCCCGACTTGGGCATCAAGGCCAGCTGGGTGACTTTGGGCCAATGACCAGGAGATGGTGAGTTCTAGTCCTGCCTTAGATATGAAAAGTGGCCATGAGACTCTGGGTCAATCACCAGGAGATGGTGAGTTCTAGTCCCGACTTGGGCATCAAGGCCAGCTGGGTGACTTTGGGCCAATAACCAGGAGATGGTGAGTTCTAGTCCTGCCTTAGATATGAAAAGTGGCCATGCGACTCTGGGTCAATCACCAGGAGATGGTGAGTTCTAGTCCCGACTTTGGCATGAAAGCCAGCTGGGTGACTTTGGGCCAATGACCAGGAGATGGTGCGTTCTAGTCCTGCCTTAGATATGAAAAGTGGCCATGCGACTCTGGGTCAATCACCAGGAGATGGTGAGTTCTAGTCCCGACTTGGGCATCAAGGCCAGCTGGGTGACTTTGGGCCAATGACCAGGAGATGGTGAGTTCTAGTCCTGCCTTAGATATGAAAAGTGGCCATGCGACTCTGGGTCAATCACCAGGAGATGGTGAGTTCTAGTCCCGACTTGGGCATCAAAGCCAGCTGGGTGACTTTGGGCCAATGACCAGGAGATGGTGAGTTCTAGTCCTGCCTTAGATATGAAAAGTGGCCATGTGACTCTGGGCCAATCACCAGGAGATGGTGAGTTCTACTCCTGCCTTAGATATGAAAAGTGGCCATGCGACTCTGGGTCAATCACCAGGAGATGGTGAGTTCTAGTCCCGACTTGGGCATCAAGGCCAGCTGGGTGACTTTGGGCCAATGACCAGGAGATGGTGAGTTCTAGTCCTGCCTTAGATATGAAAAGTGGCCATGCGACTCTGGGTCAATCACCAGGAGATGGTGAGTTCTAGTCCCGACTTGGGCATCAAAGCCAGCTGGGTGACTTTGGGCCAATGACCAGGAGATGGTGAGTTCTAGTCCTGCCTTAGATATGAAAAGTGGCCATGTGACTCTGGGTCAATCACCAGGAGATGGTGAGTTCTAGTCCTGCCTTAGATATGAAAAGTGGCCATGCGACTCTGGGTCAATCACCAGGAGATGGTGAGTTCTAGTCCCGACTTGGGCATCAGCTGGGTGACTTTGGGCCAATGACCAGGAGATGGTGAGTTCTAGTCCTGCCTTAGATATGAAAAGTGGCCATGCGACTCTGGTTCAATCACCAGGAGATGGTGAGTTCTAGTCCCGACTTGGGCATCAAGGCCAGCTGGGTGACTTTGGGCCAATGACCAGGAGATGGTGAGTTCTAGTCCTGCCTTAGATATGAAAAGTGGCCATGCGACTCTGGGTCAATCACCAGGAGATGGTGAGTTCTAGTCCCGACTTGGGCATCAAAGCCAGCTGGGTGACTTTGGGCCAATGACCAGGAGATGGTGAGTTCTAGTCCTGCCTTAGATATGAAAAGTGGCCATGTGACTCTGGGTCAATCACCAGGAGATGGTGAGTTCTAGTCCTGCCTTAGATATGAAAAGTGGCCATGCGACTCTGGGTCAATCACCAGGAGATGGTGAGTTCTAGTCCCGACTTTGGCATCAAAGCCAGCTGGGTGACTTTGGGCCAATGACCAGGAGATGGTGAGTTCTCGTCCTGCCTTAGATATGAAAAGTGGCCATGCGACTCTGGGTCAATCACCAGGAGATGGTGAGTTCTAGTCCCGACTTGGGCATCAAGGCCAGCTGGGTGACTTTGGGCCAATGACCAGGAGATGGTGAGTTCTAGTCCTGCCTTAGATATGAAAAGTGGCCATGAGACTCTGGGTCAATCACCAGGAGATGGTGAGTTCTAGTCCCGACTTGGGCATCAAGGCCAGCTGGGTGACTTTGGGCCAATGACCAGGAGATGGTGAGTTCTAGTCCTGCCTTAGATATGAAAAGTGGCCATGCGACTCTGGGTCAATCACCAGGAGATGGTGAGTTCTAGTCCCGACTTTGGCATAAAAGCCAGCTGGGTGACTTTGGGCCAATGACCAGGAGATGGTGAGTTCTAGTCCTGCCTTAGATATGAAAAGTGGCCATGTGACTCTGGGTCAATCACCAGGAGATGGTGAGTTCTAGTCCCGACTTGGGCATCAAAGCCAGCTGGGTGACTTTGGGCCAATGACCAGGAGATGGTGAGTTCTAGTCCTGCCTTAGACATGAAAAGTGGCCATGCGACTCTGGGTCAATCACCAGGAGATGGTGAGTTCTAGTCCCGACTTGGGCATGAAAGCCAGCTGGGTGACTTTGGGCCAATGACCAGGAGATGGTGCGTTCTAGTTCTGCTTCAGGCAGAAAAGTCAGCTGGGTGACTTTTAAGCCAATCACCAGGAGACGGTGAGTTCTAGTCCCCGTGGAAGCCAGCTGGCTGGGTGACTTTGAGTCAGTCTCTCTCTCCCTCAACCCAATCCACCTCACAGGGTTGTTGTGGGGATAATAAGAGGAGCAAAGTGGGTTGGATATGTTTGAGTTGTTTGTAAGAATAATAAAGGCAGGGTATAAATAAATAAAATAAGAACGAAACAAAATGAAATAGAAAATGGAAACAAATAATAATAAAATAGTAATAAACACAATGAAATGAAGTGAAGTAATAAAATAAAATAACAGAGAAGGATCCTCAATGTCTTTGTTCTTACAGCTGGTGAAGACGGCCGATTTGGACCCGAGCCAGAACTACATCTTTGGCTTCCATCCCCACGGCATCATGGCGGCTGGGGCCGTCATTAATTTCTGCACCGAAGCCACCGGCTTTTCCAAACTCTTCCCAGGGCTGAAGCCTCACATGATGATGTTGAATTTGTGGTTTCGAGCCCCCTTTTTCCGGGATTACTTGATGAGTGGAGGTAAGCTAAGTCCTCCAAGGTCCCTTCCAGCTTCTCTCTTCTCCTCTCCTCTCTTCTCCTCTCTCCTCTCCTCTCCTCATTCTGTATTCTCTCCTCTCCTCCCCTCTCTTCTCTTCTCCTCTCCTCTCTTCTCATTCTGTATTCTCTCCTCTCCTCTCCTCTTCTCTCTTCTCTTCTCCTCTTCTCCTCTCCTCTCCTCATTCTGTATTCTCTCCTCTCTTCTCTTCTCCTCATTCTGTATTCTCTCTTCTCCTCTCCTCCCCTCTCTTCTCTTCTCCTCTCCTCTCTTCTCCTCTCCTCTCTTCTCCTCTCTTCTCATTCTGTATTCTCTCCTCTCCTCTCCTCTCTTCCCTTCTCCTCTCCTCTCTTCTCCTCTCCTCTCCTCTCCTCTCTTCCCATTCTGTATTCTCTCCTCTCCTCTCTTCCCTTCTCCTCTCCTCTCTTCTCCTCTCCTCTCCTCTCTTCTCATTCTGTATTCTCTCCTCTCCTCTCCTCTCTTCTCCTCTCCTCTCTTCTCATTCTGTATTCTCTCCTCTCCTCTCCTCTCTTCTCCTCCCCTCCCCTCCTCTCCTCCCCTCCCCTCCCCTCCTCTCCTTTCCTCTCTTTTCCTCCTTTCCTCTCTTCTCCTTTCCCCTCCTCTCCTCCCCTCCCCTCCCCCTCCTCTCCTTTCCTCTCTTTTCCTCCCCTCTCTTCTCCTTTCCTCTCCTCTCCTCCCCTCCCCCTCCCCTCCCCTCCCCTCCTCTCTTTTCCTCCCCTCCTCTCTTCTCCTTTCCTCTCCTCCCCTCCCCTCCCCCTCCCCTCCCCTCCCCTCCTCTCCTTTCCTCTCTTTTCCTCCCCTCCTCTCTTCTCCTTTCCTCTCCTCTCCTCCCCTCCCCTCCCCCTCCCCTCCCCTCCTCTCCTTTCCTCTCCTTTCCTCTCCTTTCCTCTCCTACTCTACTCTACTCTACTCTACTCTACCTCCAAGGTCCCTTCCAATATTGTTATTCTCTGTTTAGGCTGTTTTGCCCTCTTGCCATGCTTCCATGTTCCTTCTTCCTCCTGCTTTGCTTCGCCCAGGTTTAATTCCCTCAGACAAGGAATCCGGCTTGTATCTCCTGAGGAAGAAGGAAGGTGGGAATATCGTGGTCATCGCGGTGGGAGGAGCGCAGGAAGCCCTGGACGCCCGCCCTGGAGCATACACCCTCCTGCTGGAGAACCGCAAGGGCTTCGTTCGGATGGCCCTAGAGAATGGGTGAGTAGGAACAGCTTCTGGGGGCCGTGTCCTCGACTTACGACCACAATTGAGTCCTAAAGTTCCACTGCTAAGCGGGACAGTTGCTTAGTCTGCTCTGTGTCCCATTTTACGGCCTTTTGGCCGGGGTTGCTAAAAGAATCGCTGGCGTTGTTAAGCGAATCAAGTAGTCGTTAAGCGAACCCCATTGACTTGGCTTGGAAGAAGAAGAAGAAAAACTGCCCCGAATCCGTTACAGGTACTCCTCAACTTACAACGGTTCTTTTAGGGACCGTTCCAAGTTACAAGAAAGGGACCCATGACCGTTTTTCACACTTACGACCGTGGCAGCATTCTCACGTGGTCCCCCTTTGCGACCTCCTGAGAAGCCAAATCAATGGGGAAAGCCAGATTCGCTTAACAACTGCAGTGATTCACGTAACCACCGTGGAAAGAAAGGTCGTAAAATGGGACGAAACTCGCTCAACAAATGCCTCGCTCAGCCACGGAAATTTGGGGCTCAGTTGGGGTCGTAAGTCGAGAACTACACTATATTTGCAGCTACCTAGCCTTCCTGAGTTATCCAGGGGTGGATTCCATTTTTTTTTTAACAACTGGTTCTCTGCTGGATGGGGCGTGGCTGGGTGAGGCGTGGCTGGGTGGGCGTGGCTGGGCGTGGCGTGGCTGGGCGGGGTCATGTGACTGAAATTGAAATTGGAATTGGAATTTATTAACCGCACCCTCTCCCCACAGGGACCCGGGGCGGTGCACAGGCAGAGCTAAAAACAATATACAATAAATACAACATAAATATATTAAAATAGAATTAAATAATATTTACCCGTGCTAAAAGATATAAAATTAAGAACCCACTAAAATTTGGTGTCAAAAGACAGAGAGAACTATTCAAGGCCGGCCAGTTGAAAGAGATAGGTCTTCAATTTTACCCGGAAGGAGCGGAGGTCAGTGGTCGTCCTAATATCAGGGGGAAGGTCGTTCCAGAGGGCCGGGCCCGCCACAGAGAGCGCCCTTCCCCTGGGCGTCGCCCGCTGACAAAGTCTAGTGGACGGCACCCGGAGAAGCCCCTCTCTGTGGGAGCGAATCGGTCGTGAGGATGTGTGGGGCAGGATCCGATCTCGCAGATAGCTAGGTCCCGAGCCATGGAGCGCTTTGAAGATGATAATTAACGCCTTGAAGCGCACCCGGAAGACGACAGGTAGCCAGTGCAGCTCGCGCAAGAGCGGTGTCACGTGGGCAAACCTAGAGGTGCCCATAATTGCTCGCGCGGCTGCATTCTGAACTAACTGAAGCCTCCGGGTGCACCTCAAGGGGAGCCCCATGTAGAGAGAGTTACAATAGTCCAGTCGGGATGTCACGAGGGCATGAGTGACTGTGCGAAGGGCGTCCCGATCCAATAGGGGGCGCAATTGGCGAACCAGGCGAACCTGGTAGAACGCCCTCCTGGCCACGGCTGTCACTTGCTCTTCCATAGACAGCCGGGTATCCAGGAGGACACCCAAATTGCGTGCCCCATCCACAGGGGCAAGATGTTCGCCCCCTATGGCCAGCGTTGGAGAAAGCTGGTTGAATCGGGCAGCCGGAAACCACAGCCACTCGGTCTTGGTTGGGTTGAGCCTAAGTCCGTTACTTCCCATCCAGATCCGCATGGCTTCCAGGCACTGGCACATCACCGCTACGGCATCGTTGGGGTGGTTTGGGGTAGATATGTACAGCTGGGTGTCATCAGCGTACAGGTGGTACTCTACCCCAAAACCACGGATGATCTCACCCAGCGGCTTCATGTATGCATTAAACAGGAGAGGCGAGAGGACCGACCCCTGAGGCACCCCGCATATGAGGGGTCTCGGGGTCGACCTCTGCTCTCCTGCCCGCACAAATTGCGATCGGCCAGAGAGGTAGGAGGAGAACCACCGTAAAACGGTGCCTCCCACCCCCAACCCCCCCAGCCGATGCAATAGGATACCATGGTCGATGGTATCGAAAGCCGCTGAGAGGTCTAATAGGACCAGGATGGAGGAACATCCCCCATCTCTGGCCCTCCAGAGATCATCTACCAACGCGACCAATGCCGTCTCGGTGCTATGCCCGGGCCGAAAGCCGGACTGGCGCGGATCTAGATAGTCAACTTCCTCCAGGTGACGGGGAAACTGTTGTGCCACCACACTGAATTCACACTGACTGAATGGGCATGGCCAACTCTACGTGACTGTATGGGGCAGGCAGGATCTCCGGTCCAGGGAGTGGCACAGAGGAAAGAAAGATTGTGTGTGTGTGTGCGTGTGTGTGTAAGAGAGACAGAGGGAGGGAGGGAGAGAGAGAGAGAGAAAGAAAGAGAGACAAAGAAAGAAAAAGAAAGTGAAACAGAGAGAACATCAAGCTAGACCAGGGGTAGTCAACCTTTTTATACCTACCGCTCATTTTCGTATCTCTGTTAGTAGTAAAATTTTCTAACCGCCCACCAGTTCCAGAGTAAGGGTGATTTATAAAGCAGGGAAGTCCATTAAATTTAAAAAAAAGGAAAGTGCTTCAGTATCGGACAAAACCACTCCCGCCCACCATGAAAGCTGGAACGCCCACTAGGGGGCGGTAGGGACCAGGTTGACTACCACTGAGATAGATAGATAGATAGATAGATAGATAGATAGATAGATAGATAGATAGATAGATAGATAGATAGATAGATAGATAGATAGATAGATAGATAGATAGATAGATAGACAGACAGACAGACAGACAGACAGACAGACAGACAGACAGACAGATATAGATCAAGGGTAGTCAACCTTTTTATACCTACGGCCCACTTTCATATCTCTGTTAGTAGTAGAATTTTCTAACTGCCCACCGGTTCCATAGTAATGGGGATTTATAAAGTAGAGGAGTCAATTAAATTTTTAAAAAAGGAAAGTGCTTCAGTATCGGACAAAACCCCTCCCACCCACCATGAAAGCTGGAACGCCCACTAGGGGGCGGTAGGGACCAGGTTGACTACCACTGAGATAGATAGATAGATAGATAGATAGATAGATAGATGGATGGATGGATGGATGGATGGATGGATGGATGGATGGATGGATAGATGATAGACAGACAGACAGACAGACAGACAGACAGACAGACAGACAGATAGATAGATAGATCAAGGGTCGTCAACCTTTTTATACCTACCACCCACTTTTGTATCTCTGTTAGTAGTAGAATTTTCTCACTGCCCACCGGTTCCAGAGTAAGGGTGATTTATAAAGGCAGGAAAGTCCATTAAATTTAAAAAAAAGGAAAGTGCTTCAGTATCGGACAAAACCCCTACTGCCCACTATGAAAGCTGGAACGCCCACTAGGGGGCGGTAGGGACCAGGTTGACTACCACTGAGCTACACTGAGAAAGTTGGCTGCAAGAGGAAGAGAAGTTGGATAAGCATTTTGGGGCATTTTGGGGCATTTTTGGGGATGTTTTTCAGGCCGATTTTGGCTGGAAAAACTACCTGGAAATGGTCTGAAAAAACTACTGTTGTATGGCATTTTTGGGACCATTTTCAGACTGAATTTGGCTGGGAAAACGGCAGAAAAACAGCCCCAAAATGGCCTGTTTTGTGAGCATTTTTGGACCATTTTAGGTCTATTTATTGCCTGAAAAATGGCCTGAAAACAGTCTGAAAAATGGCCTGTTTGTGGGCTGTTTCCAGGCTGATTTTCAAGCCGATTTTAGTTAGGAAAATGGCCTGAAAACGGCCCGAAAATGCCCACAAAACATGGCCGCTTTTCCACCTTCTCAGAACTTCTGCGCAGACCCTGCACTTACCTGGCATGATGAACAGACCGCCTGGAGACTCCTAGGTGGGAGGGCCGGGCGTGGCCAGCCAGTCCTTGCAACAACCGGTTCGGCGAACCAGATGTAAAATTACCATCCGGTTCGCCCGAATCGGTCCGAATCGGCTGAATTCCACCCCTGCAGTTATCCCAACCCGTTTGGTTCCATCTTTCCTTTCTTTTTCTTCTCTCCTCCTAGGACGCCGCTCGTTCCCGTGTTCTCCTTCGGCGAGAATGAACTTTTCGACCAGGTCGAAAACCCCAAAGGATCTTGGCTGAGATGGACGCAGGAGTGTTTGCAAAAGATCATGGGGGTCTCCCTACCCCTCTTCCACGCCAGAGGGATCTTCCAATACACCTTCGGTTTCGTGCCCTACCGGAAGCCAATCTACACTGTGGGTAAGTCCTCGTCTCTTAGGTGGCATCAGTAGTGGGTTCCTACCGGTTCGGCCCGGTTTGACCGAACCAGTAATGGTTTGGCGGCTTGGGTCGCTGGAACCGGCAGCAACTCAGGCGTGCCACGCCCCCAAACCGCTTCTCTGAGCGCCGCCATCTTGTTTTTCAGTTCTGTGCATGCACAGAACAATTTTTTTTATTATTATTTTTTATATATATACTTTTATTTACGGTCACAGACCCATACACAAGTACTACAGGAAGAAACGTTAAAATAATAATAATAATAATAATAATAATAATAATAATAATAATAACAACAACAACAACAACAATAATAATAATATTATTATTATTATTATTATTATTATTATTATTATTATTATTATTATTATTATTATTATTATTATTATTATCATAATATCATAACAATGGATCGCCAATAGCTTAACTAAGGAAGGTTACAGCATTCTCCTCTGATGGTTACAGCTCTTAAGAAGAATTTTGAGATCTGAAAAGTGATATATGGAGAGCCATCTCCTAGGCCAGGGGTCAGCAAAGTCGGCTCTTTTAAGACTGATGGACTTCAACTCTCAGAATTCCCCAGCCAGCTATGCTGGCTGGGGAACTCTGGGAGTTGAAGTCCACCAGTCTTAAAAGAGCCGACTTTGCAGACCCCTGGCCTAGGCAGTGGGCCATCAAGTTACAACCATTGAGTCTAGAAGGGATGGTTTCAAGGAGAGACAGTAACTTAGATCTGTCTGCGTTATACATGGGGCAAGATAGAAGGACATGCTCCGCAGTTTCAACCTCGGCTCTGTCGAAGGGCACAGCCGCTCGTTAATCGGGAGCCTCTTGAAGCGACCCTCCAAAAGTGCTGAGGGCAAGACATTAAAGCGAGCTAGGGAGAAAGCTCTTCTCTACTTAGGGATGGTTAAAGTATAGAAATAGGAAGCCATCCTCAGTCTGTAATTATTGGATTGATTGAAGGTCAGGGGGGAGCAAGTTTTATTGGCTCTGGCTCGTAAATATTGTAGATCAATGTCCACGAGTCGTTGGACTACTCGAAATTGGGCCTCCTTAAGGCCATAGTTTCCCAAATCATCCCCCGTGAAGCCTAGCAGGTGTAGCTTCTTCTGCAGCTCTTTTCCCCAGCAAGAGATATGAGAGTCCGCGACAGTGGTGGGTTTCTGCAGGCTCGCACCTACTCGCGAGCGCCGGTTGGTGAAATTTAGAGAACCGGTGAGAGGGGGTTCCACCGGTGTACCTGGAAGTAAATCTGGCCCGCCGCTGCCAGTGGCCCAACGGGAAGGAAAGGAAAGGAAAGGAAGGAAGGAAGGAAAGAAAGAAAGAAAGAAAGAAAGAAAGAAAGAAAGAAAGAAAGAAAGAAAGAAAGAAAGAAAGAAAGAAAGAAAGAAAGAAAGAAAGAATTTATCATCACAATTGAGTCCAAAATTTTGGTTGCTAAGCAAGAGCGTTGTTAAATGAGTTTCACCACATTTTAAAAGGTGGCCACTCCCACCCTGTCACATGACTGCCAAGCCACGCCCACAAAATAGGCCACACCTACAGAGTAGGTTCTAAAAAATTTGAAACCCACCACTGGTCCGCGAGCACTCGGGAGAGGTAGCTACCAGGGGCTGCTTCTCTGAGCGCCGCCATCTTGTTTTTCAGTTCTGCGCATGCACAGAACAATTTTTATTGTACTGCGCGTGGGCGTGCGTGGCACGCCCACGAGTCAACCGGCAGTAGCGGCTGCCGGAACCCACTTCTGGGTAGCATCCACAAAAATAGTGGCAGGTAGAATGAGAAAAGTATTGGACACATCCTTCCTTCTTATTCCGTGTTGCCCCCTTTTAAAAAAAATTAAAATGTATGATTTATTAATACATTTTTTAAAAAATTGATATCAAAAGTTCCATATGTATCTGAACAGCATATTTTCTGGGCACAGTTAGTTTTAAGTAGAGATATAAGAATAATCTGTGTTGCCTCTTATTAGCCCCCCCAGGTAGATAAAAAAGGCGCAACACAACCAGATATGCTAAGGCTACGTTACAGGTAGTCCTCAACTTATGGCCAAAATTGAGCCCAACATTTCTGTGGCTAAGTGAGTCAGTTGTTAAGTGCGTTTTGCCCTATTTTGTCAAGTCAATAAAATAAATAAAATAAGGTCAATAAAGTAAAATATAATAAAGTCAAATAAAGTCAAATAAGTCAGGTCAAATACAATAAAGAATAGAATAACAAAGTAAAAAAATTAAATTAAATTAAATTAAATTAAATTAAATTAAATTAAATTAAATTAAATTAAATTAAATTAAATTAAATTAAATTAAATTAAATTAAATTAAATTATTAAATTAAATTAAATTAAATTAAATTAAATTAAATTAAATTAAATTAAATTAAATTAAATTAAATTAAATTAAATTAAATTAAATTAAATTAAATTTCAAATTCTTTTTCTCCTGTTCGACATCTCCAGTGGGAAAACCCCTCCGAGTGGGGAGGAAGCACAACCCCAGCCAAGACGAAGTTGATGAGCTGCATAAGAAGTACCTGGACGCCCTCTGCAAGCTGTTTGAGGACCATAAATCGAAGTACAACGTGCCCGAAGACACCCATCTCTCTTTCATATGAGACACCAAAGCCACAAACTTTGGCCACCAAGAACTGAAAACATCCAAGCCACAAGTTGAATCTGCCATGGAAACCCAAGATATTCCTTTTAGGGCCAATGGACAAAGGTTCGAATCCCCAGCGCCGCGTAACGGAGTGAGCTCCCGCAACTTGTCCCAGCTTCTGCCAACCTAGCCGTTCGAAAGCACGTAAAAAATTCAAGTAGAAAAACAGGAACCACCTTTGGTGGGAAGGGAACAGCGTTCCGTGCTCCTTTGGTGTTGAGTCATGCCAGCCACATGACCTCGGAGACATCTTCGGACAGTGCTGGCTCTTCGGCTTTGAAAGGGAGATGAGCACCCCCCCCCCTAGAGTCGGGAATAACTAGCACATATGTGCGAGGGGAACCTTTACTTTTACTATAACAGTTATCGGATAACAGTCGCAAGATTTTTATATGCATAACGATGAAAAGATTTGACATGGCCTACGATGGATGAAAGGATGGTGAAATCTATGGAACTGGCAGAGATGGCAAAATTGACAGCTTGGATTATAATACAACCTGTGGACTTCAACTCCCAGAATTCCTGAGCCAGCTAGGAAATTTTGGCTCAGGAACTCTGGGAGTTGTAGTCCGCGGGTTGTAAAGGAGCCATCATTGAACACCCCTGTATAGAAGAAAAGATTCGTTTTCATGCTGATTGGAAGCCTATTTTGGACTTTCATTGTGAAACAGGGAAAAAAATTATGAAATATGCATTCGATGATTAGATAGAATAGAAATGAAAGCTATACTGTAAATCTAGATTAAGAGGTTAATGGAAGCTCATGTTTACATGTGTTGTGGAAAAACGGTTGAAAATTATATATATATATATATATATATATATATATATATATATATATATATATATATATATATATATATATATATATATATATATATATATATATATATATGAGAGAATATTATCACAGCTCCTGTTCAAGGTCCCTTTAAGGGGAGGAGACTTAACAGGTGCTGTGATAATATTCTCTCATTAAGGTCCCTTTAAGGGGAGGAGACTTGAACAGGTGCTGTGATAATATTCTCTCATTAAGAGTCCTGTAAATTGGCTGATGTATCAGGGATACCGGATAGCTCAAGGCATAGAAAGGCTTGCCTCATATGCTGGAGAGCGCCGGTTCAAATCCCAGTAGAAGGAGTATGGCCAGCTGAAGAAACCTAATAAGCCTGAAATGGATCCATCCTGGTCTCTTTATTTTCATCCCTTAAAAATCTAACATACATATATATATATATATATATATATATATATATATATATATATATATATATATAGATAGATAGATAGATAGATAGATAGATAGATAGATAGATAGATAGATATGTTTGTTTATTTCTGCACAATTGGCTTTGTAACCTCTTTCGTTCTTTGCTTTTCTCCCTTCTTTTCTGTCTTAGTTATTGCCTCCTGTTAATTTTTATCTCGCTTGTTTTAAAGATCTAATAAACTTGTCTAAGAAAAATAATGTTGGCGTGACAGATCAAATAGGAAGAATGTTATTCCTATCCCAGTGACTGTTATCCTTGATGTGTATCAGTTCTTTTTTTTTTCTAGGTGTAAAGAAGATTAAAAATAGGTTTTTTGAGTTCAAAAGAACATTTTTGACCCGGAGAGATTGCTGTCCAAACAAGAAGAATTGGACAAGAATTAGAAGAAAAGGGAGGAATAGGGAAGTTAGCAGAAACAAATTGTATACAATGAAGAATCTGTCTAATGAAGCGTTTTTTAACCTTGGGTACCTTTAAGAATTCCCAGAATTCCTCAGCCAGCATACTTCAAGATACGTGGAGTTCAACTCCCAGAATTCCCCAGTTGTGTGGACTTCAATTTCCAGGATTCACCAGGCTGCATGCTTTAAGATATGTGTTTGACTCCCAGAATTCCCAAGTGGCATGCTTTAAGATACATGGACTTCAACTCCCAGGATTCCCCAGCCAGCATGCTTCAAGCTTTGTGGACTTCAACTTCCAGAATTCCCCAGGTGTTTGGTCTTCAAGCTGTGTAGACTTTAACTCCAAGAATTCCCCAGGTGTGTGGCCTTCAAGATATGTGGACTTCAACTCCTAGGATTCTCAGGTGGCATGCTTCAAGATGTGTGGACTTCAACTCCAAGAATTCCCCAGGTGTGTGGACTTCAAGATATGTGGACTTCAACTCCCAGAATTCCCAGGTGGCATGCTTCAAGATATGTGGACTTCAACTCCAAGAATTCTCCAGCTGTGTGGACTTCAAGATATGTGGACTTCAACTCCAAGGATTCCCCAGGTGTGTGGACTTCAAGATGTGTGGACTTCAACTCCCAGGATTCCCCAGGTGTGTGGACTTCAAGATATGTGGACTTCAACTCCCAGGATTCCCAGGTGGCATGCTTCAAGATATGTGGACTTCAACTCCAAGAATTCTCCAGCTGTGTGGACTTCAAGATATGTGGACTTCAACTCCAAGGATTCCCCAGGTGTGTGGACTTCAAGATGTGTGGACTTCAACTCCCAGGATTCCCCAGGTGTGTGGACTTCAAGATATGTGGACTTCAACTCCCAGGATTCCCAGGTGGCATGCTTCAAGCTGTGTGGACTTCAACTCCCAGGATTCCCCCGCCAGGACTCGAAGACCTCCAGGTTCCCTTCCAATCCTCAGATTCCATGTCCTACCTGAGTGGACTCACGTCCTGTGTTAGCATTGAGACCCCTGGGCTACTCATTGACCTCTGGTGCCCGCCTGGGAGGTGCAATGCCTGCGATCCGCTAATACAGGAGCCATAAAAGCTGCAAAGGAATTCTCGCTGAAGATGGGCCTGAGGGATGTTTGATTTTCCTTCTCAAAGTCAACAAAGAACCAAGTTGAGATTTATTGGGCCGGCCAGTAAAATGGATTAGATAAGTTTACAAGGAATTGTCCTGTGTCTTTCTTGTCATCACTTCAAAAATAAATAAATGTGCAGAGAAGAGCTACCAAGATGAGGCTCAAACACATGAAGAACGGGTGCAGGAACTGGGTAGGTCTAGTTTAATGAAAAGAAGGACCAGGGGAGACATGATAGCAGCCTTCCAATATCTCAGGGGTTGCCCCAAAGAAGAGGGAGTCAAGCTATTCTCCTTTCTGATTTTATAGGGATAATTTTAAATTTTAGAGTGTTAGTATTTTAGCACAGGGAATTATTTAATTAGTTTTTAAAATTTTGGACTTTTGTACTGTGTATGTTTTTTTAATGAAGCCTGTGCGCCGCCCTGGGTCCTTTTTTAGGAGAAGGGCGGGGTATAAATTTAATAAAATAAAAAATAAATAAAAAGCCCCTGAGAGCAGGACAAGAAGCAATGGGTGGAAACTAATCAAGGAGAGAAGCAACTTAGAACTGAGGAGAAATTTCCTGACAGTTAGAACATTTAATCAGTGGAACAGAAGTTGCCTCCAGAAGTTGTGAATGCTCCAACCCTGGAAGTCTTTAAGAGGATGTTGGATAGCCATTTGTCTGAAATGGTATAGGGCTTCCTGCCTAGGCAGGGGGTTGGACTAGAAGACCTCCAAGGCCCCTTCCAACTCTGCTATTGTATATTGTATTAAATGCTTTAAATCCGCTGACTTCATAGAAGGAACTAGAGTTGTGGTGTTTTAACCAACTGTATGCCATCTGATCCAGGTTTGTCGCATGAACTGAACACAAAAGGCCCCCAAATTGTCTGCTATTATAGTTGAAGGTGCAGTGTGACACATTCTCTGTCAGTTGCCTAGATCAGGGGTCCTCTGAATCTGGGGAATTCTGGGAGTTGAAGTCCAGCCATGCTGGCCAGAGAATTCTGGGAGTTGAAGTCCGCATGTGCTCGGCAGAGACTAGTGGGAATTCAGCTCTCTGTGTGCTATTAGCCATGGAATTCTGGGAGTTGAAGTCGACACATTCTGGCCAGGGAATTCTGGGAGTTGAAGTCCACACCTTCTGGCCAGGGAATTCTGGGAGTTGAAGTCCACACATTCTGGCCAGGGAATTCTGGGAGTTGAAGTCCACACCTTCTGGCCAGGGAATTCTGGGAGTTGAAGTCCACACATTCTGGCCAGGGAATTCTGGGAGTTGAAGTCCACACATTCTGGCCAGGGAATTCTGGGAGTTGAAGTCCACACATTCTGGCCAGGGAATTCTGGGAGTTGAAGTCGACACATTCTGGCCAGGGAATTCTGGGAGTTGAAGTCCACACATTCTGGCCAGGGAATTCTGGGAGTTGAAGTCCACACATTCTGGCCAGGGAATTCTGGGAGTTGAAGTCCACACATTCTGGCCAGGGAATTCTGGGAGTTGAAGTTCGTATGTGCTGGTCAGAGACTATTGGGAGTTCAAGTCTAGACATGGACATAATCCTCCCCTTCCCACTCCTCCCAAACCCTCCTTCTCCCTAGCACTGAAGGTGTTACCTAGTTGGGTCATGAAATGTCTGCAAGGAAGCAACCAAGCTCAGAGAACACCAAGGACCCCACAGTTCTCCTCTTCCTCTCCTCTCCTCTTCTTCTTCCTCCTCCTGCTCCTCCTCTCCACAAACCCCATCTCCTTATCTCCTTATCCTCCACTCCCTATACCCCCCTCTCTTCGAGCACTGATGATGTTACCTAGTGGGGTCACAAAATGTCTACAAGGAAACAACCCAGCTCAGAGAGCATCCAGGATCCCACAGTCCTCCTCCTCCTCCTCCTCTCCACAACCCACCTTTCCTTCTAGCACTGATGACGTTACCTAGCCAGCTAATGAAACGTCTGCAAGAAAACTCACCAAGGACTCTGAGCTACAAGCGTTTCACTTCCCCTGTTATTTTTAGCCGCTTTCTGGCCTGCAATAAACGCCGGCCACAGTCCAAAGGGGCCCCCAGCACTGACCTTACACTAAATCTGCCCTTTACGCCCCACTGTACAGCTTGGCAACCCAGACGGTCTGCATGGGAGGCTGTCCCACTGCAAATGGGACAGTCCTAACACTTAGCAGCTCCCGCGGCGAAGAGGCGGCTGGAATCTGGGTTTCTCCGCACCTTCCCAGTCTAACCAGTTAACCGTCTTAAGCTTAATCCCTTGAACCTTCTGTATATATACTGTATATATAAAAGGAGCAATTTATGCACTGCTATTCAGATAATCCCCGCTCCCCCGTGGGGAAGAGACAATCCGTGCTTTGCAGAGTTCCATAGGGTATGTTGACATCTCGAATCTGTACCGATTTCACCTTTCTGTCTGTTGAGTTTATCGCTCACTCCCTTTTACAGCAAGCTGGGGTAGACCTTTGCCCCAATTCTGAGATTCCCCCCCCCAAACTATTTATTTATTTTATTTTATTCGTATTTATACCCCGCCCTTCTCCAAAAAGGACCCAGGGTGGCGCACAGGAAATTAAAACATACAAATATAGACAAAATATAAAATTTAAAAAACTATTAAATTTCCCCTGTGCTAAAATCAATTTAAAATCCCCAAATGTAAAACTGTCTAATAATAATCCCAACGGAGGTTACGCTAGGCCGGCTTGATGGAAAAGTTATGTCTTTAGACATTGGCGGAAGAGGCGGAGGTCAGAGATAGTTCGTAATTCCGGGGGTAGGTTGTTCCAAAGGGTAGGGCCCGCCACAGAGAAGGCCCTTCCCCTGGGTGTCGCCAACCGGCATTGCCCGGCCGACGGCACCCTGAGAAGGCCCTCTCTGTGGGAGAGGATCGGACGAAGGGATGTATGTTAAACTAAACCTGATCTCATAATAAAATAATAATAATAATGATATGAGCACAATTGAGCCCGGAATTCCTGTTGTTATCGGGAAAAGTTCCCCTGTGCTACTCGTTCCCGACTCTAGGGGGGCGGTGCGCATCTCCGTTTCAAAGCCGAAGAGCCAGCGCTGTCCGAAGACGTCTATGGGGTCATGTGGCCGGCAGGACTCAACGCCCGAAGGCACACGGAACGCCGTTCCCTTCCCACCAAAGGTGGCTCCTATTCTTCTACTTGCATTTTTTATCTGCTTTCAAATGGCTCGGTTGGCAAAAGCGGAGACAAGTCATGGGAGCTCCCTCCATTACGCGGCGCTCGGGATTCGAACCGCTGAATTGCCAACCTTTCTGATCGACAAGCTCAGCAGTTCGAAAGCACGTAAGAATCAGGGGTGGGTTCCTGCGCCGGCTAGTACCGGTTCTCTGTGCGCACTCTTTGCTTGCGCATGGCTTGCGCATGCACATTTGACTTAAAAATGCTCTGCGAATGCGCAGGACCATGCCAGCAACGGCAGAAGACATCTGAGAACCGGTTCGGGAGCGTGGCAGGCCTAGCTTGCTGTCGGTTCTGCAACCCAGGCCTGAATTCTGCTACCAGTTTGGCCAAACCAGGCCGAACCGTTA
This sequence comes from Rhabdophis nuchalis, assembly GCA_039707465.1. Lineage (NCBI taxonomy): Eukaryota > Metazoa > Chordata > Lepidosauria > Squamata > Natricidae > Rhabdophis > Rhabdophis nuchalis. The sequence continues at coordinate 63,347,028 of CM077649.1, forward strand.
GCAACCCAACTCTGGTAAAAATCCAAGGGACCACCTTTGGTGGGAAGGGAACAGCGTTCCATGCGCCTTTGTCGTTGAGTCATGCTGACCACATGACCCACGGAGACGTCTTCAGATAGCGCTGGCTCTTCGGCTTTGAAACAGAGATGAGCACCGCCCCCTAGAGTCAGGAACGGCCAGCATAAATGTGTGTGTGTGTGTGTATATATATATATATATATATATATATATATATATATATATATATATATATATATATATATATTTTCGTAGGTTTTCACGGGTATAGGTATGTAGATTTTGGTTTATTCGGGTCTTTTCCCGTGTAATTTTCCCGTGTAACACCTTTAATTTTACACGGGAAAAGACCCGAATAAACCAAAATCTACATATATATATATATAATTGTTTCCACCACACCCTGTTAGGGCCCCAATTAAGGGAGGAAGCATACTGCTTTTCCTTTTCTGCCTTTTGGCTCATCACCAGAGACCATCTAGACAGAAAGCCATGAGTTCCATTGTGTAATTTTTTAATTTTTTAATATGTGTGTTACATTTTTGAGCTGATCAATAAATAAGTCAGGGAGACTAGGATAGATCTATTTCGAGCTTTTTAGCTCTTATCAGCTGGCCATGCCCTTACTGGGATTCGAACCCAGGCTGTATTACATGCCAGGCGAGAGCCTTGCCATTAAGCCAGCTCGGTTCTCTTCTTGTCAGCTGAGACAGGAGGATAGTTATATATAATTGTTTCCACAACACCCTATTTTGTTTTGTTTTTTATATGTGTGTTACGTTTTTGAGCTGATCAAGAAATAAATCAGGGAGACTAGTATAGATAAATATACTAGTATAAATAGCATAAAACTAATACACATATTAAAAAAAATCACACAACGGAACTCATGGCTTTCTATCTAGAATCTAGATGGTCTCTGGTGATGAGCCGAAAGGCAGGAAAGGAAACAGTATGTCTCCTCCCTTAATTGGGGCCCTAACAGGGTGTTGTGGAACAATTATAGATACTAATCCTCCTGTCTCAGCTGATGCAATAAGAGAACCTGGCTGGTTGAATGGCTAAAGGCTCTTGCCTGACATGCAATACAGCCCCGGTTCGAATCCCAGTAAGGGTATGGCTAGCTGATGAGAGCTAAAAAGCTCGAAATAGATCTATACTAGTCTCCCTGATTTATTTATTGATCAGCTCATAAAACTAACACACATATTTAAAAAAAAATTACACAATGGAACTCATGGCTTTCTGTCTAGATGGTCTCTGGTGATGAGCTGAAAGGCAGAACAGGAAACAGTATGTCTCCTCCCTTAATTGGGGCCCTAACAGGGTGTTGTGGAACAATTATATATATATAAAACGGCAGATTTCATCTCTAGGTCATAGATGAAAGTCCAGTCTGGATCTGAGTTCCTGGGGACATGGGAATTATCATTGTCTGGTGTCTTTTCTTTGACCCTTATTAGTGAAACCAGAGGCTGCGTCACTCCAGTCCGAGCATGGACCGGTCTTCTTGTGAAAAAAAAAAAAATCTCCCTCCCCTTTTTCTCCTGCGGGATTTAAGAGTTTGGCAGGCGGCAAGACGTCGGATCTCCGAGGCCCTCGGCTGAAGCAATTTTTTTGCAATCACATCTCCTGGGGGAAGTTGAGTCAAGAGAAGGTGGATGAGGGCATGGGTGAGAAGCTCATTTCTGGATGACCCCTGTTCGTGGTTTGGCTATGGCCATGATGGCGAATTTATGGCACGCATGTCACAGTTGGCACGCAGAGCCATTTGGCAGGGCACACGTTGGCCTGTCGGCTGGCATGCACGTGCTGGCCAACTGATTCAGCCATTTTTAAAGCCATTTTTTGTATATGAGCCATACATCCCTCCGACCGATCTGCTCCCACAGAGAGGGACTTCTCCGGGTGCCGTCCACCAGGCAATGCCAGCGGGCGACGCCCAGGGGAAGGGCCTTCTCTGTGGCGGGCCCAGCTCTCTGGAACGACCTACCCCCCGAACTCAGATAAACTACGGACCTCCGCGCCTTCCGCCAAAAGCTCAAGACCCATCTTTTTCAGCAGGCCGGCCTGGCCTAATCTACCTCCAGCCTTTTAGTCTGAATATATAAATTGTTTTAATTGGCTTTTAAGGGGTTTAGTTTTTAGGAGTTTAGGTTTTTTAGCGCAGGGATAAATTGTTTAATCTGATTTTTATATATTTATGATGTATTTATGTTCGTATGTTTTTTAATTCCCCTGTGCACCCCCCGAGTCCTTCCGGGGAGAGGGAGCGGTCTATAAATTAAATTATTTATTATTATTATTATTATTATTATTATTATTATTATTATTATTATTATTATTATTATTATTATTATTATTATTATTATTATTATTATTATTATTATTATTATTATTATTATTATTATTATTATTATTATTATTATTATTATTATTGGGAGGGCAAAAACAGAGGGTCCCGCCACCCGGAGGCCCTCTGGAGGCTTCAGGAGCTTCCCTGAAGACCCCAGAGGACTAAAAATGACGCTATGAGCAAATTGGAAGTCACTGGGGGCACATGCATTGCATTATGGGTGTGGCACACCAGCACACGACCCCCCCCCCTTATGGCACGCTAGCCTAAAAAGGTTCGCCATCGCTGTGCTCTGGCCTTCATCCTACACCCATGATGGCGAACCTATGGCACGTGGGCCAGAAGTGGCAAGCAGAGCCCCCTCGGTGGGCATATGTCCCATCACCAACTGGTCTTCATGGGCACCACAAAATAATCTAAAAACGGCACCAAAAATGGTCAATTTGTTTTTCAAGCTGTTTTCAGCCCATTTTTCAGGCTGTTTTTCGGGCCGTTTTCAGGCCTTTTCCTGGGCTGTTTTTTGTGCTGTTTTCAGGCTGTTTTTAGGCCATGTTTTGGGCCATTTTCATGCTGTTTTCATGCTGTTTTTTCAGGCCATTTTCCAGGTCATTTTAAATGCCGTTTTCATGGTTTTTTCAGGTTGTTTTCAGGCTGTTTTTCGGTCCATTTTCAGGCCATTTTCTGGGCCATTTTTCATGTTGTTTTCAGGCCATTTCCTGGGCTGTTTTTTGTACTGTTTTCAGGCTGGGTTTGGGCCATGTTTTGGGCCATTTTCATGCTGTTTTTCATGCCCCTTTCAGGCCATTTTGCAGGCTGTTTTCAGGTCTTTATCCAGGTTGTTTTTCATGCCATTTTCATGCTGTTTTTCGGCTGTTTTTCAGACCGTTTTCAGGCTGTTTTTTAGGTGGGTTTTTTTGAAGTCAAAAATGGCCTGAAAATGGCCCCAAAATGGCCCAAGCTGACCAAAAAACAGGCATTCATGCGCCAGTCAGCTGGTCTTTGGGTTTCTGACATTCTTGCGCATGTGGGAACACAAGGGGCAAGGGACCTGGCTATCTGCAAGACCGCCTCCTGCTACCAAATACCTCCCACCGACCAGTGCGCTCCCACAGAGAGGGCCTCCTCAGGGTGCCGTCGGCCAAACAATGTCGGCTGGCGACTCCCAGGGGGAGAGCCTTCTCTGTGGCAGCCCCTGCCCTCTGGAATGACCTACCCCCTGACCTACGGACAATCACAGACCTACGCCATTTCCGTCGGGCTTTGAAGACTTATTTATTCCGTGCAGCCGGCCTGGCATAGTTTCTAAATTGGCATAGTTTTCAATGTTATAGTTTTATATGGTTTTTAGTAGGGATTTTAACTATGTTTTAAGACAGGCTCTGTTATTTAATGTATTTTTAAAGGGTTTCTATGTTTTTATTCGTGTTTTTACTGCTGCCTGAGTCCCGGAAGGGAGAAGGGCGGTATAGAAATTCAAATAATAAATAAATAAATAAATAAATAAATAAATAAATAAACACCCACGCCTATTCCAGTCTGGGCACTCGGTGCCAAAAAGGTTCGCCACCACTGTCCTACATCTGTGTACGCCTGTGTAATCATGTAGAGCAGGGGTCTGCAAAGTTGGCTCTTTTAAGACTGGTGGACTTCAACTCCCAGAATTCCCCAGCCAGCATGGCTGGCTGGGGAATTCTGGGAGTTGAAGTCCACAAGTCTTAAAAGAGCCAACTTTGCAGACCCCTGATGTAGAGTAAGGGTCTCGAAACTTGCCAATTTTTAAGACTTGTGTCTATGGAGATTCTCCGTCATCCAGGTCATGGTTGCCCCAAAGCTGCTTTTTTTTTTTTTTTAACTTTCAAGAGGCTTTCTAGTTTTTCTTTGAATACGTTTCGCTGTGGGGTCCTTTGTGCACTCTAAACTTGATGGTTTTCTTGCAGTCCTTTCATCACCAAACTAGGTAACACCATCCATTCTAGAAGGAAGTAGGTTTTGCAGGGAGGAGGAGGACGAGAACAACAACAGTGGGGTCCTTGGTCCTTTCATTACCAAACTAGGTAACATCATCAATGCTCGAAGGAAGTAGGTTTTGCAGAGAGGAGGAGGAGGAGGACGAGGACGAGGACGAGAACAACAACAGTGGAGTCCTTGGTGCTCTCTGATCTTGGTGGCTTTCTTGCAGATGTTTTCATTACCAAATTAGGGAATATTATACGTGCTAGTAGGGAGCGGAGCTGATGCGGTTACCTAGTTTGGTGATGAAACGTCTGGAAGAAAACCACCAAGTTCCGAGGGCGCTAAGGACCCTTTAGGTCAACCCTGAGCAAAAAAATATTCACTTCTATCAGTTACCAAAATTATGATGCCAATGCACACACACTAAGCCATAAACGACAGGTAGTTGCGACCGTAATCGAGTGTGGAATTTGCACTCTGATTAAGATATATAGAAACGTGGAACTCAAGGTCAACAAGACAAACTCAAAACAAGTCGGATCGTCAGAACACAAGGCCACAAATGAAAAAACAACAACACTCAATACCCTTGTGGACAGATTTATCTACAATGCAATACAACAGCTGAGTTGGAAGGGACCTTGGCGGTCATCTAGTCCAACTCCCTACCATTTCAGACAAATGGCTATCCAACATCTTCTTGAAGACTTGTAGTGTTTGGTGGCAAGGAGTTCCACTGATTAATAGTTCTCACTGTCAGGAAATTCCTCCTCCGTTCTAAGTTGCTTCTCTCCTTGATTAGTTTCCACCCATTGCTTCTTGTTCTGCCCTCAGGTGCCTTGGAGAATAGCTTGACTCCCTCTTCTTTGGGGCAACCCCTGAGATATTTGAACACTGCTATCATGTCTCCCCTGGTCCTTCTTTTCATTCAACTAGACATCCCCAGTTCCTGCAACCGTTCCTCATATATTTGAGCCTCCAGTCCCCTAATCCTCTTTGTTGCTCTTCTCTGCACTCTTTCTAGAGTTTCAACATCTTTTTACATCATGGCATCCTATCCTACATTCTATTCTATTCTATTCTATATCCTACCCTACCCTATCCTATGATATTCATTCTACTCTTCTCTTCTCTTCTTCTTTCCTCTCTTCTCCTCTCCTTTCCCATTCCAGTCCAGTCCATAAATCATTTCTGCTATGTGAATGTTAAGTTCCTTGCAGCAAAGAGCTATCCTGAGCGGACCTTTCAGTCTTTGGGCCCTGCAGGTGTCGTAGGCCTTGGGCCCTCCCCTCCAGCCCCACACCTAAGGCTGATTTCACCCCCAGTCCCCACCCAGCATGATGACATCCTGTACATAACCAGTTTTCAAATTGCTCTTTTACCCAGAGTCTCAGTGGCACAGATCCTGCAGGGACCCACAAACCAACTGGGAGGTAGCCACAATTGCCCCATAACGAAAGGGGCAGAAAATAGACGTGTTATCTTGCCTTGAAAGATCTCTGCCAACCACGGACTCCAGCCATCAAACTCTTTCGCAAAAACCTTCAAAATTGTTTCGAAACTTCAGAAACAAGTTAGTGTGTATTAGAGGTGGCGACCCTTTGAGAGCCTTATGCAATGAAATTTCATTTCAATGCACGCCGATTAGTGTACATGCAATGTGGCAATAAAGTTCTATTCTATCCATCCATCCATCTACCTATCATCTCTTTATCTATTTATGTCTCTCTAATCCTTCATCTCAAACATCTCTGTCTCATTTATTAATTTCTCTCTCGTCTCTCTAAATCTCTCATCTCTTTCATCTCTCTCTCTCATCTCTTTCTCTATCATCTGTCTATGTCTCTCTCATCTCTCATCTCAATCAATCAAACATTTCTTTTATTAATCTCTCTCAGCTCGCTAAATTCTCTCTCTCCTATATCTATCTATCTATCTATCTATCTATCTATCTATCTATCTATCTATCTATCTATCTATCTATCTATCTATCTATCATCTATCTAATCTATTTCATCTTACTATCCCTCTCTCTATTCTCTCATATCTATCTATCTATCTATCTATCTATCTATCTATCTATCTATCTATCTATCTATCTATCTATCTATCTATCATCTATCTAATCTATTTCATCTTACTATCCCTCTCTCTATTCTCTCATATCTATCTATCTATCTATCTATCTATCTATCTATCTATCTATCTATCTATCTATCTATCTATCTATCTATCTATCTATCTATATCTTCTTTCTCTATCATCTATTTATGTCTCATCTGTCATCTCAATCAATCAATCAAACATCTCTCTCATTTATTAATCTCTCTCTCATCTAAATCTATCATCTCATGTCTCTCTCTCATCTTACTATCTCTCTTCTCTCTTATCTATCTATCTATCTATCTATCTATCTATCTATCTATCTATCTATCTATCTATCTATCATCTATCTATCTATCTATATCCTCTCCTTCCTACCTACCTACCTACCTACCTACCTACCTACCTACCTACCTACCTATCTATCCTCTCTCATCTATCTATCTATCTATCTATCTATCTATCTATCTATCTATCTATCTATCTATCTATCTATCTATCTATCTATCTATCTATCTATCTATCTATCTATCTATCTATCTATCTATCATCTCAATCAATCATCGCCCCCTCTCTTTGACAAGACTATACCTCACTGTCTCCTGGTTTCTAGGCAATACTACACCAAAGTGGCTTTTAATTTTGGCCAATTATTTTTCTCCCATTCCCAAATCTCTGTTTCCCAGGTGCATTTTGCATTAGCCAGACCCCTCCAAAACTCTCTCTCTCTCTGTGTGTCCCTTCCATGCCTCATGATATCAAACACCCCTCCGGTCACTCATGTCCTGAGCTCCACTGTTGCAAATCCTGGATTCGTGACATGACATTGCAATGCGAATTTCATCATTTTTTCATCACCCTCCTGTTTTGTGCCGGATTCCTTGCCAAAAGGCTCTTTCACGCCTTTCCCCCACTCTTTTTTCTTTTTTTTAAAATAAATTATTGTCGTCTTTCCACATGATGGAGGGCAAAGGGCAATTTTATCCCAAAAAAAATAGCCAGCACTTATTTTGTGATCCCCTCTAAATTGTAGTTTGGAGATCTGGTGGTTTTTCCTTGGTGGCCTCAAATTGACGAACAATTATTTTTCGAGGGGTGTAAATTTATTGCTCCCTGCTCAAGATATTTAATAATCAGCTAATCTGTATTTTGAGATATTTCCCACTACAGGTTGTCCTGGACTTACGACCACAATTCAGCCCAAAATTCCTGTTGTTAAGCAAGATATTTGTTAGGTGAGTGTTGGTCCGTTTTTACGACCTTTCTTGCCACAGTTGTTAAGTGAATCACCGCAGTTGATAAGTTAGTTAACACCAAGGTTATTAAGTGAATCTGGCTTCCCCATGGACTTTGTCAGACGGTCACAAAAGGGGATCACAGGACCCTCAAGGGTCATAAGTATGAATCAGTTGCCAAGCATCTGAATTTTGATCACGTCACCATGGGGCAACGGTCGCAGGTGTGAAAAATGGTCATAACTCACATTTTTTCAGTGCTGTTGTAACTTTGAAAAGTCATTAAATGAATTATTGTTAAGTCAAGGACTACCCATACAAGGAAAACAGCTCCATAAAGAGAAATGAGGGTGTTTTTCAATTATAATTACAGTCAGTCCTCATGTTATGACCACTGAGCCCCACATTTCTCTGATCCATCCTTTTTACATAAAAAGTCAATTAACTGGGCCAATTATTGCTCCCAAATCTTTATTTTACTGCTAAATTGCTCATCTAATTTTGGCCTTCAGGAAAGATGAGGGCTAGCTGAAATTTTAACGCTAATTGGAACTTTTTGCATGGAACAGAGGGAAAAAATGAAATTATGATACAGGCAGTCCTCCACTTATGACCATAGTCGGGCCCAAAATCTCCGCTGCTAAACAAGATAGTTGTAAAGTGAATTTGGCCCCATTTCACAACCACTTGTAGGATCAGCTTATTTCTTCCTCTCCTTCTTTTAACATTAAATTTCCCCTTTTCTCTTTATTCAACCCTTGCCAATCGGCAAATCCTTAAATCATATCCATGTTTTTAATATTTCTGGCAAAAGGTCCATAAAAAGCATCCAATCTTTAATAAAAGTTATTTTCTGTCTATCCCTGATGCTTGGAGACATTTCATTACCCAGGTAGGGAACAGCATCAGCGCTAGAAGGAAGCGGAGGTTGCAGGGAGGAGGAGGAAGAAGAGGAAGAGGACTTGGTGTTCTCTGAACTGAGTTACTTTCTGGCAGACGTTTACTACCCAACTAGGTAGTATCATCAGTGCTAGAAGGCTGTGGGGTTTGCTCTATAGACGAGACATATAAATAATAGCATACAAGACACAGATGATGTTACTTAGGAGGGTAATGAAATGCCTAACGTGGGAAGCTAACAGGCTCAATTTCCACATGTCCCCTGCATCCACTCCCACCTGAGCCACGAGGTCGGCATCGCCAGCCCTCACTCTGGATCCAGCCCTGGCCACCTGCGCCAGGTGGATTCATCCCTGGCCACCTGGTGCCACCAGAGCCATTGGCAAACAGCCTCGATCCCAGCATTGCCCTGTGGGTCCCCCTTTTCCTGGATGTCCCTTGGGGCCTTTGTGCCCCTCTTCTGGGTGGCCCCTCTTCCCCAGTGTCGCTCCCTAGATGTTCCTGGTCCTGGGTGCCCCCCTTATTTGGGGTGTTCTGTGTATGATCCTGGTCTGGGGTGCCCCCGTCTTCTTGGGTGTTCCTGGGCCCTTTTCCTGTGTGCCCCCTTATTCTGGCTACCCCTGGTCCTGGGTCTCCCCCTCTTATAATAATAATAATAATAATCTTTATTGTCATTGTTCTTGTTTACAATGAAATTGGTGTCTTCTTTGTGTCCCCCGTTTCTGAGCGCCCCCTCCTCCCTTGGGTGCCCCACCCCTTCTTGGGTGTCCCTGGGCTGTTGTGCCCTCTCCTGGGCACCCCTCCCTTGGGGGTCCCCCTCTTCTTGGGTGCCCCCTCGCCCCGTGCACCCCCTTATTCTGGGCTCTCCCTGCTCCTGGGTGTCTCCTTCTTGGGTATCCCTCTTCCTCTGTGTGTCCCCTCTCCTGGGTGCCCCTCCCTTGGGTGCCCCCCTCTTCTTCTTGTGTGCCCTCCCTTGGGTGCCCCCCTCTTCTGGGGCGCCCCTCCCTTGGGTGCCCCCTCTTCTTGGACACCCCTCCCTTGGGTGCCCCCCTCTTCTTGGGCACCCCTCCCTTGGGTGCCCCCCTCTTCTTCTTGTGTGCCCTCCCTTGGGTGCCCCCCCTCTTCTGGGGCACCCCTCCCTTGGGTGCCCCCTCTTCTTGGGCGCCCCCTCTTCTTGGGCACCCCTCCCTTGGGTGCCCCCCTCTTCTTCTTGTGTGCCCTCCCTTGGGTGCCCCCCCTCTTCTTGGGTGCCCCCTCTTCTTGGGCGCCCCCTCTTCTTGGGCACCCCTCCCTTGGGTGCCCCCCCCTCTTCTGGGGCACCCCTCCCTTGGGTGCCCCCCTCTTCTTGGGTGCCCCCTCTTCTTGGGCACCCCTCCCTTGGGTGCCCCCCTTGGGTGCCTCCTCTTCTTCTTGGGTGCCCCCCTCTTCTGGGGCGCCCCTCCCTTGGGTGCCCCCCTCTTCTTGGATGCCCCCTGTCCCTGTCGCCCCCCAGTTATTCTGGGCTCTCCCTGGCCCTGGGTCTCCCCCTCCCTCCCCTCCCCTCCCCTCCTGGCCGGGGAGCCCGGCGGGTCGCGCAGCATCACAATCCCCGGGCGCCGCGCAACGGCCCCGGCTCGTCCCTCCTCCTCCTCCTCCTCCTCCGCCTCCGCCTCCACCGCCGCGCCGGCTCCGCCCCGGGCAGGTGCTATAAAGGGCGTCGCGGCGGGCGCTGGGCTGGCTGAGCCGCCGGACCCCCCTCCGAGCCCGTCCCCGCCTTTGGCCTGGCTGGCCCCGGCGTGGATGGGCGCTGACCGAGCCATGAAGACCCTCATCGCTGCCTACGCGGGGGCCCTGCGAGGTAGGATGCCCCCCCGCCCCGGAGGGGGCGCAGCTCAGGATCCCGCGCATCTTTTTTCTCTTGGCTTTGCGCGTCTTTCGGCCCCCGCCGCGCAAGCTCCTTTCCCTCCCCCCTGCGCGGTTTCTCTTCTTGGGGCAGGTGGGCAGGATCGCTCCCCCCCCCCCCCGATGATTGACAGACACCCCCGGGAGGGGTGCAAAGGAAGACACCGCCACCCCTCCCCAAGGAGAGTGGGTCCCGCCTGGCTTCCCTCTGCGTGAGATCCTGAGCCAGAGACCCCTGGGCAGGAGGGACTGGAAAGTCATCATCATCATCATCATCATCATCATTATAATAGTAAGGATCATAATAATGACATCCTATATATCAGGGGTCTCCAACCTTTGCAACTTTAAGTCTGAAGGACTTCAGCTCCCAGACTTCTCAATTCTGGGAGCTGAAGTCCTTCAGACTTAAAGTTGCAAAGGCTGGAGACCCCTGATATAGAGGATCTCCTAGGGAAGACTATAGGATATGGTAGAGGAGATAGAATACAGCGTTAAGATACGTAAGATATAAAGCAAAGCTGGCTGGAAAATTCTGGGAGCTGAAGTCCTTCAGACTTAAAGTTGCAAAGGTTGGAGACCCCTGATATATAGGATCGCCTAGGGTACACTATAGGATATGGTAGAGGAGATAGAATACAGTGTTAAGATATGTAAGATATAAAGCAAAGCTGACTGGAGAATTCTGGGAGCTGGTCCTTCAGACTTAAAGTTGCAAAGGTTGGAGACCCCTGATATATAGGATCTCCTAGGGTAGACTATAGGATATGGTAGAGGAGATAGAATACAGCGTTAAGATACGTAAGATATAAAGGTGCAGGACAAAGGTATAAAACATATAATATATAAGATGTAATATAATACGATATGCCGTATAAAACACGCAGCATAAGGTATATAAGATGAAGATCTAAGATAAAGATATATAAGATGTAAGGTATAATAGATGATGCCCTATATGATATACAATATAAGATATACAGTCAGAGGAACATATAAAAGGTATGATATAAGGTATAGATGATACAATGTAATATGATATTCTATTGTACGATATACAGTAAGAGGAAGATATAAGCCTTATATCTTCCTCTTACTGTATATCGTACATTAGAATATCATATTACATTGTATCATCTATATCTTATATTAACATATTAACGCTATAAAATGTGATACAATATAATACGCTATACAATATAGGATTTACATTAAGATTTAAGATAAAGCTATAAAATATAAGGTATAATAGATGATGCAATATAATACAATATAGGATATATAGTAAGATATAAGATAAAGCTATGAGATATAAGGTGTAATATAATACAATATAATACGCTATACAATATAACATATACAGTATATATCCTAACAATATAAGATGAAGATGTAAGAATACAATAACATGAGGTATAATATATGATATGTGATATAAGATATACAGAATAAAATATAGATATAAGTATATAAGGTAATACAAAATATAATAAACAGTATGATCTGATAAATATATGATATAAGATCTACTGTATAGAACATGTAAGATGAAGATATAAAATAAAGATATGAGATATAATATGATGTTTATTACAAGTATCTATAGCTATACACAAAATAATGTATATTTCATGTAATGTAATATATATTAACACGCATTAATATAATGTAATATAGGATTGCATAGTCTCTCCTGCCATGGGCAGGGGGTTGGACTGGAAGACCTCCAAGGTCCCTTCCAGTCCTATATTCCACCTGCTTCTCCCAGATCCTTGCAAAAGACTTTAGAACTGCCTAAAAATGCCAAATCCTGCCTAAATATTTAGCCGACTGTGCCACCCCTTATAATTATTATTATTTCTATAATTTGGGGGATACCCTCCTTCCTTCCCCCATATTTGACTTTTCCACTTTTGCAATTCGGGAAGCGGGCAAAAGATTAAAATCCTGCTGACCCGGGGAAGAAAATGTGGGAATGCTGAACTTTTGCTAGCATATTCTTTAGCAATGATTTTTTTTTAAAAAAAAGGTGGGGGGATACCAGGAATTGGAAAACCAGGCTTGATTAAATACACTTCTTTGGGCTGTTTGCGTGCTTATTTCCATTTTCTTTTAAAATAATTTTTGGTTTAGCGGAATCGTTGAGGCTGTTGATGGTTTGGTGTACATACATTAGCTTACTACATTTTTATCCTGGTTTGAGGTTGGTTTTTGGCACTGTCTTATCTGGGGTTAGGCCATGCTGTGCTACGTGGTCAGCTGGCCATTTATTGCTTTAGGACAGTATTTTTTTCAACCTTGGCCACTTGAAGATGGGCGGACTTCAACTGCCAGAATTCCCCCAGCCAGCCAGTAGTATGGCTGGCTGGGGGATTCTGGGAGTTGAAGTCCACCCATCTCCAAGTGGCCCTATAAACATGGATTTAGGAGCGAAGCACGGACTTCAGCATGCCCGCACTAAATACGAAACCCGGTGAGTTTGGAATGCCGGTTTTTCCAGGGCTTCGTACCTTTTTGGAATTTAGAAATGGGGTTTAATTTAAGGATGGTCCGTGAACTAAAGCCTTAAGGCAGGGGTCTCCAACCTTTGCAACTTTAAGTCTGAAGGACTTCAGCTCTCAGAATTCTCCAGCCAGCAAAGCTGGAGGAGTCTGGCTGGAGAAGCTGGCTGGAGATGTCTGGGAGCTGAAGTCCTTCAGACTTAAAGTTGCAAAGGTTGGAGACCCCTGCTTTAAAAAGCTGGCTGGAGAAGTCTGGGAGCTGAAGTCCTTCAGACTTAAAGTTGCAAAGGTTGGGGACCCCTGCTTTAAAAAGCTGGCTGGAGATGTCTGGGAGCTGAAGTCCTTCAGACTTAAAGTTGCAAAGGTTGGAGACCCCTGCTTTAAAAACCTGGCTGGAGAAGTCTGGGAGCTGAAGTCCTTCAGACCTAAAGTTGCAAAGGTTGGAGACCCCTGCCTTAAGGGACTGTATAATTATCATCTTATCCAGTGACCACAAAGCAATTTTTCGCTTCTTTGAATCATAACAAAGCTTGAAAAACAGCCAGGTGCCAATTCTGGACACTGTACTTTCTTGCAGGATGGCAAGATTGGCGTAGTGGAGCTTCCCTGTGTTAAGGCAGTCTACCTCTGAATGTGTTTCTGCTAGGAACCCTCAAATAAGGAGATTATTTCCACTCCCAGCCAGTCTTCTGCTCCGACCAGCCTGATCTTCGTGATCTGTTGGTTATTGTTGCAGGAAAGGTGAACTTTAGCATTTTTTTCCAAACTCCGTTAAATTGAAACCTGTAATTCCTCAGCTGTTGGGGGAGTGAGTGCGGATAGCGCCAGCAAGGTCAGAGCGACGATCCACCTGCCAAAATCCACAAGCTGAGCATAGCAGAAGGGGCCCGGCAGGACCTTTTGAGGGTCCAGCTGCCAAAAATCCACATAGTCCTTGACTTACGACCGTAATGGAGGGCCCACCCCCACATTTCTGTTGCTAACGGAAACATCGGTTCAGGGAATTTGGCCCCCGTTTTACGACTTTTGCGTGCCACAATCACGGCAGCTGTTAGGTTTTGCAACACCGTTGTTAAGTGAATCTGGCTTCCTCCCCCTCTTGACTTGTCACAAAAGGGGATCACGTTGACCCAGGCACAGTGCGCCCGTCGTAAGTATGAGTCAGGTAACCGGGTGTCTGGATTTTGATTGCGTGACTATCGAGATACTGCAACGGTTGTAAGTCTGGAAGACGGCCGTAAGGCCCTTTTTGTCAGGGCTGCTGTAACTTTGAACGGTCACTAAATGAACCGTCGTAAACCGAGGACGGCCTGTAGTGTGGTATGTGAATCTTTGTTTGTAGCAACGCGCTTCCCGCAGAGTCCTTCATTCAAACCTTGATTGGTGGTTAGTTGAATCAACCAAGGGAGTAGGCTTCCTCATTTAGCCAGTTGGGTGTTTGAGACAGTTGGGTGCACCCAGGTAGAAAGCGGGAGACGGTGAATTCTAGTCTTGCCTTAGGCAGAAAAGCCAGATGGGTGACTTTGGGCCAATCACCAGGAGACGGTGAGTTCTAGTCCCACCTTTGGCACGGAAGTGTTTTCCGAAGGTAATTCCCGCAATCATGTGGCCAGCATGGCTATATGCCAAGGTGCACCGAATGCTGTGAGCTTCCCACCAAAGTGGTACCTATTTATCTACTCGCTTTTTTGCGTGCTTTCCAACTGCTAGGTGGGCAGGAGCTGTAGCAAGGGAAGGGAGCTCACCCCATCACATGGCACTTGGGTCTCGAACCAGGGCTATCAGCTCAGGGTCTTTAATCACTGGGCCATCCCATCTCTCTCTCTCTCTCTCCCTCTCCCCCTCCCTCTCCCTCCCTCTCTTGTCTGTCTGTCTGTCTGTCTACATAGACAGAAACATGACAGACTATCTATCTATCTATCTATCTATCTATCTATCTATCTATCTATCTATCTATCTATCAGCTATCATCTCTCTCTTTCTCTCTCTCTCTCTCCCCCTCTCCCTCCCTCTCTTGTCTGTCTGTCTGTCTACATAGACAGATACATGACAGACTGACAGTGTCTGTCTGTCTGTCTGTCTGTCTGTCTGTCTGTCTATCTATCTATCTATCTATCTATCTATCTATCTATCATCTATCATCTCTCTCTTTCTCTCTCTCTCTCCCCCTCTCCCTCCCTCTCTTGTCTGTCTGTCTGTCTGTCTGTCTGTCTGTCTGTCTGTCTGTCTGTCTGTCTATCTATCTATCTATCTATCTATCTATCTATCTATCTATCTATCTATCTATCTATCTATCATCATCTCTCTTTCTCTCTCTCTCTCCCTCCCCCTCCCTTGTCTGTCTGTCTGTGTCTGTCTACACTACATAGACAGATAGATACATGTGTCTGTCTGTCTGTCTGTCTGTCTGTCTGTCTGTCTGTCTGTCTGTCTGTCTGTCTGTCTGTCTGTCTGTCTGTCTGTCTGTCTATCTATCTATCTATCTATCTATCTATCTATCTATCTATCTATCTATCTATCTATCTATCTATCTATCTATCTATCTATCTATCTTATCTAGAAGAGCTGAGGTGGCGCAGTGGCCAGAGTGCGGTACTGCAGGCTACTTCTGCTGATTGCCATCTGCCAGCAGTTTGCCAGTTCGAATCCCACCAGGCTGAAGGTTGACTCAGCCTTTCCGAGGTGGGTCAAATGAGGACCCAGATGGTTGGGGGCAAGAGGCTGACTCTGTAAACCGCTTTGAGAGCGGCTGGAAAGCACTGCGAAGCGGTATAGAAGTGCTAATTCTCATTTTCTCTCATTCTCTCCCTCTCTCTCTCTCTTCCTCTATTTATAGATATGTATGTAGACGTATGGTTTTATTTCAATGTTGCAGGCTTCTCAGAGTTGCCGTGCAGCAAGATGGACAGCAAAACGATTTAATAAGTGAATATTTAACATCTGATAGTCTTGCAAACTTGCTACCAAGATTCCTCTCCTTCCGTACTGTACAGAAAAGCTAAAAGGCTTCTTAAAGTCCCAGGCACACCGAATTTCTCCAGGTGTTACAGCCCAGCTCCATTAACCCTGGAGATTTGTGTGTGTGTGTGTGTGTTTTAGGTCTGTCCGTCATGCTCAGTTGCATTGGTGTCCTGGTTTTAAGGAAGCCCTGTCTATCGTCTGTCTGGTTTTTCCGTCCATTTTCCTTTTCTGCAGTTCCCCATCCATGTTGGTATCTATTTTATTGCTGCAACTTTGGCTTAAAGCTTAGCAATTGATGAATGGTTAGGTAAAGCAGGCCGGGGAGGTCAGGCTTAATGGAGTGTGAGAATCACCTTGAGAAACAGAAGGAAGAAGAACAGGAGCCCGACAATCGTAGGCTTTAGTATCCTAGGTTTTAGAGTAGAAATAGAATGACAGAGTTGGAAGGGACCTTGGAGGCCTTCTAGTCCAACCCCTTGCTCAGGCAGGAAGCCCTACACCACTTCAGCCAAACAGTTATCCAACATCTTCTTAAAAAGATTCACAACTTCTGGAGGCAACTTCTTCCACTGGTTCATTGTTCCCTTTCCACCAAAGTTCTGGAAAAAAGCACCTCTCTAACTAGGTAGGAAGGAACGTAAACATAGATTTGGAGGAGCTATTTGGCAATTGTTAGTAAAACTTGAGCTTAGCCCCGGGAAACAGGGAAAGGTGAGAAAGAAATTCAAGTTTGACTTGCCTTGATGTGCTTTGGAATAAGACAGAAGGAAACAAAGTCGTATTTTCAAGACTCCAGTGTTAAGGCATAGATCAGTCTTTCTCAACTTGGTTAATTTTAAGACGTGGAGTTCAATTCCCAGAATTCCCTAACCAGCCTCCACCCTCCCTCCCTCCCTCCTCTCCCTATCTCTCTTTCTATCTTTCTTTCTTTCTCTTTCTTTCCCTCTCTTTTCTTCCTTCTTTCCTTCCTTCTTTTCTTCCTTCCTTCCCCCTCCCTCCCTCCATTCTTTCTTCTTCTTCTTTTCTTTCTTTTCGTTCCCCCTCTTCTGTTTGTTTCTTTATTTTTCTGTTCTTTCGTTCTCTCCTTCCTTCCCTCTTCCTCCATTCTCCTTTCTTTCTTTTTTCTTTTTTCTTTCTTTTCCTTCCCTTCCTCTCTCCCTCCCTTCTGTTTTTCTTTCTTTCGTTCTTTTTTCTTTTCTTTCTTTCTTTCTTTCTTTCTTTCTTTCTTTCTTTCTTTCTTTCTTTCTTTCTTTCTTTCTTTTTCTTTCTTTCTTTCTCTCTCTCTCTTTCTTTCTTTCTTTCCTTCCTTCTTTCTTTTTTTCTTTCTTCCTTCCTTCCTTCCTTCCTCTTTCTCTCTGTCCTTCCTCCCTCCCTCCCTCCCTTCTTTTCCTCCCTCTCTCCCTCCCTCCCTCTTCCTTCCTTCTTTTCCTATTTTTACATTTCATTTTATTACATTGTATTTTCCTTTGACAGCCATGTCTTCATCCCAAGTACGTTGAAACTCATGTTAATGTACATCACCTTGAGGAAATGATAGGCTATACACCGAAAGGATAAATATATAAATTGACGTAACTTTTGTGAGTGAAGGATAGCAATTTCCCAAAGCATGAAAACCTGTTTAAGCGACAGGCGGTCTCACCTAGCGAAGTTTTCTTAGCTACTGTCCCTGTTAGAAACGAAGGGCCCATATGGATTTATCTGACATGCACATCAACAGAGTGGCATGTTGTTAATGGTTCATTCCACTAGATTTGAAAAAAAGAACCACTTGTAGAGCAGGTTCCCTGGAATACAATAGCGCTGGCTAAAACCTCGATTTTTATTCTCTGGAGCTCCAGGAGGTCTGACTCATAGCACTTGAAAACTTTTTCTCCCCCCGTGGGATGGAATATTTTGAAGATTAAGATTTGAAGGTAGTCTCTTTCCAAGATCTTCTAATACGAAGGTCAGGATGGTCATAAGAACAGAATAAGTGTTGGAAGGGACCTTGGAGGTCTTCTAGTCCAACCCCCTGCTGGGGGTTGGAGATCCTATACCAGTATTTCTCAACCTTGGCGACGTTAAGTCCTGTGGACTTCAACTCCCAGAATCCCTCAGCCAGCACAGCTGGCTGAGGGATTCTGGGAGTTGAAGTCCACAGGACCTAACGTCGCCAAGGTTGAGAAACACTCCCCTATACTAGGGGTCTGCAAAGTCGGCTCTTTTAAGACTGGTGGACTTCAACTCCCAGAGTTCCCCAGCCACCTATACCAATGATGGCTAGCCTTTTTGTCGTCGCGTGCCATGTGAGACCCCCATGCTTCCCCTCGCCCACCACATGGAGATGGTGAATTCTAGTTCTGTCTTAGGCATGAAAACTGGGTGACTTTGGGCCGCTCATCAGGAGATGGTGAGTTCTAGTCCCGCCTTAGGCATGAAAGCCAGTCAGGTGACTTTGGGCCAATCACCAGGAGACGGTGAGTTCTAGTCCTGCCTTAAGCACGAAATTCGGCTGGGTGACTTTGGGCCAATCACCAGGAGACGGTGAATTCTAGTTCTGATATAGCCATGAAAGCCAGCTGGGGGACTTTGGGCCACTCACCAGGAGACGGTGAGTTCTAGTCCCAATTTAAGAATGACAGCCAGCTGGAAAAAAGGTGTGCTTGTTATCTTGAGTTATTTGGAGAATGAATGGACAATAAATAAATAAATTAAACATTAAAAAAAAACCCTCTTAATCTCAGGCATTTTTAAACCTTAATTTCTTTTATGGTTTTAGGGAGCCATGAAATACAGATCATTTTCGTAGTTGGTGGTTCAGGTTATTGTATGAATCTGGAGAAAGGATTAATATCATCCTGAGGAATGCAGTGGCTCAGTGGCTAAGATGCTGAGCTTGTCGATCCGAAAGATCGGCGGTTCGACGGTTCGAATCCCTAGCGCTGCGTAACGGAGGGAGCTCCTGTGACTTGTCCCAGCTTCTGTCAACCGAGCCGTTCGAAAACACGTTAAAAATGCAAGTAGAAAAATAGGAACCACCTTTGGTGGGAAGGGAACATCGTTTCCATGCGCCTTCGACGTTGAGTCATGCCAGCCACATGACCCCGGAGACGTCTTCGGACAGCGCTGGCTCTTCGGCTTTGAAACAGAGATGAGCAGCGCCCCCTAGAGTCGGGAACGACTAGCACATATGTGCGAGGGGAACCTTTACTTTTAGCTCCAAAGCGTTTCAATAACAATTGCAGGACAGAGGGAAACACCCAGGCAGATAATCTTTAGAAGAAATTGTACTTTATTCGGGATTGCTTCATTTGGCTTGCCTCCACCCAAGGTTGCGTAGAGAGTCCAAACTTATGGCTTTGTGCCAGCGGTGTGCTTTTCATGATAAATAAATACTGAGCTGCCCTGAACGGAGATTAGATTTCACCAGCTCCTTGGATGTTTGCCCAAGAACCAGATGAAAAATAAAATAAAATAAAATAGAGCTTTGCAGTGTTTATGTGGGCCTGTGTTAAATAAGGCATAAGGGTCAGGTAGGAAAGCAAAATCCCCCCTTCTAGCTGGCAATAAGGAAATGGAGATTACATAAAATAGAATAGAATAGCAGAGTTGGAAGGAACCTTGGAGGTCTTCTAGTCCAACCCCTTGCTCGGGCAGGAAACCCTCTACAATTTCAGACAAATGGCTATCCAACATCTTCTTAAAGACTTCCAGTGTTGGAACATTCATAACTTGTGGTGGCAAGCTGTTCCACTGGTTAATTGTTCTCAGTGTGAGGAAATTTCTCCTTAGTTCTAAGTTGCTTCTCTCCTTGATTAGTTTCCACCCATTGCTTCTTGTTCTGCCCCCAGGTGCCTTGGAGAATAGCTTGACTCCCTCTTCTATGGGGCAGCCCCTGAGATATCGGAAGACTGCTATCATGTCTCCCCTAGCCTTTCATGATTGCTTTTGGCAAATGATTGCCTTTGGTAGGAATTGCAGTGGCAAAACCCCCACCTATGTAGAATTACAGGAAATCCTCAAATTACCACCACGATTTCAGGCCACTGCTTAGCGAGACAGTTGTGAAGTGGGGGGTTTGCCCTGTTTTACAACCTTCCTTGCCACGGTGGATAAGCGAATCAATTTGCAGTTGTTAAATTAGTCCCAAGGGATGTGGTGGCTCAGTGGCTAAGACGGCGAGCTTGTCGATCCGAAAGATCGGTAGTTCGGCGGTTCGAATCCCGAGCGCTGTGTAACGGAGGGAGCTCCCGTGACTCGTCCCAGCTTCTGCCAACCTAGCAGTTCAAATTCAGATAAAAAATGCAAGTAGAAAAACAGGAGCCACCTTTGGTGGGAAGGGAACAACGTTCCGTGCGCCTTAGGGCGTTGAATCCTGTCGGCCACATGACCACGGAGATGTCTTCGGACAGCGCTGGCTTTTCGGCTTTGAAACGGAGATGAGCACCGACCCCTAGAGTCGGGAACGACTAGCACGTATGTGCGAGGGGAACATCTCTGATTTCAGTAATGGCCATGGCAGGACCATCAGCCTGCTTTGCTTCTGCATCTCAACCTCGTGAAGAAACACACACACACACTCACACACCAGGATTTCCAAAGATTTGTTTTTTGACATTGCCAGTTTCCAAGCCAACCTTCCTCAGCAGGTGATTCGTGCAGATCAAGAATGCTCGGATGATTAAACCCGATGCTGGCGAAGGAGAATGGCAAGACTGTCTTCCCAATGAAATACAAGGAGGAACAGAAGTTAAAAATAAAACAAAACAGGAATCTCCCTACATAAACTAGCGACTTTCTAACTGTCCGAAATTTCCTTACAGTTAGAACAATTAACCTCTGGAACAGCTTGCCTCCAGAAGTTGTGAATGCCCCAACCGTGGAAGTCTTTAGGAAGATGTTGGATAGGCATTTGTCTGAAATGGTATAGGGCTCCTGACCACGCAGGGGGTTGGACTAGAAGACCTCCAAGGTCCCTTCCAACTCTGCTATTGTATTGTATTGTATTGTATTGACTGTGAGAGGGATCTTGGAGTCCTAGTGGACAACCATTAAAATAGGAGCCAGCCATGGGCAGCAGCTGCCAAAAAAGCCAACCCAGTTCTAGGCTGCATCAACAGAGGGAGAGAATCAAGATCACGTGAAGGGTTAATACCACTTTATAAGGCCTTGGGAAGGCCACACTTGGAATATCTGCATCCAGTTTTGGTCGCCACAATGTAGAAAAGATGTGGAGACTCTAGAAAGAGTGCAGAGAAGAGCAACAAAGAGGATTAGGGGACTGGAGACTAAAACATATGAAGAACGGTTGCAGGAACTGGGAATGTCTAGTTTAATGAAAAGAAGGACCAGGGGAGACATGATAGCAGCCTTCCGATATCTCAGGGGTTGCCACAAAGAAGAGGGAGTCAAACTATTCTCCAAAGCACCTGAAGGCAGGACAAGAAGCAATGGGTGGAAACTAATCAAGGAGAGAAGCAACTTAGAACTGAGGAGAAACTTCTTAAAAGTGAGAACAATTAATCAGTGGAACAGAAGTTGCCTCCAGAAGTTGTGAATGCCACAACCCTGGAAGTCTTTAAGAAGATGTTGGATAGCCATTTGTCTGAAACGGTATAAGGTTTCCTGCCTAGGCAGGGGGTTGGACTAGAAGACCTCCAAGGTCCCTTCCAACTCTGCTATTGTATTATTGTATAACTGAATTGCTTCAGAAGCTGCTGGAGACCTAACCATGCAGCTTTCCATGCAGGGACAACAACTCCCAAGATTCCCAGCCAGTTGGGACTTTTAGGGTAAGGAAGATTGGCACAGAGGAATGGCAATATTCTGTATGTAGCTGCGGTTTTTTTGAAATCCCATTTTAATTATTGTTAGTAAATAAGTCAAGGTGGTGAAGATACCTTAATCTTTATCCTATTTTCTGTGCAACAACAACCTTGTGAGGTAGGTTGGGCAGAGAGAGAGAGAGAGAGGGAGAGGGAGAGAGAGACTGTTTCAAGGTCACCCAGCTGGTTTTCATGTTCTAAAGCAGAACTACAATTCACCGTCTCCTGGTGATTGGCCCAAAGTCACCCATTTGGCTTTCATGCCTAAGGCAGGACTAGAACTCACCGTCTTCTGGTGATTGGCCCAAAGTCACCCAGCCAGCTTTCATGGCTAAGGTGGAACTAGAACTCACCATCTCCTGATGATTGCCCCAAACTCACCCATCTGACTTTCATGTCTAAGGCAGGACTTGAACTCAGCATCTCTGGGTTTCTAGCACGATAATTTAATCACTAGGCTATACTGGCTCTGAGAAAGTTTAAGGCGGTTTTAAGGCAGGGTTTGAGCATTCCTGGGTGTGAAGGTTGCGACCGATGACATTCCATGGTGGTGTTTCTCAGCCGTAGTGCCTTTAAACCAGGGGTTCCCAAACTTGGCAACTTTAAGACTTGTGGACTTCAACTCCCAGAATTCTCCAGCCAGCTATGCTGGCTGGAGAATTCTGGGAGTTGAAGTCCACAAGTCTTAAAGTTGCCAAGTTTGGGAACCCCTGCTTTAAACCATGGGAACTTCGACTCCCAGAATTCTCCAACCAGCACAGCTGAATTCTGGGAGTTGAAGTCCCCACGTTTTAAAGGTACCAGGATTGAGGGACACTGATCTCTCTGGTTTGGTGCATTGAAACCGAAGTTTCTGAAAAACTTCAATCTCCAGCAAGCTCAGTCAATATGGTGAATAGGAGGCATGCTGGGAGTTGTAGTTCAAAAAATCTTGTGGAGGCTTGAGGCGCCCTGTCTTGTAGCTTTTTTTTAACTATGGGGTGGTGACGACATCTAAACTGAACCAACCTCACAACTGGTTTAACTATAGAAGTCGATTTCTGGGGTGGGACTAGATGACCTTCAGTGCTCCCTTCTGATCCTTACGTTGCATATTTCTTGCCTGTTGCATGTTTCCTGCCTGCTTCCACCCAGGTTGACCAAACGAGGTGGGGAAAGGATGGAATCACTAGATTGGGAGGGACCTTGGAGGTCATCTAGTCCAACCTTGCCCTGCTCAAGCAGGAAACCCTAAATGGTGGTCCGGTTTCTGCTTAAAAACGTCCGCCAAGGGAGCATCCGCAATGGCTGAGGGCAACCCGTTGTTCCATTGATTGATGGTGTCCTGCTAGGACTCTGCAGATGCGGCAATTTTCTCCCTCATTTAACGCCCTGTGGATTTTTGCTGATTTTCCTTAAAGGCCTCTGCTGGTCTCTCAAATTAATGTTGACTGAAAATCCAGCAAGGTCTGGGCCTTGTCTCAGTAGCGGCAATGACTCAAATGGAGTAGGGGTTGAGAGGTTTTCTTTCTTTCTTTCTTTCTTTCTTTCTTTCTTTCTTTCTTTCTTTCTTTCTTTCTTTCTTTCTTTCTTTCTTTCTTTCTTTCTTTCTTTCTTTCTCTTTCCTTCTTTCTTTCCTTCTTCCTTCCTTCCTTCCTTCCTTCCTTCCTTCCTTCCTTCCTTTCTTCTTCTTTCTTTCTCTTCTTTCTTTTCTCTTTCTTCTTTTTCTCTTTCTTTCCTTCTATCCTTCCCTTTCTCTCTCTCTTTTACTCTCTTTCTCCTTTCTTTCTCTTCTTTCTTTTCTCTTTCTTTCTTTCTTTCTTTCTTTCTTTCTTTCTTTCTTTCTTTCTTTCTTTCTTTCTTCTTTTTCCCTTTCTTTCCTTCTCTCCTTCCCTTTCTCTCTCTCTCTTTTTCTCTCTCCTTTCTTTCTCTTCTTTCTTTTCTTTGTTTCTTCTTTATCTTTCTCACATTTCTTTCTTTTGTTTTTCTTCTTTGTTTCTCTTCTTTCTTTTCTTTGTTTCTTCCTTCTTTCCTTCCCTTCTTTTATTTCAATCTTTTTTGTCCTTCTTTCTCTTCTTTCTTTTCTCTTTCTTTCTTCTCTTTCTTTCTTTCCTTCTCTCCTTCCCTTTCTCTCTCTCTCTTTTTCTCTCTTTCTCCTTTCTTTCTTTCTCTTCTTTCTTTTCTTTGTTTCTTCTTTATCTTTCTCATATTTTTTTCTTTTCTTTCTCTTCTTTCTTTTGTTTCTTTTTTTCTCCTTTCTTTCACTCTCTTTCTCTCCTTCCCTTTCTTTTTCTCTTTTTCTCCTTTCTTTCTTACTTTCTTTTTCTCTCTTTCCTTCCTTCCTTCCTTCCTTCCTTCCTTCCTTCCTTCCTTCCTTCCTTCCTTCCTTCCTTCCTTCCTTCCTTCTTTCCTTCCTTCCTTCCTTCCCTATTTTTACATTTTCTCTTATTACATGAATCATAAATCAACTTTTAATTTAAATTTTAAAATATTAAGGGGTTTTTTAGGGATAGTTTTATTTTTTTATAGAAGTTTTTAGCGCAGGGTAAGTTTAATTAGATTTTAACCTTGTACTTTGTTTGTTGTAATTTGTTTTTAATTTCCCTGTGCCCCGCCTCGAGTCCCTTCGGAGAGAGAGAGCGGGATATAAATAAAATTTATTATTATTATTATTATTATTATTATTATTATTATTATTATTTATTAACTCGATTTAAATCATAATTTTTAAAGAGCAACTGTCATCGCTGTCCTGCAGGGGCTCCTCCTATGATCCGATGTTGACTCACCGACAGCCCCATTCGCTTTAATGGGATGGCAATTTCAGTTTTTAAAAAATCTGATTTATTTTATTAAAAAAAAAAAAACCATCGATTTTTATCCACCCTGCTTCCCTGACCCAACTCCCAATCGTTAGGAAATGCTTACATGCTGAGCCA
Source organism: Rhabdophis nuchalis (assembly GCA_039707465.1). Classification (NCBI taxonomy): domain Eukaryota; kingdom Metazoa; phylum Chordata; class Lepidosauria; order Squamata; family Natricidae; genus Rhabdophis; species Rhabdophis nuchalis. The sequence continues at coordinate 63,371,661 of CM077649.1, forward strand.
AAAAGCAAGATATATGCCCTTCGGTTTGTTTGACATTTCCGGATTGGTCAATGGATAACTTCTGGAGATTTGCAGAGGTGAAAAAAATCTACTTAGCAAACAAGGCTTTTTTTTAAATTCACGGTCCGTTTATGAGCAGGACAGATTGACCTACTCTTCCTCTAAGGCAGGGGTCTGCAAAGTCGGCTCTTTTAAGACTGGTGGACTTCAACTCCCAGAATTCCCCAGCCAGCTATGCTGGCTGGGGAACTCTGGGAGTTGGTCCACCAGTCTTAAAAGAACCGACTTTGCAGACCCCTGTCTAAGGAAACAGGGTCAACACTTGATTGGATCTTCTTATAATCTACTTCCTCTATTCTTTACCTGCTTCTGGCCTGTTAAATTAACCTCACCTGAAGCCTTTTTCCCATTTACACCTGAGCGTGGCTAAAAAGGTGTCCATTTCCCCTCTACTCTGCTTTTAACAGAACAACAGAGTTGGAAGGGACCTTGGAGGTCTTCTAGTCCTGCCCCCTGCCTAAGCAAGAAACTTTTTACAGATAGTCCTCAACTTACAACAGTTCGTTTAGGGACCATTCAAAGCTACAATGGCGCTGAAAAAAGTGACTTATGACCATGTTTCACACTTACAACCGTTGTAGCATCCCTGTGGTCACGTGATTTATATTCGAATGCGGGGCAATTGACTCATACTTATGACAGTTGCAGCGTCCTGGGGTCATACAATTCCCCGTTTTGCAAGCAAAGTCACTTAAAAACCCTGTTACTAACTTAACAACGGAAGTGATTCACTTAGCAAATGGTTGTAAAATCGGGCAAAACTCAACAAATTCTTCCCTTAACAACATAAATTTTGGGCTCAATTGTCATAAGCCGAGGGCTACCTGCACCATTTCAGACAAATGGTTGTCTAATCTCTTCTTAAAGATCGCCCATGATGGAGCACCTACAACTTCTGGAGGCAAGCTGTTCCACTGATTGATTGTGGGAAATTTCTCCTTAATTCTAGGTTGCTTCCCTGTTAGAAATTCTGTTTATATATAGCACCGCAGGTCAAACAGTGAGTACAATCACCATGTGCTTTACTGCTTAACTGTTTAACTGTAACAGGACACTCTACTTAGGACAAAAGAACATAGAGTTATCCAAACTTGTAAACACTGGCTGAGTACTTGTTGCATAAAGTTGTTGCATAAAGTTGCTTTCCAATAATGAATTCCAACACTTCCCTTCATTAGTTTCCATCAAGGACTAAGAACTATGGAGAAATTTAATCAGGTGTCTAGTGACAGTTGCCAAGCATCTGAATTTTGATCGTGTGATCATGGGGATGGTGCAACAGTCATAAATGTGATTAACGGTCATAGTCACTTTTTTAGTGTCATTGTAACTTTGAACGGTCACTAAATGAACTATTATAAGTTGAGGACTACCTGTAATGACTTACAGTGGGAATTCTGCACCCAGTTGTGGTTGTAAGTTGACGAACATTGTATGAGGCTCCAGAGTTAAGCATTGCTTTGGACTAACTGCTCTTAACTTGAACCACACAGTTTGAGGTGAACATGTTGCTCTTCATTGTTTAGTCGCTAAGTTGTGTCCAACTCTTGGTGACCCCCTTGGACCACAACACACCAGCCTCCCCCTCCATTGTCTCCCCAGATTTGCCCAAATTCATGTTTGTTGTGTCGATAATCCTATCCAAGCATCTCTTCCTCTACCATCCCGTTTTTCTCTCGCCGTCCATCTTTCCCACCATCGGGGTCTTCCCCAAGCAGTCCATTCTTCTCATTTGGTGGCCGAAATAGTTGAGCTTCAGGTTCAGGATCTGTCCTTCCAAAGGACGGTCAGAGTTGACTGCCTTTCGGGTCGACTGATTGGATCCCCTTGCAGTCCAAAGGAGATTCTCAAGAGGCTTCCCCAGTGCCACAATTCGAAAGCGCTCATCCTTTCTTCTGGTCCGATTCTCACGGTCGTACACACTGGTGATGGTCAGTAGGGAATTAATAGTTAATGGTTAGTAGGGGAATTAATTAATTAGTTACAGTAATAGGGAAAGTGGAGAGTCACATTCAAAGCCTCGGTGAAGGGAGCGGTGGGGAAACCTTTGGAAATCGCTCAAGGGATCGAATTCTCTTCTTTTCTCCTTTTCAGGGACCGGCTCCAGCATCTTGTCAGCCCTTCAGGATCTCTCTTGGCTATCCAAGTCCAAAGTGGAGAAGCAACTGCAGATCATTTCAGTGCTACAATGGGTGGTCTCGTTCCTTATGATGGGTAAGGAGATCTTTTTGTCTCAAACGTTCAAGACTTTTGGGGTGGTGCTCTTGGGCAGGGGTCTGCAAAGTTGGCTCTTTTAAGACTGGTGGGCTTCAACTCCCAGAATTCCCCAGCCAGCATGCAGATCGTTGGTCTAAGGCAGGGTTCTGCAAAGTTGGCTCTTTTAAGACTGGTGGGCTCCAACTCCCAGAATTCCCCAGCCAGCATGCAGAGCATTGGTCTAAGGCAGGGCTCTGCAAAGTTGGCTCTTTTAAGACTGGTGGGCTCCAACTCCCAGAATTCCCCAGCCAGCATGCAGAGCATTGGTCTAAGGCAGGGCTCTGCAAAGTTGGCTCTTTTAAGACTGGTGGGCTTCAACTCCCAGAACTCCCCAGCCAGCATGCAGATCGTTGGTCTAAGGCAGGGGTCTGCAAAGTTGGCTCTTTTAAGACTGGTGGACTTCAACTCCCAGAATTCCCCAGCCAGCATGCAGATCGTTGGTCTAAGGCAGGGGTCTGCAAAGTTGGCTCTTTTAAAACTGGTGGACTTCAACTCCCAGAAATCCCCAGCCAGCATGCAGATCGTTGGTCTAAGGCAGGGGTCTGCAAAGTTGGCTCTTTTAAGACTGGTGGACTTCAACTCCCAGAATTCCCCAGCCAGCATGCAGATCGTTGGTCTAAGGCAGGGGTCTGCAAAGTTGGCTCTTTTAAGACTGGTGGACTTCAACTCCCAGAAATCCCCAGCCAGCATGCAGATCGTTGGTCTAAGGCAGGGGTCTGCAAAGTTGGCTCTTTTAAGACTGGTGGACTTCAACTCCCAGAATTCCCCAGCCAGCATGCAGATCGTTGGTCTAAGGCAGGGGTCTGCAAAGTTGGCTCTTTTAAGACTGGTGGACTTCAACTCCCAGAATTCCCCAGCCAGCATGCAGAGCATTGCAGGGGTCTGCAAAGTTGGCTCTTTGAAGACTGGTGGGCTTCAACTCCCAGAATTCCCCAGCCAGCATGCAGAGCATTGGTCTAAGGCAGGGGTCTGCAAAGTTGGCTCTTTTAAGACTGGTGGACTTCAACTCCCAGAATTCCCCAGCCAGCATGCAGATCGTTGGTCTAAGGCAGGGGTCTGCAAAGTTGGCTCTTTTAAGACTCGTGGACTTCAACTCCCAGAATTCCCCAGCCAGCATGCAGAGCGTTGGTCTAAGGCAGGGGTCTGCAAAGTTGGCTCTTTTAAAACTGGTGGACTTCAACTCCCAGAATTCCCCAGCCAGCCAGGCTGGCTGGGGAATTCTGGGAGTTGAAGTCCACCAGTTTTAAAAGAGCCAACTTTGCAGACCCCTGCTTTTGGCAGGCAGGAATTGCATGGATCACAGAAGGGGCCTTCAAGAGAGACAAATAAGGAATAGAATGGCAAATAGATTCCAAAATTTGCAGAAAAGGGGGGGGGGTTAGGTTCCCATCACGAGCCAAAGGACCTGGATACCAGTCCCAAGTTTTATCTACCCTGTGATCCAAAATAGGAGCGTGACTGTGACTTCTCAAGGCCATTTTGGGGGCGTGAGGGGGGCTGGGTCCCACCCCTGCTTGGAACAAATTGATTTTTTTGCACGCCTCTAAACTTGTTTGTGGAAAAACTGGCTGGCTGGCTGCCCTGTCTGGTGTTTTTCACCCCCACGGAGAGCCAAAAATCTCAGTTTTTGGCCCTTTTCCATTTGAAAGGACCGAGGATAACTTTAACGGTAGTCCTTAACCTAGGACCATCCCAGTGGTGGGTTTCAAAAATTTTTTAGAACCTCTGCTGTAGGTGTGGCCTGCTTTGTGGGAGTGGCTTGCCGGTCATGTGACCGGGTGGGCGTGGCCAACTTGTAAAATGTGGTGAAACTCACTTAACAAGGCTCTTGCTTAGCAACCAAAATGTTGGCTCAGGAACTCTGGCATTTGAAGCACCCAAGTCTTAAAGCTGTCCAGTGACAAGACCCTTGCACCCCTAACCCTTTAGGGGAAAAACCCCCAGAGGTCCTCAAACTTGACCGCTTTAAGACTTGTGGACTTCAACTCCCAGAATTCCTCCTCTCACTCTTCCTCTGGATGATGGACGGACGGGCGGTGGGGAGGGAGCTGGAACCGGTTCTAAACGGCCCTGTAGATTTGTGGAACCTCTTCTATAGAAGGGGTTAAAACTGGCAGGACCCACTACTGGACCGTCTGTCTAATCTTGATTCAAATTTACGACGGCTTTAAAATTTGCCTGTATGACAGTTGCACAACCACTGGTCCTGCGACTGTAATTTTGGGTAATTTTGATAAGGGGCATCAATTTGCAATGCCTTGAGGTCACGTGATTTGGGAGGGGTTTCCGGCCAAAAAGACATCCCTTTGAGGAATCTGCATTGGTTTAACGACCGGGTGATTCGCTTTATGACCGACATTAAAAAATGTGCGTATCATCGGGTCGGGTCCCGTAATAACTTAGCTTATGATCTCAGTGATTTAACGCTGGAAACCCCACTCCCTACAATTGAGGCTGGAATTAGTCCTCAACAGCTGTTCATTTAGTGACTGTTTGACGTTACCGTGGCATTGGGAAATGTGATTTGCGGCCATTTCTCACACTTGCGACCGTTGCAGACCTGTGGTCCCGTGATCTGGATCCACTGATCCGTGGGCCGAGGTTAAGGCGCCTCCTGCGTCTCAAAAATAATAAGACCTCCCCGAAAATACGGCCAAGCGCTTATTTCGGGGGCGAAATGAAAATAAGACCTTATTTTATATCTTCTTTTCAGGGAAACACAGTGGTGAGTCACCTTCCCTTGTATGGTGACTCACGACTTGTAGGGTTTTTTTTTGGAACAAGGTGCCTTGCAGAGGTTTTGTGCTATAATTCCCAGCTTGTATGATCTTTGCCCGGAGAATTCTGGGAGTTGAAGTGCCCCAACATTTGGGAGGGGTGGGGAGGGGAGCGTATTGGTTAATTCTACCTCCCTTTTTGGCAAGTTTAAGCTGCCCTATCCTTGGTAAATGACCCAAAAAACGCTTCTCTTTATTTAGGCAACCGAAAACCCTTGGCAGAGGAGATTGTTAAATAAATAATGCAACATTTATCAAACCATGAAGGCAACTCTATTATTAGAATGTGGCATGACCCAAAAGATCAGAATAACAGGGTTGGAAGGGACCTTGGAGGTCTTCTAGTCCAACCCCCTGCCTAGGCAGGAAGCCCTATACCGTTTCAGACAAATGGCTATCCAACATCTTCTTGAAGACTTGCAGTGTTGGGGCATTCACAACTTCTGGAGGCAACTTCTGTTCCACTGGTTCATTGTTCTCACTGTCAGGAAATTCCTCCTCAGTTCTAAGTTGCTTCTCTCCTTGATTAGTTTCCACCCATTGTTTCTTGTTCCACCCTCAGGTGCTTTGGAGAATAGCTTGACCCCCTGTTCTTAGTGGCAATCTCTCAAGTACTGGAATGCTGCTATCATATCCACCCATTTTTTCTTTTTACTAGACTAGCCAAATCAAAATGCTGCAATCTGTTCTTTATATGTTTTAATCTCCATTACAATAGAATAAATAGAATATAATAGAATAGCCTGTAGAATAGAAGAATCGAACAGAATAGAATAGAGAACAGAACAGAAGAGAAGAGAACAGAATAGAGTATAAAATATAGAATAGAAAATAGAATAAAATAGAAAATAGAATTTAAATAGAATAGAATAAAATAGTAGAGTAGACTAGACTAGAGTAATAATTAGAATATCATATCATATATTATAATATCATGTATACTAGAATAATAGAATAGAATAGAATGTAAAATAGAATAGAATAGAAAACAATAATAGAATAGCATATAGAATAGAACAGAATTCAGAATAGAACAACAGAACAGAAAAATAGAATAGAATAATAGAAGATAATAGAATGTAGAACAAAATAGCATGTAGAATAGAATAGCATATAAAATAGAATAGTATATAATTCAGAATAGCATTTAGAATAGAATAGAATTCAGAATAGAATATAGAATAGAATAGAATTCAGAATAGAACAGAAAAATAGAATAAAATAGAATAATAGAGTAGAATAGAATGTAGAATAGAATAGGAATAGAAGAGAATAGCATATAGAGTAGAATAGAATGTAGAACAGAATAGAATAGAATAGCATATAGAATAGGAATAGAATAGAATAGCATATAGAATAGAAGAGAATAGAATATAGAATAGAACAGGAATAGAAGAATAGCATATAGAATAGAATAGAATAGAATGTAGAACAGAACAGAATAGAATAGAATAGCATATAGAATAGAAGAGAAGAGAATATAGAATAGAACAGGAATAGAAGAATAGCATATAGAATAGAATGTAGAACAGAATAGAATAGAATAGCATATAGAATAGAATAGAATGTAGAATAGAACAGAACAGAACAGAACAAGGAGAGGAGAGAAGAGAATAAATAGAATTGGAAAGCACCTTGGAGATCATCTCCAGGCCTTTAACCAACTTAGTTCCTCTTCTCTGCACTCTTTCCAAAGTCTCAACACCTTCAGCAAAACCGGCCCCACGTCACTTTTGTCAGTGCCCTTGTAATTTCAAAACGGCCACTAAACGGACGGTCGTAAGTGGAGGACTCCCTTTGTTCCAAATGCTTCCCCACCCCACCCCCCACCCAAAGAGCCCTCCCTTTGGCCAAGCTGGCATTCCTGGCCCTGCCAGCCTTCATCCAGCGCCAGCCTTGCCATCTCTGGGCAAGTAAACATGTTTATTGCTGCAAGGGTTATTATTTTCTTCTTCTTCTGCCCTCCGGGGACAAAGTGCAATTAAATTGCAGAGGAATTTTAAGGAAATTCCTCCCCTTTGCAACTCAGGTAGCGTTTTAATGACCGGCTCTGAGCGGCTTTGCTTTTTCCCCCCAGGTGGGAGGCTCCTGGCTTGCCAATAAGAGCTGGGCATCGTTTTCCTTGCCCTCGGCTGCGCGTGGCACTTTTATTCTTCCTCTAGGACAGGGTTCAGCCCAGAGGATTGATTCGTGAACAGGCAGTCCTTGACTTACGACCACAATTGAGCCCGGCATTTCTGTCGCGAAGCGAGGCGTGTGCGAAGCGAGCTTTGCTCCATTGAACGGCCTCTGGTGGCACCTTTGTTGAGGGAACCGCCGCAGCTGTGGACTTGGTGACACGGTCGCTAAGCGAATCGGGCTTCCCCCTGTTGCAGTGTTGCTCAACCTTGGCAACTTGAAGATTGTCTGGACTTCAACTCCCAGAATTCCCCAGCCAGCGAATGCTGGCTGGGGAATGCTGGGAGTTGCAGTCCAGACAATCTTCAAGTTGTCAAGGTTGAGAAACACTGCCCAATTGGCTCGTCAGAAGGTCGCCAGAAGGGATCGCGTGACCCCGGAGACCGCTGCCAATTTTGATCACGTGGATGCCGTAATGTTTGTAAGTGTGAAAAACTGGGCATAAGTCCCTTGTTTCCACTGCCCATTGTTGTAACTTCGAATGGTCACTAAATAAACTGTTGTAAGTCGAGGACCACCCATGTCAGCAATTTTCTAAGGTGGGATTAGAACTCACCGCAGCTTCGGGTTTGTGGAAACATAGCTCTGGAAGACAACCTAAGAAAAGGACATTTCGTTTTCCTTTGGGGAAAATCCTTGACAGATGAAATAATTTCCAACGTGGATTAATGTTCTCTTATCTTCTCTTCCCTCCCAGGTATTATATGCACCATTTTCCTCTTATATATGCTCTGCACAGACTGTTGGATTATAGCAGTTCTATACTTAGTGTGGTACGCCTTCGACTGGGACACTCCTAGTAAGGGTAAGTGTCAGGCCTGCCCCAATCCAGTCCCTTAGCAAAGAAAGACCCTCGACTCCCATGCGGTTAAAAGCCAAGGGTTCTTTTACTAAGGATGTGGGTTGCCGTAAAGTCAAGCCAGCTCTGAAATCTCCCATCCTCGCTAGATATAAAAATAAGGTGTCGTGTTCTGGCAGAGAACCCATTGGTGAAATTTTTGAAGCCCACCCTTGAGCCCCTTGTTCCCTTTGGGTGTCCCCCCCCCCCCTCCCAGAAAGCTGAAGCGCATGGGACACCTTCCCATGCGCTCCTCTTTCCTGCCCTGTCTACAGTCCTGGCCCTTTGCCCCAAATCCATCAGGCGCTTCCCTATTGGTCCACTGGAGGGTGAACAAGAGGCTTTCAAAAGGAAGCTGCGAAGGAACTGACATCACGAACAATGGCCGCTCTAGGACGCCCCACTCACTGTCCTTAATGGTCCAGGCTTTCCTTTCCCCCTCCCGTGACATCACAAACAATTGCTGCTCTAGGACGCCGCACTCGCTGTCCTTAACGGGCCAGGCATTCCAGAGTTTGGCTGGAACACACACAGTCACACATATACCAGGAGTGTCTTTTACACACACACACACACACACACACACACACACACACACACACACACACACACACACCAGATGATAAGTCATTCTTGTACCAAGTTTGGTTGAAATTGCTCGAGGCGCTCCAGAGTTATGCTGGAACATACATGCATACTAATAATATAATAGTAATATAATATAATGTAAGAAGTTTTGAGCATCATAGTTAACTAAATTAGCTTCACCAAAGCTAATTGTTGACATTTGACATTTGGCTGCAGCTTCCTTGTTTATATCTTCTCTCAATCTTTTCTCGTCTTATTTTTTTCAAAGCTGGAAGGAGATCACAGTGGATTAGGAGCTGGGCCATCTGGAGATACTTTCGGGATTACTTCCCAATCCGAGTGAGTTGCTGGGACGTTTTATCAGAGATTATTTCAATGAAGTGTTAAAAATGTTTTGGGTTTATTTAATTTATTTGTAGAATTTCTTGGTCGCCCATGTTAGCTTTGGGCTGCTTACACTCTTAAAAAAGATAAAAATGATACAGAACCGAGACTGACTAAGCAGTACAGTCGTTAAGTGAGTCTTGGCCGATTTTATGACCCTTTTATAGGAATTCCTCGACTTTCAACCAGAATCGTGACTGAAACCTAGGTGGCTAAGCAGTACGGTTGTTAAGTGAGTCTTGGCCAATTTTATGACCTTGTAAGTCCTCAACTTACAACCAGAATGGAGACTGAAACTCAGGTGGCCAAGCAGTACGGTCGTTAAGTGAGTCTTGGCTGATTTTATGACCCTTTTACAGGAAGTCCTCAACTTTCGACCAGAATCGAGACTGAAACTTAGGTGACTAAGCAATACGGTAGTTAAGTGAGTCGCTTTTACGACCCTTTTTGGCCACGGTTGTTAAGTGAATCTCGCTTTTGCCACTGACTTTATTGAAAGCTCCTGGGAAGACCCCGGGTTGACCCCGGGATGCTCCAACCATCCTAAAGCCCCTGAATTTCGATCATGTGGCCATGGGGATACTTTGATAGTCGTAAGTGTGAGGACTGGTGGCAAGTCACTTTTTTCCAGCGTTGTCGTAACTTTGAACAGCCATTAAACAAATGTTCATAAGTGGAGGACTACCAGTAGCGCGTGTCATGTTCCAGGGCCACATGTAAGTCAAGAAAGTTTCCGGTGTAATGAATGAGATGGCCGAACTACTAATTACACTTCCCAAGTGTTAGGGAGGTCCTCCAAGTATGGGTGGCACTGTGTTTCACTGGTCACTGCAAGGGATGGCCAGAGGGGGCGACATTGCGTCAACCAACTCAACCGGTCTACCAATGAGTTTTATCAAAGATCTATGGTAGCGTTTTTTTCAACCTTGGCAATTGGAAGAGATTGTGGACTTCAACTCCCAGAATTCCCCAGCCAGCGAACGCTGGCTGGGGAATTCTGGGAGTTGAAGTCCACAACCTCTTCCAGTTGCCAAGGTTGAAAACCATTAATGTGATTTTGTACCCAGCACCATATCTTCAAGCATTTTGCTCCAATTGTGTCTGATCGCTGGCTCGAATTTCTCCTTTTGTCTACTCCTCTGAACTCTGCCTTTAACTTTCCAAACTGGTTGAGCTGGAATTCCCCCCCCCCCCCCCCACCCATTTTTTTTCTTGAGATGGTGCAAAAATAGCATTGCGTCCTTGCGGTCGATGTGCAAAAAATAAGTTTGCAGGATGAGAGCTGCTACAGCTTTTTCACTTTTTTTTTTCCCCTTTAAAGCTTTATTGAAAAATTAAAAACTTTAAAATACAAATGCCTTTAAAAGTAGTTTTGCATAAGGTGCAATCCTTTTTGACCGTGCTAAGAGAACCATTTGTTATTCGAATATATTTTTATACATTCCTAATTATTCCTCTATCTATACATCTATGTTTCTAAGCTATACGTTTCATGTTCCTATTATTTATCCACTAGCCATTCCCGGCCATGCATTGCTGTGGCCCAGTCTGGTTAAATGGCCAACCAATCTGTGTGTAGATCTACACCTGAACACACAAACACTTACACACAACCACCGTATAACCCCCTACCTGCCTACTGTATTTCTCCCTCTCTCTCTCTATCCCTCTACCTACTTACCTACTGTATTTCTCCTTGAATCTTATGGACAGATTATTTTATGTCATAAAGGATGACATAATACCTGTGGCCCACTGCTCTCTCTGTATCCATCTACCTACCTTTTTTTACAATTTTTTACATTTCCGTTGCATGAACCTGGCATAGGTGTGACATCTACACAATCTATATATATCATTGGTGCCGTATTTGAAAGGAACGTTGTGTGAAAATTTGGAAGCGATCAGTGCAGGACTTACGGAGATTAGCGGTTTTGAACAAACTCATAGTTACATTTTTATTTATATAGATGGATACCAGTTTTCCCAAACTGTATAAATAGTCTGAGTCTTCCTTGTCCCTTAACGCCAATGTGAGTTTATCCATCCTTGCGCAATCAAAAATCTTTTGGATTATCAAACAGTCTGTCGGCATGGTATCACTTTTCCAACATTGTGCAACCGCTATTCTTGCTGCGGTAATTAAGTGCAAAATTAAATATTTTATCTCTTTCGTACACTTTTTCACTTTCCATTCCAACCCTGGAAAGCTCTTTACAGCCCATTCCTTTACATATGACAAATATTTGGAGCACTATTGGGCACTGTCTGATAAAATGAAATTCAAGGGTGAAAAGAGTCAGGTTCTACATTTAGGCAAGAAAAACGAAATGCACAGGTAGAGTATAGGTGGGGCCTTGCTCAATAGGAGCAACTGTGAGAGGGATCTTGGAGTCCTAGTGGACAACCATTGAAATAGGAGCCAGGCGTGGGCAGCAGCTGCCAAAAAAGCCAACCCAGTTCTAGGCTGCATCAAAAGAGGGAGAGAATCAAGATCCCGTGAAGTGTTAATACCACTTTATAAGGCCTTGGGAAGGCCACACTTGGAATACTGCATTCAGTTTTGGTCGCCACGATGTAGAAAAGATGTGGAGACTCTAGAAAGAGAGCAGAGAAGAGCAACCAAGAGGATTAGGGGACTGGAGACTAAACATATGAAGAACGGTTGCAGGAACTGGGTATGTCTAGTTTAATGATAAGAAGGACCAGGGGAGACATGATAGCAGTCTTCCAATATCTCAGGGGTTGCCCCAAAGAAGAGGGAGTCAAGCTATTCTCCAAGGCACCTGAGGGCAGGACAAGAAGCAATGGGTGGAAACTAATCAAGGAGAGAAGCAACTTAGAACTGAGGAGAAATTTCCTGACAGTTAGAACAATTAGTCAGTGGAACAGCTTGCCTCCAGAAGTTTGGAATGCCCCAACACTGGAGGTTTTAAAGTAGATGTTGGATATCCATTTGTCTGACGTGATGTAGGGCTTCCTGCCTAAGCAGAGGGTTGGACTAGAAGACCTTCAAGGTCCCTTCCAACTCTGTTATTCCCAAAAAGCATCAGTTCTTTTCCAGCTCTCTGGTAGTTCCCCAGTGCTCCTGGGCCTTTGAAAGATATGGTTCGGTAGTTCCGAGATCTTTTATGAGCCGGATCAGAACCAATCAAATCCTATCCTTGCTGCATGGGAAAATCTAACACGTCGGACTTAAAGATTCGCCGAGCTTTTGAACTTCTGCCCTGGGACTTGTTGTCATCTTGATAGAAAAAAGGAAAAGCCGAATTTTGATTTGTCTTTGGCTGCCGTCAAAGGGCATCCTTTGATCTAGGCTGGAGCTTTTTCATTTGCTGCATTCGGTGTTTCTCCTGCTCCAGTTGTAAAAATACAGCGAAATAAGTCCAGACGTGGCTTATCTCGTGGTGACGAAGCCCCAATTTAAGTCTCAAAGTCTCTGGAATAATTTCTTCGCCACGAGGGCCGTGCTCTGCAATTTTGACCCTTCCTCGGGTTGCAGGCAAATGCCTCTTCGGGTTCCTTCAGCTTCAGGGGCTTTAGCGGACCCCTAAAGTGGCCGTTTAAAAAGGGGGCTCCCATAAGGTTTCCCGCCTAGGCAGAGGTTTGGACTAGAAGACCTCCAAAGTCCCTTCCAACTCTGCTATTGTCTTGTGTTGAGAGAAGATGAGAATAGAGAAGAGAAGAGAAGGGAGAAGAGAAGGGAAGAGAAGAGGGGAGAATAGAGAAGAGAAGAAAGAAGGGATGAGAATAAAGAAGAGAGAAGAGAAGAAAGAAGGGATGAGAATAAAGAATAGAGAAGAGAAGAAAGAAGGGATGAGAATAAAGAATAGCGAAGAGAAGAAAGAAGGGATGAGAATAAAGAATAGAGAAGAGAAGAGGACTGGATGTCTTTAAGAAGATGTTGGATAGTCATTTGTCTGAAACGGTATAGGGTTTCCTACCTAGGCAGGGGGTTGGACTAGATGACCTCCAAGGTCCCTTCCAACTCTGCTATTGTCTTGTGTTGAGAGAAGATGAGAAGAGAGAAGAGAAGAGAAGAGAAGAGGGGAGAATAGAGAAGAGAAGAGAAGAAAGAAGGGAAGAGAATAAAGAATAGAGAAGAGAAGAGAAGAGGAGAGGACTGCAAGTCTTTAAGAAGATGTTGGATAGCCATTTGTCTGAAACGGTATAGGGCTTCCTGCCTAGGCAGGGGGTTGGACTAGAAGACCTCCAAGGTTCCTTCCAACTCTGCTATTGTCTTGTGTTGAGAGAAGATGAGAAGAGAGAAGAGAAGAGAAGGGAAGAGAAGAGGGGAGAATAGAGAAAAGAAGAAAGAAGGGATGAGAATAAAGAATAGTGAAGAGAAGAGAAGAGAGAAGAGAAGAGGACTGGAAGTCTTTAAGAAGATGACCTCCAAGGTCCCTTCCAACTCTGCTATTGTATTGTGTTGAGAGAAGATGAGAAGAGAGAAGAGAAGAAAGAAGGGAAGAGAATAAAGAATAGAGAAAAGAAGAGGAAGTCTTTAAGAGGATGTTGGAGAGCCATTTGTCTGAAATGGTATAGGGTTTCCTGCCTAGGCAGGGGGTTGGACTAGAAGACCTCCAAGGTCCCTTCCAACTCTGCTATTGTATTGTATTGTATTTTCCTGAAGAAACAGGGGTTGGGTAGTGAATTTATCTCACAACATCGCGCGTGGCACCGAGACCTTTCCGCGGCTTCAGAAAGCACAAAGCGGGATCAGTGAGCATGCGTGAGGCGGCTGGGACAGTTCAGTGGGAGCATGTCGTTTCCCCTTCCACCATCCCCCTTATTGTTCACGAACGTTGCACGCAGTGGACCGCTGGTCAAACCGGTGCCAAACGACCAAAGGTTGCACACCGGGCCTGTTTGCTAACTTCTGGAGATAAAATTATCTCCGGGGAGTGAAGCAATGGCTCTCTTCCAGCCCGAATGCAAGATTTCTCGTTTGCAGGGAGGGAGGGACGAGATCTCGAGGAATTTGGCAGCCTTCAAAGGAAGAACTGAGAAGTCGCCAAGAAGTGACCTTTGATCTCTTGGACCTCGGGTCGCCAGAGGAATGGGAGGTTATTTTGGTAAACAGGGTGTGTGTGTGTGTGTGTATACCAGTGGTGGGTTTCTGCAGGCTCGCACCTACTCGCGAGAGCCGGTTGGTGAAATTTAGAGAACCGGTGAGAGGGGGTTCCACCGGCGTACCTGGAAGTAAATCTGGCCCACCGCTGCCAGTGACCCAATGGGAAGGAAAGGAAAGGAAAGGAAAGGAAAGGAAAGGAAAGGGAAGGAAGGAAGGAAGGAAGGAAGGAAGGAAGGAAGGAAGGAAGGAAGGAAGGAAGGAAGGAAGGAAGGACAGAGACAGACAGACAGAAAGAAAGAAAGAAAGAAAGAAAGAAAGAAAGAAAGAAAGAAAGAAAGAAAGAAAGAATTTATCATCACAATTGAGTCCAAAATTTTGGTTGCTAAGCAAGAGCGTTGTTAAATGAGTTTCACCACATTTTAAAAGGTGGCCACTCCCACCCTGTCACACGACTGCCAAGCCACGCCACAAAATAGGCCACACCTACAGAATAGGTTCTAAAAAATTTGAAACCCACCACTGGTGTGTACACAAAATTCAGCCTGAGCTGCCATCGTGGGGAGTGGTGTGGACTCTGGGAGCGACCCATCCTCCGAAACGGATTTTTATTTTTCCTTATTTATTTATATCCCTCCTTCATTATGGTTTTGATGAACAACGCCAGGCGCTGAACATCCCGTCATATTCCTCCCGCCGCCTTCTGTTTTCCCCACAAGGACAGCCCTGTGAGGTGGGCTGGGCTGCGATGGAGTAACTAGCCCAAAGTTACCCCGGCTGGTTTTCATATCTAAAGCCGGACTAGAACTCACGGTCTCCTGGTGATTGGTCCAAGGTCACCCATTGGCTTTCGGGCCTAAAGGAGGGACTAGAACTCACGGTCTCCTGGGGATTGGCCCAAAGTCTCCCAGTTGGCATTCATGTGCTTAATGTGGGACTAGAACTTACCCTCTCCTGGTGATTGGCCCAAGATCAGTCAACTGGTGAAATGTCATGGCTAAGACAGGACTAGAACTCACCGTCTCCTGATGATTGGTCCAAAGTCATCCAGTTGCATGGCTAAGGCGGGACTAGAACTCACCATCTTCAGGTGATTGGCTCAAAGTCACCCAGCTGATTTCCACACCTAAGACAGGACTAGAACTCACGGTCTCCTGATGATTGGCTCAAAGTCACCCCCTGGCTTTCATGCCTAAGGAGGGACTAGAACTCACCATCTCCTGGCGATTGGCCCAAAGTCCCCCAGTCGACATACATGTGCCTAATGTGGGACTAGGACTCACCCTCTCCTGGTGATTGGTCCAAGGTCACCCATTTGCATGGCTAAGGCGGGACTAGAACTCACCTTCTTCAGGTGATTGGCTCAGAGTCACCCAGGGTCTAGAATTCCCCTTCTCCTGGTGAATCCAGTTGTTCTCTAGGTTTGCTGGTAAAAGTCCCTCCTTCCAGAGAGAGAATGCAAATTAAGATGCCTTCAAATGTCCCTGTAGATTGGGCACTATCTAACAAAATGAAATTCAAGGGTGAAAAGAGTCAGGTTCTACATTTAGGCAACAAAAACCAAATGCACAAGATCAGTATAGGTGGGACCTTGCTCAATAGTAGCAACTGTGAGAGGGATCTTGGAGTCCTAGTGAAACCAACTCTGCCAGCTGTGGGCAGCAGCTGCCAAAAAAGCCAACCCAGTTCTAGGCTGCATCAACAGAGGGAGAGAATCAAGATCACGTGAAGGGTTAATACCACTTTATAAGGCTTGGGAAGGCCACACTTGGAATACAGCATTCAATTTGGGTCACCACGATGTAGAGAAGACGTGGAGACTCTGGAAAGAGTGCAGAGAAGAGCAACCAAGAGGATGAGGGGACTGGAGGCTCAAACATATGAAGAACGGTTGCAGGAACTGGGTCTGTCTAGTTTAATGGAAAGAAGGACTAGGGGAGACAGGATAGCATCTTCCAATATCTCAGGAGTTGCCCCAAAGAAGAGGGAGTCAAATTATTCTCCAAAGCACCTGAGGGCAGAACAAGAAGCAATGGGTGGAAACTAATCAAGGAGAGAAGCAACTTAGAACTGAGGAGAAATTTTCTGACAGTGAGAACAATGAATCAGTGGAACAGAAGTTGCCTCCAGAAGTTGTGAATGCCCCAACACTGACAGTCTTTAAGAGGATGTTGGACAGCCATTTGTCTGAAATGGTATAGAGTTTCCTGCCTAGGCAGGGGATTGGACTAGATGACCTCCAAGGTCCCTTCCAACTCTGCTATTGTATTGTATTGTATTGCTTTGAAGAGTGTTTGGTGGGAAAAGTTAGACATTTAAACCAAAATGATCACGGAGATCTGGTTGAAAAAAATGGTGGAGCCGGGAATTTTTTCTCTGGTGTAACAGAAGGTAGGAAAGCCATCCAGTTCATCCAGTTTGGTTTGGTCTGAGTGTCTTCCTTTACTGGTATTTCAGCTCCAGTAGCTGAAGGGTGAAATTAGAGATCCTTGTGAATTCTTAAGTTTTGTAAACTGAGATCGCCTTTGCTATGCTCTTTCCTTCCTTCCTTCCTTCCTTCCTTCCTTCCTTCCTTCCTTCCTTCCTTCCTTCCTTCCTTCCTTCCTTCCTTCCTTCCTTCCTTCCTTCTTCTTTCTTTTCTTCCTTTCTTTCTTCCTCCCTCCTTCCTTCTTTCCTTCCTTTCCCTTCCTTTCTCTCTCCCTCCCTCCCACCCATTCCTTTCCTTATCCTTTGCTTTCCTTCCTTTCTCTTCCTCCCTCCATCCTTCTTTACTTTGTTTCCCTTCCTTTTCTTCCTTCCGTTCCTTCCTTTCCTTCCTTTCCTTTCTATCATCCTCCCTCCCTCCTCCCTCTTCTTTTCCTTTCTCCCTTCCTTTCCTTCCTTCTTTCCTTCCTTTCTCCCTCCTTTCCTTTCATTCCCTTTTTCATTCCTTTCTTTCCTTTCCCTCTTCCTCCCTCCCTCCCCTTCCTTACTTATCCTTTCCTTTCCCTTCCTTCCTTTCCTTCCTTCCTCCTTTCTTTTCATTCCTTTCTCCCTTCCTCCTTCTTTCCTTCTTTTCCCTTCCTTTTCTTTTTCCTGTTCCTTCGTTTCCTTCCTTTCCTTTCTCCCTTCCTTTCCTTTCTTTCTCCCTTCCTCCTTTCCTTTCATTCCCTTCTTTTTCTTTTCTTTCTTTCCTTTCTCTCTCCCTCCCTCTCTTTCTCCCTTCCTCCCTTTCTTTTCCTTTCCTTATCCTTTCCTTCCTTCCCTCCCTCCCTTTCCTTTATCCCTTCCCTTCCTTTCTCCCTCCCTCCTTTCCTTTCATTCCCTTCTTTTTCTTTTCTTTCTTTCCTTCCTCTCTCCCTCCCTCTCTCCCTCCCTTCCTTCCCTTCCTTTCTTTTCCTTTCCTTCCTTCCCTCCCTCCCTCCCTCCCTTTCCTTTCTCCCTTCCTTCCCTTCTCTTCCTTTCTCCCTCCCTCCTTTCCTTTCATTGCCTGCTTTTTCTTTCCTTTCTTTCCTTTCTCACTTCCTCCCTCCCTCTTTCCTCTCTCCCTTTCCTTATCCTTTCCTTCCTTTCTCTCTTCTTCATTCCTCCCTTCCTTTTCCTTTACTTCCTTTCCTTTCCTTTTCTTTCTTTCCTTTCTCTCTTCTTCTTTCCTTCCTTCCTTCTCCTACTTGCTGGAACGCCTAGGTCAGACGCTGGAGTGTTAGCTCTCCTCCTTCACTCAGAGGAAGAGGGGATGAAATAGAGTGGATGAACCAGTTTTGTTGCATTAGAAGTAGCTTTCTGTTAAGAGACCAAGGAACGAATGCAAAACCGAACGTCAGATGCAATTCGGGGGGGGGGGGGTGTTGAGCAAAGGGAGGTGCTAGACAAAGGTGAGAAAAACAAAGCGCCCAGGTACAGAAGAGGTGGGACTTAGCAGTGGCTGGAGAGGGATCTGGGGGTCCTGGTGGCCAACCCCTTAAGTACGAGCCAGATGGTACTTCAGTACAAGTGACTCGGCAGTCGACGCGGATATGAACGACAATTGTGTTCCACAGTAACGCTGTGAATATATCTGCTGAAGAAAACTCCGCTCTGGTCCTCTACCGCCCCCTAGTGGGCGTTCCAGCTTTCGTGGTGGGCGGTAGGGGTTTTGGTCCAGTAGTTAAGCCACCAGGCTAGAAACCAGCGTGAGAGTTCTAGCTCCTGCTTTAGACATGAAAACTGGCTGGCTGACTTGGGGACAATCACCAGGAGATGGGGAATTCTAGTCCCACCTGAAAGCTGTCATGAAAGCTGGCTGGGTGACTTTGGACCAGTGGTAGTCAACCTGGTCCCTACCACCCACTAGTGGGGCGTTCCAGCTTTCATGGTGGGTGTTAGGGGTTTTGTCCGATACTGAAGCACTTTCCTTTTTTTAATTTAATTGACTTCCCTACTTTATAAATCACCCTTACTGTGGAACCGGTGGGCGGTTAGAAAATGTTACTACTAACAGAGGTACAAAAGTGGGCGGTAGGTATAAAAAGATTGACGACCCCTGATCTATCATCTATCTATCTATCTATCTATCTATCTATCTATCTATCTATCTATCTATCTATCTATCTATCTATCTATCTATCTATCTATCTATCTATCTATCTATCTATCTATCTATCTATCTATCTATCTATCTATCTATCTATCTATCTATCTATCTATCTATCTATCTATCTATCTATCTATCTATCTATCTATCTATCTATCTATCTATCTATCTATCTATCTATCTATCTATCTATCTATCTCAGTGGTAGTCAACCTGGTCCCTACCGCCCGCTAGTGGCCGTTCCAGCTTTCATGGTGGGCATTAGGGGTTTTGTCCGATACTGAAGCACTTTCCTTTTTTTTAAAAAAACATTAATTGACTTCCCTACTTTATAAATCACCATTAATGTGGAACCGGTGGGCAGTTAGAAAATTTCACTACTAACAGAGATAAAAAAGTGGGCGGTAGGTATAAAAAGGTTGACTGCCCCTGAGTTAGTGGATTTGAAGGAGCTTGATTTAAAAACTGGTCCAGTATCATACCCTGTTCGTATTAAGTAGAGGGCACCAACAGACAAAATTGTGTATAATATATGTGTTGGTGTGTAGTTTTTCTTTTCAATTTAACCCCGTTTCCTCCCCCCCCTTTCCTTCTCTCCTTCCCCAGATGATCAAAACCCACAACTTGGCCCCCAACCGGAATTACATTTTTGGCTACCACCCGCACGGAATCATGTCCCTGGGCGCCTTCTGCAATTTTAGCACCGAGGCCACAGGAGTGAGCCAGATCTTCCCCGGGATACGTCCGTACGTCACCACACTCACGGGGAACTTCAGGTGGCCCATTCTGAGGGACTACTTGATGACCGGAGGTGAGGAAAAAACCCCACGTTGGGTTGTCTAGCGATGTGGTTTGTCTCACACGGAAAGCGTTGGATCTTCTAAAGCAGGGGTCTCCAACCTTTGCAACTTTAAGTCTGAAGGACTTCAGCTCCCAGACTTCTCCAGCTAGCTTTTTAAAGCAGGGGTCTCCAACCTTTGCAACTTTAAGCCTGAAGGACTCCAGCTCCCAGATTTCTCCAGCCAGCTTTTTAAAGCAGGGGTCTCCAACCTTTGCAACTTTAAGTCTGAAGGACTTCAGCTCCCAGATTTCTCCAGCCAGCTTTTTAAAGCAGGGGTCTCCAACCTTTGCAACTTTAAGCCTGAAGGACTCCAGCTCCCAGATTTCTCCAGCCAGCTTTTTAAAGCAGGGGTCTCCAACCTTTGCAACTTTAAGTCTGAAGGACTTCAGCTCCCAGACTTCTCCAGCCAGCTTTTTAAAGCAGGGGTCCCCAACCTTTGCAACTTTAAGTCTGAAGGACTTCAGCTCCCAGACTTCTCCAGCCAGCTTTTTAAAGCAGGGGTCTCCAACCTTTGCAACTTTAAGTCTGAAGCACTTCAGCTCCCCGACTTCTCCAGCCAGCTTTTTAAAGCAGGGGTCTCCAACCTTTGCAACTTTAAGTCTGAAGGACTTCAGCTCCCAGAATTCTCCAGCCAGCTTTTTAAAGCAGGGGTCTCCAACCTTTGCAACTTTAAGTCTGAAGCACTTCAGCTCCCAGACGTCTCCAGCCAGCTTTGCTGACTGGGAGCTGACGTCCTTCAGACTTAAAGTTGCAATGGTTGGAGACCCCTGTTCTAAAGGCAGGAGTCTCTAACTTGGACTTCGATTCCCAGAATTCCCCAGCCGGCCATGGGAATTCTGGGAGTTGATGCCCACAGGCCTTTAAAAGTTGCCAAGGTTGTAGAGGCCCCTTGGTCTAAGGCAGTGATGGCGAACCTTTTCGGCCCAAACCGGAATATGTGCGCATGTGCGCACACCAGAGTACCGGAAATCCCAAGACCAGCTGGCCGGTGTGCGCTTGCCTGTTTTTGGCCATTTTGCAGGCCGTATTTGGCACCAAAATGGACCCTCAAAAGGCCTGTAAACGACCCAGAAAGTGACCTGGGTTTTTCAGGCTGTTTTTTGGCCATTTGGGGCAATTTGTGAAGCTGTTTTCAAGCCGTTTTTTGAGCTCTTTTTGGGCTGATTTTTGGCCATTTACGGGCCATTTTTGGGTTATTTTCAGGCCGGTTTTCAGGTCATTTTTGGGCTGTTATTCAGGCAGTTTTCGGGTTGTTTTTCAGGCTGTTTTTCAGCCATTTATGGGCCGTTTTGGGCCTGATTTTCAGGCATTTAGGACCATTTTTGGGCTGTTTTCAAGCCGTTTTTCAGGCTATTTTCAGGCCATATTTGGGCTGATTTTCAGGCTGTTTTCGGGACATCTTTCAGGCTGCTTTTCTGCCGTTTAGGGCCATTTTTGGGCTGTTTTCAGGCCGGTTTTCAGGTAGTTTTGGGGCTGATATTCAGCCGGTTTCAGGCCATTTTTCAGGCTGTTTTCAGGCCATTTTTCAGGGTGTTTTCAGCCATTTAGGGCCATTTTTGGGCTGTTTTCAAGCCAATTTTCAGGCCGGTTTTCAGGTAGTTTTGGGGCTGATATACAGCCGGTTTCAGGCCATTTTCCAGGCTGTTTTCAGGCTGTTTTTCGGCATTTACAGGCTGTTTTTGGGCTATTTTCAGGCCATTTTCGGGCTGGTTTTTAGGCTGGTTTTGGGCCGTTTTCAGGCCATTTTCTGGTGCTCCAGTACCCACAAAGATCATCTGGCCAGCATGCATGCGTGCACCAGAAACCAGAAAAGCTGCTAGAGGGCTCTGCGTGTGAACTTTGCCCTATATTACAACCTTTCTTGCTGCAATCCTTAAGTTAGTAACACAGTTGTTAAGTGAATTCTCCCCCACCCCCCAATTGACTTTGCTGCTCAAAAGGTTGCCAAAAAACGCTTACTTGGCCTCAGGACACTGCGACCGTCATAAATAGGAGCCAGGTGCCAAATGTTCGAAGTTTGATCATGTGACCTTTGTGTGCTGCAATGGTCGTAAGTGTGAAACAGGGCCGTGGGCCACTTTTTTCAGTGGCGTTGTAATTTCAAACGGCCACTCAATGAATTGGTTGCAAGTCGAGGACATGGTCGTAAGTGTGAAAAGGGGCCAAAAGTCACATTTTTCAGTGGCGTCGTAACTTCAAGCGGCCACTCAATGAAGGGGTTGTAAGTCGAGGACTGCCTGCATCTCCTTTTGCTTCCCCCTAAAGGTTTTTTTTCTCTCTTAATGTCCAGGTCTCTGCCCTGTGAACCGCAACACCATAGACTACCTCCTGTCCCAAAACGGCACCGGCAATGCGGTGGTCATTGTGGTGGGGGGCGCTGCGGAGTCCTTGAATTGCGCCCCAGGGAAAAACTGTGTGACTCTGAAGCACCGGAAGGGCTTTGTGAAGCTGGCATTAAGGCACGGGTAAGGAGCATGAAGGGCCCTCATTTCCCCCGCCCCCTGGTGACTTTGGGCCAATCACCAGGAGACTGAGAGTTCTAGTCCTGCCTTAGTCACCAAAGCCAGCTGGATGATTGGGCCAATCACCAGGAGACTGAGAGTTCTAGTCCCGCCTTAGGCACCAAAGCCGGCTGACTGACTTTTGGCCAATCACCAGGAGACTGAGAGTTCTAGTCCCGCGTTAGGCACCAAAGCCAGCTGGATGATTGGGCCAATCACCAGGAGACAGAGAATTCTAGACCCGCCTTAGGCATGAAAGCCGGTTGGGTGACTTTGGGCCAATCACCAGGAGACGGAAAGTTCTAGTCGCAATTTAGGGCTGAAAGCTAGCTGGGTGACTAGTCCAGCCTTAGGCACCAAAGCCACTTGAATGAATTTGGGCCAATCACCAGGACACTGAGAATTCTAGTCCCGCCTTAGTCACCAAGGCCAGCTGGATGATTGGGCCAATTACCAAGAGACTGAGAATTCTAGACCCGCCTTAGGCACCAAAGCCAGCTGGATGATTGGGCCAATCACCAGGAGACTGAGAATTCTAGTCCCACCTTAGGCACCAAAGCCGGCTGAGTGACTTTTGGCCAATCACCAGGAGACAGAATTTTAGTCCCGTCTTACGTCTGAGAGGCGGCTGGGTGACTTTGGACCAATCACCAGGTGACTGAGAGTTCTAGTCCCGCCTTAGGCACCAAAGCCAGCTGGATGATTGGGCCAATCACCAGGAGACTGAGAATTCTAGTCCCGCCTTAGGCACCAAAGCCAGCTGGATGATTGGGCCAATCACCAGGAGACTGAGAGTTCTAGTCCTGCCTTAGGTCTGAAAGGTGGCTGGGTGACTTTGGACCAGTCATTCTCTCTTATCCCAGCCCACCTCACAGGGTTGTCGTTGTAGGGAGGACAAGGGGGCGAAGGTGTGTTAGATATTGTGTGTGCTGTCCTGAGTTATTTGTAAAAATAATAACGGTGGGCTACAAATAAAAGATAGGGACGTGGTGGCTCCGTGGTTAAGATGCTGAGCTTGTCGATCAGAAGGGTCGGCGGTTCGAATCCCTAGCGGCACGTAACGGAGTGAGCCCCCGTGACTTGTCCCAGCTTCGGCCAACCTAGCAGTTCAAAAGCACGTAAAAAAATGCAAGTAAAAAAATAGGAACCACCTTTGGTGGGAAAGGAACAGCGTTCCGTGCGCCTTCGGGCATTGAGTCATGCCGGCCACATAACCACGGAGACATCTTCGGACAGCGCTGGCTCTTGGGCTTTGAAACGGAGATGAGCACCGCCCCCTAGAGTCGGGAACGATTGGCACAGATGTGTGACAAATAAAAGAAAAATATCTTCCAGGGTGTAACTCTGACCTCAATGGTGACGGAGCTGCTATTTTCTTTACAATTCTGACCCTGGTTTCTATTTTCTTCTCCAGGGCCGATCTGGTGCCCATTTACTCCTTCGGGGAGAACGAAGTCTTCAAGCAGATCATTTTCGAAGAGGGCTCCTGGTGCAGATGGGTGCAGAAGAAATTGCAGAAGTATAGCGGCGTGGCTCCGTGCATCTTCCACGGACGAGGGGTCTTCTCCTCCAACAGCTGGGGGTTGGTGCCTTACGCCAGGCCCGTCACTACCGTCGGTAAGTGGGGAAAGAGAGATTCCCGGTGCCAGTAGAGACGGAACATTTGTTGCTTGGGGTTGAACTGCGGGGTCCTTGGTGCTCTCTGAGCTTGGTGGCTTTGCCGTGGACCAGTGGTGGGTTTCAAATTGTTTTAGAACCTACTCTCTAGGAGTGGCCTATTTTGTGGGCGTGGCTTGGCAGTCATGTGACAGGGTAGGAGTGGCCAACTTGTAAAATGTGGTGAAACTCATTTAACAACGCTCTTGCTTAGCAACTAAAATTTTGGGCTCAATTGTAATGATAAATTTCCTTCTTTCCTTCCTTCCTTCCTTCCTTCCTTCCTTCCTTCCTTCCTTCCTTCCTTCCTTCCTGTCTTCCTTCCTTCCTTCCTTCCTTCCTTCCTTCCTTCCTTCCTTCCTTCCTTCCTTCCCTTCCCTTCCCTTCCCTTCCCTTCCCTTCCCTTCCCTTCCCTTCTTCCTTTCCTTTCCTTTCCTTTCTTACTTTCAGCCTTCCTTTCCTTCCCATTGGGTTACCGGCAGCGGCAGGCCAGACTTACTTCTGGGTCCGCCGGTGGAACCCCCTCTCACCGGCTCTCTAAATTTCACCATCCGGCTCTTGCGAGTAGGTGCGAGCCTGCAGAAACCCACCACTGCTGTGGACGTTTCGTTACCAAGCTAGATAACATCATCAGTGCTGGAAGGGGGGGGGGGGCGGTTTCTGGAGAATGAGAAAGGGAGGAGGAGGATGGTGGGCTCCTTGCTGCTCCCTGAAGCTGGTTGCTATCTTGCAGACCTTTCATTACCAAACTAGGTAATATCATCAGTGCTAGAAGGGAGGGGGATTTGTGGAGAATGAGAAAGGGAGGAAGAGCAGGAGGATTAGGATTCTGGGGTCCTTGCTGCTCTCTGAGCTTGGTTGTTTTCTCGCAGACATTTCGTTACCAAACTAGGTAACATCATCAGTGCTAGTAGGCCACAGGGGAGGGATTCAAACATTTTAGCAACCAGTTCTCTGCCCGGGTTGCTGGGTGGGCCTGGCCATGGGGTGTGTGGCCTACATGTCCTCCTGTGTGTTTCACCCTCGCCAAGCTCTGGAGGCTTTGTTCGAGCTTCCAGAAGGCCCAAAATGGCCTCCCCCGGGCTCCGGAGGCCGGAATTGGGCCCATTTCTGGACTTCAAGAACTTCGGCCTGTTTTTCACCATCCCTCCCAGACCTTCCGTTCTTGCCCTGTACTTCCCTGGCATCGAAACGGGCTGCATATAGATTCCTGGGAGTGGTGGGGCAGGGCGGTTGTGGCCAGCCAGTCCTTGCAACTACCTGTCGGCGAACCAGATTTAAAACTCTACATGGGGCTTCCCTTGAGGTGCACCCGAAGACTGCAGCTAGTTCAAAATGCGGCTGCGCGGGCAATTCTGGGAGCCCCCAGGCACTCCCACATAACACCGCTCCTGCGCGAGCTGCATTGGCTGTCTCTGGTCTTTCGGGTGCGCTTCAAGGTGCTGCTTACCATCTTCAAAGCGCTCCATGGCACGGGACCTAGCTATCTGCGAGATCGCATCCTGCCCCATACATCCCTTCGACCGATTCGCTCACACAGAGAGGGACTTCTCCGGGTGCCGTCCACTAGGCAATGCCAGCGGGCGACACCCAGGGGAAGGGCCTTCTCTGTCGCAGGCCCTATCCTATGGAACAACCTACCCCCCGACCTCAGAACAACTCCGGACCTCCGCTCCTTCCGCCGAAAGCTCAAAACGTATTTCTTCCAACAGGCCGGCCTGGCCTAATCTATCTTTCCTACCTCCAGTCTGTATATTTAAACTTTTAATTGGGTTTTTAGGGTTTTTTAGTGCTTTGGGTCTTTAGGTTTTAGCGCAGGGTTATTGTAATTTAATTTGATTTTACATATCTATATTGTTGTATGTTTTTATGTTTTATATTCCCTGTGCACCGCCCCGAGTCCCTTTGGGGAGAGGGAGTGGTATACAAATAAACATTTGATTGATTGAAAATTTGCACCCGGTTCGCCCGAATTGATCCGAACCGGCTGAATCCCACTCCAAGGTTTGCTCATATTCTGGTGCAATTTTACTAGATGGCAAACAGGAGGAAGCCCACTTGAGGGGCGTTTAACCTTCCATTCGCGTGACCTTCCTCTCCTTTTGCCTTCCAGTCGGCGAGCCCATCACCATCCCCAAAACCGACAACCCGAGCCAGAGGGACATAGACCTTTATCACAGCTTGTACGTACAGTCCCTGGCGAAGCTCTTTGAGAAGTACAAGACGAAATTCGGCCTGTCGGAGACGGAGACGCTGGAGATCAACTGACGGCCACCCCGAGCGACGGCGCTTGGGGGGGTTAAATTTGCTGGTGGGCTTGGAAAAAACCGGCGCCAAAAGAGGCTCTTTTTTGCCACTTCTATCGTTTTTGTCTTCTGCTCTATGGAATATGGGGAAACCGAGCATGGATCTGTAGAGAAGATAAAGGAATATTGTCTAAATATTCAACTATTAGATCTCTCTTAGAGCCCGTGTACGTTTCGGCGGCCGAGAGGGCTGCCTCGCCCCACTAAATCCCCTTATCCCGCCTCAATCTCCCAAGGTCAGCCATTTTCCTTCCCGCCCCCCGCCCACCTTCCGCTGCTATGCCCAGATTTCCCAGGTTGAGAACGTAGCCAGCCAGCTTTAAGCCGGCATACAGGCCACCGTCTCTTGAAGAGAAGGCCTGTCCTTGAAGAGAGACCAGGAGTGAAATTCAGCAGGTTCTGGAGAACCGGTAGCGGGAATTTTGAGTAGTTTAGAGAACCAGCAAATGCCATCTCTGGCTGGCCGCGCCCCCATCTATTCACTGCCTCACGAGCCCCAGCTGATTGGGAGGGAATGGGGATTTTGTAGTATCCTTCCCCTGCCACGTCTACCGAGCCACGCCCACAGAACCAAAACAAATTCAATTTTTTTGAATTTCACCACTGATGGAAACCTTCTCTGCACCAAGCAGGCTCTCCATCTCGGACCTGTGGCATGCCGTAGCATTTTCTGAAATGGAAAACGGATAAGAAACGGGGACAGAAGGAGATGCAAACTGGAGCCCCCTCATGGCTGCTGTTGTGTTGCAACATTTTCAGGGAGGGCTTATTATCTGGGGAGGGCTTATTTTGGGGGGAAAGAGGATGTAAATAGAGCCCTTTTGGCCTGTTCCAAGAAGACTCCACACCTCTGATTCAGGAGACCCTGAGGTCACGGCTAAAACCCCAAGTAACCGCAACGGCTCTGAGAGCGCGTTAAGTCCACAGGTGGGTAGGTTCAATAATAACCGATTCGGTTATTACCGCTTGCGCGCAGGGTTCAAAATGCAGCAATGTGAAGCTCAGCTCCTTACCTTCTAAGGCAGCCCCGGTAAGTAGAATAGCGGGGCTGCGGAAATCAGCCGTGCCGCGCAAATCAGCTGAGCCAGAAAGAAGGAAATATAGGGACAGGATAGGCCAGCTGATCGTCGACCAAACCGATCCGAACTGGCTGAATCCTACCACTGGTTAAGACCAGTCGATTGCACAGAAACAATCTTTCCATCTCTCTCATCAAAACCTATCATTCCCCTTCCCACCAACTCATTTCAACTTCCCCTAACTCTCTTGCCATCTCCCACACCATCCAGTACAACTGATGAAGCTTCCAGGATTGGAAGCGAAACATCTTCTTCTTCCACAAAAAAATAAGTCTAGTTGCCTTTTCAAATTAAAAAAATTAAAAAAAATGCACCCACTTTTGATACAGCTGGATGACTGAGAATTTTCCTAGACCAGGGGTGTGAAAAGTCGGCTCTTTTAAGACTGGTGGACTTCAACTCCCAGAATTCCCCAGCCAGCATAGCTGGCTGGGGAACTCTGGGAGTTGAAGTCCACCAGTCTTAAAAGAGCCGACTTTGCAGACCCCTAGACAATGTAAGAAGCCATTGGAGTTTATATCAAACGCCGCTGAGCTGCACCTGAGATGGGGCAGTTCTCTCTTTTCATCTTTCTCTCACTTATCATAATTCAGGGGGGTCAATCTTATAGATTAACAGAGTTGGAAGGGACCTTGGAGGTCATCTAGTCCAACCCCCTGCCCAAGCAGGAGACCCTGCACCATTGCTGACAGATGACAGTCTAGTCTCTTCTTGAAAGCCTCCAGGGATGAAGCTCCTACAACTTCTGAAGGCAAAATTCTGTTCCATGGGTTGATGGTTCTCACTGTCAGGAAATTCCTCCTTATTTCCAGGTTGAATCTCTCCTTGGTCAGTTTCCATCCATTATTCCTTGCCTGGCCTTCGGGGGTTTTGGAGAATAGCTTGACCCCACTCCTCTCTGTGGCAGCCTCTCAAATATTGGAAGATGCTATCCTGTCTCCCCTGGTCTTTCTTTTCACTAGACTAGACCTATCCAGTTCCTGCAACCGTTCTTCATATGTTTTATCCTCCAGTTCCCTAATCATCCTGGTTACTCTTGTATGCGCTGTTTCTAGAGTCTCAACATCTTTTTTATATCGTGGTGACCAAAACTGGATGTAGTACTCTAGGTGTGGTCTATATGTGGACTTTCGGTTTTTCTTGCCTAAGTGTAACTTTACTTTTCTCTACATTGAATTTACTTTTGCTTTTTAAAAAGTTCAAAACCTCAACCATGATGCAGTATAAATAATTTACTGTCTAATAGGTGTACTTTTCCCCCCCAGTTGTCCATCCATTAAAACGAGAGGTCAATCTATGACCCCACTACCATGTCACCCCAAGAATTGCTCTTCCCAAATTCAGCTGCAAAATAGCCAAATTTTTGCACTACAGTTTCAAGACCTGGGAAGGACGAGGTGAGGGAGGTTTTAAGGGTGCGCTGAATGGGCAAAGAAGCTGCTTTCTTGAACGGTTCGGCCGGGCCTTAAAAAAATATTTCCCTTTATTTAAAGGCATGTACTGTAGAAACATCCTTTGTGATGTTTGCCAGCAAGCTAAGAAAGAGAATTTAATCCAGATGAAAGTTTGGGAGAAAACTTTTGGGTTTACCAATAACTTTGGTAATTTTTAAAAGGAATGCTGAAATGTTATCGAGGTTTCTTGCTCTGGGCAGGGGGTCAGACTGGAAGACCTCCCAGTTCCCTTCCAGAATCCTATTCCTATTCACATTCCCTGTTTTATTCTAATTCTAATTCTAATCTTAATCTTAATCCTAATCTTAATCCTATTCTATTCTTCCCTTTCCTTCCATTCTATTCTATTCTATTGCTACTCGTAATCCTACTTCCTCCTACTCCTACACCTTTCTTTGCTGTTCTTATTCCATCCCATCCTCCAGTCCATTTTAGATTGATGTATATATATATGCTAGGTATCCGGTATAATGTATTTCCTCTTTCTAAATGTTTACATGTCGACTGAAGCTTTGTAGAGGAATAAATTCGGAGCCAATCATGCTGACATGTTAACATATGTTTCAATGTTTTGCACTATTGTATGTTGAACCCTTAGCCTTCCAAGTATTTTAACTGCCAATAATGACTGAAGCTATATATGTGCCTTTGTGTAATGCAGGTTTTTTTCTCCAAACTTGGCCACTTTAAAGTGTCTGAACTTCAACCCCCAGAATTCCCAAGCCAGCATTTAAGTCCGGACATCTTAAAAGTCACGTTTGAAAAAAAAACCTGGTGCAATGCAAAAAGCCATTTTTGCATTGCACCATTTTAATTCATTTTTAAGGTTCTCTGACAGTGAACACGTTACACACATATTCGTTTAGAAAAATTAGACTGCTGTAGTCTGGAGACATTTCATGGAGAAGACTGACATAGGGGTTGGACGAGATGATTTTGTATAAATTTATAAAAATAAACATTAAACAAAAATACACTGATTTACTGCTTGTTATTTTCTTGGATCTGGTCTTGAGAAGTTTGGCCTATAAGCAGTGGTGGGTTTCAAATTTTTTAGACCCTACTCTGTAGATGTGGCCTATTTTGTGGGCGTGGCTTGGCAGTCATGTGACAGGGTGGGAGTGGCCACTTTTTAAAATGTGGTGAAACTCATTTAACAACGCTCTTGCTTAGCAACCCAAATTTTGGACTCAATTGTGATGATAAATTCTTTCTTTCTTTCTTTCTTTCTTTCTTTCTTTCTTTCTTTCTTTCTTTCTTTCTTTCTTTCTTTCTTTCTTTCTTTCTTTCTTTCTTCCTTCCTTCCTTCCTTTCCTTTCCTTTCCTTTCCTTCCTGTTGGGTCACTGGCAGCGGCGGGCCAGATTTACTTCCAGGTACACCAGTGGAACCCCCTCTCACCGGTTCTCTAAATTTCACCAACCGGCTCTCGCGAGTAGGTGCGAGCCTGCAGAAACCCACCACTGCCTATAAGCAAACAAGCCACCAAACGGTATGCCATCAGCTGCTCCCAGCTATCGGTACGGCCGTACTGTACCCACAGGAACCCGCCACTGCCCTCCCTGCAAGACCCCATGGGAGTCTGACAACAGCCTATAGGAATACATGCTCTTCCACAGGAACAGGAAGCTCAAGTGCAAAGCTTAAAGAAGATATAAAATCCCCTCTCAACTCCATGTTGTCAGCTGCCCCAGAACTATGTGCTTGGTGGTTTTGTTCATCGTTAAACCTTCTTTCCAATCGGCCTCCCATGTTTCCGGTGTCTTTCTCCCATCTTGGAAATAATGAACCCAGATGGACATTTCTTCTCCTCAAGGGAATATCTCTGAAATTATAACCCAAAGGGTTACCTAGTTATTATTTGAATTATTTTGGAGGGCTGTCAGGATCAATTGTGATATAATTATCCCTGATTTAAGCTGTTTTTAAAAAAAATAAATTTTTATTTTATTTCGTGGTATCATGGAATATTTTGTTCTTGCAGCAAACCGCCAAGAGTTATGAGCTATAAAAATAAACAGAAGCCACTGCCAACAAGAGTCCAACTTTATTCATTGTGCACTTATGCCATTAACAAAAGTTCTTTGTGCTGGATTGCAGAAAAGCCACAAACATTTTTAATTCCTGTATTTATTTATTTATTTGCAATGCATGATGGGTGATACAGCATCCCTCTAGACAGGCCGGGCCCGGCCTCCTTCATCTGTTGCTATGGTGATGCGCTCCCCCCCTCCCTAAGAACGGCTTTCGTCACTTGACAAAACAAGACCACGTGATCCCGTCCTCGGCTTCCCACCCTTCACCTAGTTTCATCCGCCTGTCCATCACTATAAAGCTCCGTCCAATCGCGAAGGGCGTCTTATGTAGTATCCCTTCGGGCCCGCCCCTTGCGAGGAGCCCACCGACCAATGAGGGGCGAGATGCGAGTTCGCTGTCCATAGAGGCGGTGTTTCCAAATACACACGCAGACGTAACGAAGCGCCTCAGAAAGACGGGGACGTTGGATTAGAGCGACGTGCTGAGGGACCAATGCGCCCTCGCTACTGCAAGGAGGAAGCCCGCCTTCCTCCCCGAGGAGCCAATCGGCGGGCGGCGTGTCACCGTCGCTCCGTCTTCTAGTCGCCTCAGCCGTATTGGAAATAACAGGGCTTCGCAGAGAAGCCGCGGGAGGCCCTGGAGTCGTTTCGCCGGTCCCGGAAAAAGCGAGCTGGAGGCTTTCAAAGGAGCCCCGGGGGAGGCCGCCGGGACCTTTCGGAGGCCTCGTCGTCACCCTTAACTCTTCCGAATCCTCCACCGCCGGCGGCGGGAGCGGGCTCAATGCGCATGCGCCAAAGCCTCTCCTGCTCCCCAGCCCTCCGGGCCGCCGCCGGGCCGCCGTCAGCATGAGCCAAACCGCTGCCGTCCTTCCCCCGCCGGGTCCCACCTCTCGCTCCATGCATGTGGAGCTGCCGTCTCAACAGGTCGGTCGGTGTTTTGGCTGCAGGCCGGGGAGGGAAAGGGTTAACGAGCCGCGGGAGCGAGCACGTGAGAGTGGAGGCGGGGCCTGGGGAGGGGGGCTCGCTCCCTGGATTCCACGCGCATGCGTGCACGCGCCGCTTCCCTTCCCGCTCCCGTCCCGCTTCCGGGTGTCTTGGAATCGCGCGCTCATCACAACAACCCTGTGAGGTGGGCTAGGGTGAGAGAGGGAATGAGTGAGTTGGCCCAAAGTCACCCAGCTGACTTTCATGCCTGAGGTAGAACTAGAACTCACTATCACCTGGTGATTGGCCCAAAGGCACCCAGTTGAGCCTAAAGTAGGACTATAAGTCACAGACTTCTGGTGATTCGGCCAAAGTCACCCAACTGGCTTTTATACATAAGGTGGAACTAGAACTCGCTATCACCTGGTGGTTGTCCCAAAGGCATCTGGCCAGTTTTAAGCCTAATCTGGAACTAGAACTCAGTCTCCTAGAGATTGGCCCAAAGTCACTCAGCCAGCTTTCATGGCTAAATCGGGACTAGAACTTCCTGTCTCCTGGTGAATAGACCAAAGTCACCTAGTTGGGTTCCTTGGTGGGACTAGAACTCATCACCTGGTTCCTTAGGCCAGCACCTTAACTACTGGACTGATGTATATCAAAGTGGCTTTGCTATTATTTCTTGGACATTACGCTGCCCTATAACACAGGAACAGTGAACGTGTGGAATTCCTTTCCCTAATTCATGACCCTCTAAAAGGAATCAAATTACCAGCTGTCTGCAAGGGATCTAAATCCTTCCCATTCCCCACTTTCCTGTCAGAGTTGAAGAAGCTTCTTGAATGAGAAGTGAAACGTCTTCCAAAGGAAAACAAGAAATCCAGTTGCCTCCTGAAAAAAGCACCTTTGGGACGGTCCTTCCCCATATTATGTCTTTATGAAACAAATGACTTCCTTATAGAAATTCCATTTTTATAAAAGGTGCAATGCAACAGAACAGGAACGATTGATTCAGTCTTACGTTATATGAAATCTTTTCTATAATTCCGCCCTAAAGAAGGGCTGTTGGGAAGGGATTAAAACATGCCCATGTCAGTGCTCTGAATTGATCTCTCTAGTTTGCTGGCCTGAAAAAGGAGTTTGAGAACTCAGAAGCAGACTGGTCCAAATACCTTTCCAAGCTGCTTCTGCGTTCTTTGAGCACAATCATCACATGACCAGAGCCCATCGTCAAATTTATCTCTTTGAAGAAACAGCATTACAGTTTTTCTAAAGATGATTAACGTGCCTACTTACACTTTTGGATTCTTAGTGTTCTTTCAGCTTTTGGTTGTTTCTTTCCTACAGAAGTTTCATGATTCATTCATGCCCGGATGATGTTCCATAGCCTGGCAACAAAATCTGCAGAAAAATATCGAAGCCCAAAGAACACTAAGAGCGCATAAGTTTACACTTTATTTGGAGCAGTTTAGTTTAGTTTTAGTTTTATTTGATTTGTATACCGCCCTTCTCCCTTTTGGGACTCAGGGCGGTGTACAGCCACAGTAAAATCGGTGATACAAAATCTAAAAGAATATATTAAAAAATATTAAATAAATTTGGCCTACATATTTAAAATCCCATGTTAAAATTACTTTAAAATCCCTTTAAAACTACGGTAGGCCGGCAGCACAGAATAAATGCGTCTTCAGGGCCCAACGGAAGAGATGTAGATCCGAGATCATCCGTAGTCCAGGGGGTAGGTCATTCCAGAGGGCGGGAGCTGCCACAGAGAAGGCTTTCCCCCTGGGGGTCGCTAGCCGGCATTGTCTGACCGACGGCACCCTAAGGAGGCCCTCTGTGGGAGTGAACTGGTCGGTGGGAGGTATTTGGCAGCAGGAGGCAATCTTGCAGGTAACCAGGCCCCTTGCCATGGAGCGCTTTAAAGATGGTCACTAGTACCTTGAAGCGCACCCGGAAAGCCACAGGCCGCCAGTGCAGCTCACGCAGGAGAGATGTCACATGGGAGCATCTAGCAGGTGTGGGGAAGTATGGCCCTTTTATCATTTGTGGGTTTCAATTCACAAGTCGGCTGTTAGTTGAAACCCACAGTTGTGGAGTTGGAAGTCCACAAGTCACAAAGGTACCGTATTCCCCCACCCCACCCCAATTTAGACCAACCTGCCTCCTTAGTGCCATTTTAGGTACATGAGGGGTCCTTTGGGATATAGTCCTTAAGAACTGAATTCTTTGCGGAAGAGCAAGGACTTATAATGATCTTAACTGAGTCCCAGACAAAAGTTTTTTATAGACTCCTTTA
Source organism: Rhabdophis nuchalis (assembly GCA_039707465.1). NCBI lineage: Eukaryota > Metazoa > Chordata > Lepidosauria > Squamata > Natricidae > Rhabdophis > Rhabdophis nuchalis. The sequence goes on from CM077649.1 coordinate 63,405,456, forward strand.
AAATGCATGCTGCTTCTGCTTACATCTCCCACTACTTTTTCGTCAAATAATGAATGTTCAAAATGATAAGGAGATGAGCCACACTAAAGCTGTGTCTGTTGTTAGCATTTGAATTATACATCTGTTGACATTCTAGAATATCATTTTGTAATACCTTCCTTAGCCAACTGTAACTTCCTTGCTTATGTATGCTTTGCCTTTGGGTCAAGAGGGAGACATTACATTTCTCCTGCTAGTTTTGTGCATGTAATCTGTATCATTTTTATGTGGCCTACATTTGGTAGAGCTATGAAAAAGTATTCCAAGCATGTAAACATTTTAACTTGCCCAATGTCTGACCATTTAATCGTCAGACATTTATTAAGCTGAGATAAGTAGAAATCAGGATCTTTAGCACAATTACTTTCAAGTGTTTCCTCGGAACAAGAGGCTAAAAAAGCTCATTTTAATCCTGTTGGTATTTGCCTTACATCTGCTTATAGAAGCAGTATTTTTGCATTTCCCTTACAGCTTTGTTCTGGAGATGAGCTTGAATGCATATTGGAAATCAATAGAGTCAGCTTGGAAGGCAAGACCTGGCTGGCTTGATTTTTTTCTGCTGGAAATTGCAATATAAGAGCATGGTCAAAAAACAGAGTGTCCAGCTCTGAAAACCTGCCTCTTCATCTGCCAGAATGGGTTATGAATTGGCTCAGTCAGTTCAATAAGTGCTTAGTATAGTACAATGCTTGTTTATAACTACTAAAATTTTCATTGGGTATGTCTGTTTATATCCTCAAGATATCTCAGACAGTGCATCATGACAGAACAAATTTTGAATAAAGACCCCTAAAATGTGATTACTTAAAGAATGTGTAATAAAGCTCAAAATAAAATTTGATCATGTGACCATGGGAGTGCTGTACTGATTGTAAGTGTGAAAAATGGCCATGTCACTTTTTTCAATGCCTTTGTAACTTGGAACAGTCATTAAACAGTTGTAATTCGAGGACTACCTGTATTCCTGTGGAATTGAAACTGAAAGTAGTGACCCTGCAGTCACATGATTGTGATTTCGAATATTCCCTGCTGGCTTCCTACAAGCAGAGTCACTGGGGAAGCCAGCGGGAAGTTGGAAGTTACACCCACTCTCAGTGCTTTTTTGCTCAGCTGTGGTCATTCTGTTTATCTCTTTACCTTAAGTAAATATGAACTTACTGATGTTTGTTTGCCGATAATAATTTTTCTATTTATGATATTATTATTATTTCAAATTTATACCCCGCCCTTCTCCTAAAAAATATATGCCCTTCTGGGATGATCATATGACCATCCAGCATGTGTGTGTGTGTAGTCAGCCTAATATTTAATGTTCATTCTGGTAGTGTCAGAATACACTGTCTTTCTCCAAAAGGATGACCCAACGGATCACAGAGTTGCTTAGCTATACAGGTAATCTTCGACTTACAACAGTGACGTATACCGATTTTTCACACTTACGACCATTGCAACATCCCTGTGATCAAAATTCAGATGCTTGGCAACCGATTCATAGTTATGACAATTGCAGTGTTTTGGGGGGGGTCACGTGATCTCCTTTTGAAACTTTCTGATCAACAAAGTCAATGGGGAAACCAGATTCCTTTAACAACCGTGTTAACCAACTCAGCAACTTTGGTGATTCACTTAACGACTGTGGCAAGAAAGGTTGTAAAATGGGACAACATTTGCTTAACTGTCTCGCTTAGTATAACAGAAATTTTGGGCTCAATGTCAAAGACTACCTGCATTAAAGTGGATGATTAGTCTGTTCTTAAAATTTTAGATTGTGCATTTTTCTAGACGGGCAGTATAAATAAATGCAGGCCCATGTCCTGTTTTCCTCTCCTCCCTTTGAGCCTTCTCCCCATCATCAGCCCAGCGGAGTTGCCAATAAAACTGTAACCTTGAAACAGGTGTTTTGCGAATCTTACATCCACCAGAAAACAAAGTAAAGCAGCCAAATTAAAAAAAGATATTTCTTCCTTTAATGGATGGGGTTTTTTGGTGGGGGGGGAGGGGAAGAAGGCAGCACAATGGGAAGGTGCAGTTATTTTATTCGCTGACCATTAGCAGAGAAGTAAAACGTACAAGAAATTCCAGAGAAAGGAATTAATACAAAACAATGTTTATAGCAAAAGTTGGGCTTTAGCAGACTTAACTTGTTAGGCAAAGCCTGTTCTCTTAGAGTTTAAAATTGGGAGCAATTTGTTTTGAGCTTTAGAGCCAATTTAGTTCCTCTTAGTGCTAGTAATATTTTAAAGAGATCAGTGGTGAAATTCATTTTTTTAAATTGGCGGTTCTGTGGGCGTGGCTTGGTTGGCGTTGTGTGGCTTGGTGGGGGTGTGGCAGGGGAAGGATACTGCAAAATCTCCATTCCCTCCCCACTCCTGGGGCCAGCCAGAGGTGGCATTTGCCAGTTCTCTGAACTACACAAAATTTCCGCTACCAGTTCTCCAGAGCCTGCTGAATTTCACCCCTGAAAGTGATCCTCTTACATTTTTTCTAGCAAAAGAAAAATGAGTGAAAAGGACCTGGAGATTGGATAAGAAGCTATCAAGCACCTAAACATTCTTGACTTGTGGTCATGCTCTTTATAAGTATTTCAAGAAGTCCTGGAAAAGTCTTGTTTCCTTCATTCCTAGCAGATTTTTCAGAATAAAAGTTCTTCGGGTGGAATGCGAAGCTGATTCTTCATTACATTTGAAGTGCCCAGCCAATTATTTCCTAACTTCTTGGCACTCTGAATCAAAACGGGGGCTGGGAAGGGTAAGCTTGTTCTTAGGTTTTACTCTCTTAGCTAATCCCAGGGCAGATAATACTGGTTGAAGTAGCTGAATAAATTTGCTATAGCCCCTTTCGTTGAGGTTACCAGATGCAGCCACGTAAGCAAGAAGAAAAGAAAGCATCAGGTTTCCTAGATAGGCTTCTACTAAGTTATTAATTTGGCATTGTGTTTGCAGAGGCGAGATTTTTGAGTTATAACTGCTGCAAAAGGCCCCCACTGTGGAGTTGACCTTAATTATATTTTCCTGTGTAAAGTGTGTGACGTTTAGTGAAACGGAGGCAACTCTCACACAACATAGCTGGATAATTACACATTTATTTGTACTGGTAACAATAAAAGAGAATCAATACAATACAATACAATACAATAGCAGAGTTGGAAGGGACCTTGGAGGTCTTCTAGTCCAACCCCCTGCGTGGGCAGGAACCTTATACCATTTCAGACAAATGGCTATCTAACATCTTTTTAAAGGCTTCCAGGGTTGCGGCATTCACAACTTCTGGAGGCAAGCTGTTCCAGAGGTTAATTGTTCTGACTGTCAGGAAATGTCTCCTTAGTTCTAAGTTGCTTCTCTCCTTGATTAGTTTCCACCCATTGCTTCTTGTCCTGCCCCCAGGTGCCTTGGAGAATAGTTTGACTCCCTCTTCTTTGTGGCACCCTCTGAGATATCGGAACACTGCTATCATGTCTCCCCTGGTCCTTCTCTTTATCAAGCTAGACATACCCAGCTCCTGCAGCCGTTCTTCATATGTCTTAGTCTCCAGTCCTCTAATCATCTTGGTTGCTCTTCTCTGCACTCTTTCCAGAGTCTCCACGTCTTTTCTACATCGTGGCGACCAAAACTGTATGCAGTATTCCAAGTGTGGCCTTACCAAGGCACTATACAGTGGCATTAACACTTCACGTGATCTAGATTCTATCCCTCTGTTGATGCAGCCTAGAACTGTGTTGTCTTTTTTGGCAGCTGCTGCACACTGCTGGCTCATATTTAAATGGTTGTCCACTAGGATTCCTAGATCCCTCTCACAGTTGCTACTATTGAGCAAGGTACCACCTATACTGTACTTGTGCATTTGGTTTTTCTTGCCTATATGTAGGACCTTACTTTTTTCACAATTGAATTTCATTTTATTAGATAGTGCCCAATGTTCAAGTTTGTCTAGATCCTTCTGTATCTTAAGCCTATCTTCTGGAGTGTTGGCTATTCCTGCCAGCTTGGTGTCATCTGCAAATTTGATGAGTTCCCCATTTATCCCCTCATCCAAATCGTTGATGAAGATGTTAAAGAGTACTGGGCCTAAAACAGAGCCTTGGGGGACTCCACTGCATACTTCCTTCCATGTAGATGCAGTTCCATTGAGGACTACACGTTGAGTGCGGTTGGTCAGCCAGTTGCGAATCCATTTGGTGGTGGTGCTGTCTAACCCACAATTTTCTACTTTATCTAATAGTAGGTTATCTTCGTAGCTCAGGTTATAGTAGGTAATCTTCGTAGCTCAGGCTTGCTTGTGTCAGCCATGTAGTCTCTAAGCTTGAGGTTGTGCTTGCAAGCATTTCATCACCTGACTAGGTAACACCATCAGTGTTGGTGAGTGTGGCGTTTGCTGCCTGTTCATATACAGTAGCTTGCCTTGCCAGGGTTGGTTGGGGTACGGTTTTGATAAACAAAGCTTGCCAGGAAGAAAAACCACACTCCCACTAACCCTGGCAAGCTACTTTATACAAGCTGAGAGCAAATATACCACTCACCAGCACTGATGATGTTACCTACCCAGGTGATTAAAATGCCTGCAGGCAAATCCCTAAGCTCAGAAAGCGCAAATGGCTCTATATTTCTACTGAATCCCAAGTTGGAAATGTAGGTTACTTCTCTCTCTCTTTAATTTATCTCTCTTTCAGGGATGCTGTAGTTTATAGTTTTTATCCTCAATTATTTGAGGTGAATGTCACAAGTTCTTTCGCGATTGCCTTCATTTGCAACAACTTTAGTAGGTTACAAACTGCTGTTTGTCAGGTATGACCTGTGTTTCTGTTCTTGAATAGCTGTTTGAATAACACGCCCTGACAATTTTAAGAACTTGGATAAAAAGAACATTCTTGGGGTGGTCTTTAGTAGAACATATCCCAGTTTGGTGCCCTCTGGATATAATAGATTTCATCTTCATGCTTAATTATTAGAATTGTCATTTGCTATACTTTGTCGGCGTTAATGTGATGTAGCTTTTTTTTCTAGGTGTCCCGAGAATGGTCCTTAAGGTAGGAGGAGGAGCCCAGTGGCCTTTGCTGAAAGGAAGCTAATTTCCATTAATCTCCTTAAGTGTTAAAAATAGTGGAGCATGTGAGTGATTGAACTATGCTAAATCGCAGTATTGTTTCAGAAGAAGTTTCTATTAACTGGGGAAATTTAATTTGCATGCTTGGAAGAAGGCTTTTTTTCCTATGGTGTTACATTTTTGGTTTTTCATTTTTCCTCCCTTGTTGCACAATTGCACAAACAAACTGTTAAAATAGTTTAAAGAGAGCGAAGTGTTGAAAGCGAATGTTTATCACACTTTGTTCTGTGCAAGTCTTGTCTATTAACATTTTATGCCTAGCAACTTTTTCAACTCGTAAGGTTCTTATTGAGCTTAATACCCCATGGGTGTTATTTCCCCGTTTGGCTGTGAATAGGCTACTGAGTAGGACAAAGCCAACCTATATTCTTAGTACATTCCATTGAATAGTATTTGAGTAGCAGCATAAGCTTAACGTTGAGCGTAGTCACACTGCCATCAGTTGATCTCTTTGAAGTTGCTTTGCTGATTGTTGTTATCAGGTCAGCAAATGCATTTTTATTTAGAAACTAGCCGTTCCTGGCCACACATTGCTGTGGCCCAGTCTGGTTAAATGGCCAACCAATCTGTGCGTAGATCTACATCTGCACACACAAACACGTACACACAACCACCGTATAACCCCCAACCTATCTACCTACAGTATTTCTCCCTCTCTCTATCCCTCTGCCTACCTACCTACCTACCTACCTACCTACCTACCTACCTACCTACCTACCTACCTACCTACCTACTGTATTCCTCCCTCTTGTCTATCCCTCTACCTACCTATTGCATTTCTCCCTCTCTCTCTCTCTACCTTCCTACCTTATCCACGATCTAGTTTTGGAGGGGTGTGTGGACCTGGTGGGCATTACGGAGACCTGGTTGAGCCAAGAGGGGGGGTGCCCCTCCTTGAAATGTGCCCACTGGGTTACCGTGCATTTCACCAGCCAACAGCCCAGGGGTGGGGGGATGGCGGTTGTTATAAAGGAGAGTCTGGATCCGAGGGAGACCACTGTGCCTTAGATACCCGGATGTGAGTCTCTCTGTGTGAAGTGGGGTCATAGGAGGTAGCTGGGCTTGCTGATTGTGTACCTGGCTCCCCGCTATGTATCAGCAGCCCTACCCGAGCTTCTCAATGTGATAGCTGAGGTGGCGGTTGGTACCCCCAGGCTGTTAGTCATGGGGGATTTCAACCTGCCATCGGTAGGTGAGACATCTGAGATGGCACGGGAATTCACGGCCTCCATGACGGCCATGGACCTGACTCAGTTAATTCATGACCCCACCCACACCGGAGGATACACACTGGACCTTGCTTTTGTCTCTGGCCAGTGGTTGAGTGATCTTGGTTTAGGGGAAATAGTCATTGAACCCCTGTCATGGTCAGATCACTCTCTCCTTCGGCTCGACTTTCCAACCGCTTCACCCCACCGCGGGGAGGCGGAACTGGAATCGGTGAGATGGTTCCGCCCCAGGCGCCTGATGGACCCTGAGAGGTTCCAGATGGAGCTTGGGCCAATACCTGAGACCTGAGTGAGGTCGACTCGATACGAATACGACTCGACTGAGGACCTGGTGGCCACTTGGAACATTGCGGCCACGGGGGCCCTGGACCGGGTCATGCCTTTGCGGCCTCTCACCCGGCGCCAAACCACCTTAGCTCCTTGGTTTTCCGAGGAGCTGAGGGTGATGAAGCGTCGGAAGAGATGCCTAGAGAGTGGTTGGAGGGCCACCCGCTCCGAGTCTGACCGGACACTGGTAAGGTCCTATTTGAAGACCTACCTAGTGGCGATAAGAGCGGCGAAACGTAATTATTTCTCCGCTCTTGTCGCGTCTGCAGATAACCAACCATCCGCCCTGTTTAGGGTGACCCACTCCCTTCTTCATCTGAAGGTGCGGGATGCTCCCTTGCAGGGTCGAGCAGGGGATTTTGGGCATTATCTGCATGATAAAATTATCAGATTCAGGATGGGTTGGCCTCCGACTGGACTAGTTCAGACGGGCTGACGGAGGCAGGTCTTGAGAATGTCACCTGGGAGGAGTTCGATCCTGTGACTCCTGAGGACATGGACAGGGTGCTGGGGCGGCTGAAAGCCACCATATGTTTATTGGACCCGTGTCCCTCCTGGTTGGTACTGGCCTCCCGGGAGGTCACACGAGGCTGGCTCCAGGGAATTATCAACGCTTCTTTGAGGGAGGGGTTTCTGCCAGCCGCCTTGAAAGAGGCGGTGGTGAGGCCCCTCCTCAAGAAGCCCTCTCTGGATCCGGCTGTTTTGGCCAACTATCATCCTGTCTCCAACCTTTGTTTTATCGCAAAGGTTGTTGAGAGTGTGGTGGCATGACAACTCCCTCGGCACCTGGATGAAGCTGTCTATCTGGACTCGCGCCAGTCCGGCTTTCGGCCTGGGTACAGCACGGAGACGGCATTGGTCGCATTGGTTGTTGATCTCTGGAGGGCCCGGGATAGAGGTTGTTCATCTATCCTGGTCCTGTTAGATCTCAGCGGCTTTTGATACCATCGACCATGGTATCATGCTGAGGGGGTTGGCGGTGGGGGGCATCGTTTTACGGAGGTTCTCCTCCTATCTCTCTGACAGGTCACAATTTGTGTTGGCAGGGGGGCAGAGGTCGACGTCAAGGAGCCTCACTTGTGGGGTCCCACAGGGGTCGGTCCTCTCGCCCCTCCTGTTCAACATTTATATGAAGCCTTTGGGTGAGATTATCCGTGGGTTTGGGGTGGAGTTCCATCAGTACGCTGATGACACTCAGCTGTACATCTCTACCCCGGACCACCCCAACGATGCCGTCGAGGTGATGTCCCGGTGTTCGGAAGCCGTGCGGATCTGGATGGGCAGTAACAGACTCAAACTCAACCCGTCCAAGACCGAGTGGCTGTGCTTTCCGGCTCCCTGGTTTAGCCAGGTGATTCCATCCCTGGCCATGGGGGGTGAATTATTGGCCCCCGTGGAGAGGGCGCGCAATTTAGGAGTCCTCCAGTGTTTGATAGTGGCACATTCAGGTTTTCATGCAGAGAATGATGTGTATTTGGAAAAGGCCTGTCCTTTTTTTTGGTATGGTCTCATTTAATACTTTTTATAAAGGAATGAATGGAAAGTTGTAAATCCTTAGGTTTATATATTTATCTACCGTCATATTTCTTACAAAATGTGACTCATTAATTTAAAAGAAAACTCTATGACTTAGTAAGGAATTCCATGCTTCTTTCCCTATAGATGGCTACTTGCAACTTGTGTTGCAAATTGAGTAAAACAAATTATGTGTAAAATGTAGAAGTAGTCAAGGGGAATTAAAGTTTCATCTAACACTAAGTTGCTGAAAGAATTACTGTCGTTCGGTGAGAAGTGGGAAGCCAAGCATTCTAGTTTATAAGACGTAGTTTTTAGCTTACTTTTCAACATTTAAAAAAAAAAAACAGTCTTTGAATAGTTTAGGCAAACAATGTCTTTCTCCAGATGGTTTTTATCTCTTGCTTCCTTCCTGGAATACTGTTTTGTAGTTCTTGTTAATGGGCTAAAACCATGTTAATAGTTAATAGCCGTTGAGATTTTAATGTGATTTTCTTGTTGAGAATGAAGTGGATACGAAGAGATAATTTTAATTGGCACTGGTCGTAGTGTGGTTTGTAAGTATGTGCGGGAGGCTGCTTAGTTTATTTATTTATTTATTTTATTCAATTTATATCCCGCCCTTCTCCAAAAGGACCCAGGGCGGCGCACAGGAATTTAAAACAACATACAAAAATAATACAAAATACACAAATTTAAAACCTATTAAATAACAAAAACCTGCGCTAAAACCAATTAAAATCTCCCATTTAAAACTATCTAATATTAGTCACAGCGGAGGCTATGTTAGGCCGGCTTGATGAAATAAGTGTGTTTTTAAACACTGGCGGAAGAGGCGGAGGTCAGTGATGGTGCGGAGTTCAAGGGGTAGGTCGTTCCACAGGGCAGGGCCCGCCACAGAGAAGGCCCTTCCCCTGGGTGTCGCCAGCCGGCATTGCCCGGCCGATGGCACTCGGAGAAGGCCCTCTCTGTGGGAGCGTATCGGTCTAAGGGATGTATGGGGCAGGAGACGGTCTCGCATGTAACTAGGTCCCAAGCCATGGAGCGCTTTGAAGATGGTCGTCAAAACCTTGAAGCGCACCCGAAAGAGCTGCTGGAATTGATGAAACACTCCTATATACTGCTGCTTTCTGCTGAAACATTTCTGTTTTTCAATGTCCCAAAGGTGGTTTTTTTTCCCAGGAGGCAGCTGGACTTTCTTCTTTTTTTCTTTGAAGAAGTTTTGCTTCTCATCCAAGAAGCTTCTTCAGCTCTGACTGGATGGTGAGGAATGGGAGGATTTATATTCCTTGCAGTCATCTGGTCGTTTGCATCCTTTTTTGAGGATCCTTGAGGCCACTTGGAGGTTTATCTGTGTACACAGGATCACCCGAGTGGTGCAGATAGGTGTGCAGCCTTCTTGGAGCTCCTGAAAGGATCTGTGATGTGGGGAGCTCTGCTTTCTGCAGGATGTTTCAGCCGTTCCAAGACACAGCTCCCCACATCACAGATTAGCACCACTCAGGTGGCCCTGAGGACATAGACAAGCCTCCAAGTGGTCTCAGCGACTCTCTAAAAAAAATGCAAATGACCAGCTGTTTGCAAGGAGTAGAGGAGGATTCTGTACATTTTTAACTGAAGCTACGTATAACGAGAGAATTTATTTTGCTTTCTACATCTGGGAGCTTAAGGAACACACGTAGGATTTTTATTTGAAAGGCTGTGACAGAGAGACAATAGCAGGCTGGGCCCTTGAGAACAAAGCTTTATAAAGAATTAAAATACCTCAAAACAAACATGAGCAATTTTTACCCAGCGTTGCATGCTAAACAATATAGCATTTGTTAAATAGCGAACATTGCTTAATATTTGCAACGTTTTCTTTTCCAGCGTCGCCTCCGTCATTTGCGTAACATCGCAGCCCGGAATATTGTCAATAGGAACGGTTATCGCCTCCTGGATACCTATTTCACTCTTCACTTGTGCGACAACATAAATATATGCAAAGGTAAAGAGATGTCTGTTTCCGTCATTGATTTTCATCTCCATCATTAGGACATTAGGACCACCACGGACCTCCGCTCCTTCTGTCTTAAACTAAAAACACACTTCTTCTGCCTTGCCGGCCTGGGATAGTTACTCCTCTGTTTTGGGTTTATTGGGGATTGTTAGCTTAGTTAGTTTTAATGGGTATTTTAGCACAGGTATTGTTTAATTTATTTTTAATATGAAATGTTGTACATAGTTATTGTTTTTATTCTCCCTGTGCATCGCCCCGAGTCCCTGTGGGGAGAGGGTGCGGTTTATAAGTATTAAGTAGTAGTATTATTATTATTATTATTATTATTATTATTATTATTATTATTATTATTATTATTATTATTATTATTATTATTATTATCTCCTCAGTTTGTCGAGGGCAGGGGTGTCAAACCTGATTTCTTTGAGGGCCGCATGAGGGTTGTGTTTGACCTCAGAAAGCCAGGGTGGGAGTGGCAAGCTCAATGTCACTTGTGTCGGGGGCGCCTGTGGCGGCCCGAGCATTCTGCCTGTGAAAATGGGGCTCCCGGGCTCCGTTTTTGGCTGCGATGGCTTCCCGAAACTTCTGCCAGTGAAAACAGTTTGGGCCCAACTCCACTGTGCTGTACAGTAGAAGCTATTTTACAGCAGTACAGTAGAAGCCATTTTAAAGCACAACAGGCTGTATCTTAACATATACCCCGAGGGATGTTAGGGGTGTCTTACCCACACAGTATTTGTTTCCAGAGAGTAAGTCATCTGTGTACCAGGTTTGGTTGAAATTGCTCGAGGCGTAGCAGAGGTATGTTGGAACACACACACACACACACACACACACACACACACACACACACACACACACCAAGAAGATAGCCATTTATATATATATGGATCAAAGATAGCTGGTTTTTCCGATAACGAGAGTTCAATGGGTATGGGTTCTCACAGGCTTGGTTTCCATGTAATCCAAGGATAATATTTTACGAAAAATCATTGTTTGCATACCCTGACATCTTCCAGTTGATTTAATTATAATTGCTGTTTTGCTCTCCCAGCTCAATATCCTTAGGAATCTGTGCAGTGTGATCTGTAACTTCCTTTTAATTTCTTTTCTTTTTTCTTAATAGAATTTTATAAGAGTGAAGTCATAAAGAATTCATTGGTAAGTGAACAATTATTATCTTTGCTAAGGTTTTCCTTTTCCTTTTTCCCCCTTTAAACTGTTAATACCACTTTATAAGGTGCTTGATAAAGCCACACTTGCATCCAGTTTTGGTTACCACAGTGTAAAAAAGATGTGGAGAAGAGAAGCAAAGATGATTGGGGGACTGGAGGATAAAACATGAAGAACGGTTGCAGGAACTGGGTTATGTCTAGTTTAATGAAAAGAAGGACCAGGGGAGACACGATAGCAGTCTTCCGATATCTCAGGGGTTGCCCCAAAGAAGAGGGAGTCAAGCTATTCTCCAAAGGGCAAAAGAAGAAGCAATGGGTGGAAACTAACCAAGGAGAGAAGCAACTTAGAACTGAGGAGAAATTTCCTGACAGTGAGGACAATTAACAGCTTGCCTCCAGAAGTTGTGAATGCTCCAACACTGAAATTTCTTAAGAAGAGATTGGGTAACCATTTGTCTGTAGTAGTATAGGGTTTCCTCCCTAAGCTGGGGGTTGGACTAGAAGATCTCTAAAGTCCCTTCCAACTCTGTTATTCTGTTCTGTTCTATTCTAAAACTAGCAAGCACCGACCCCTCATTTCAACCCTGAGCTACAGCTTTATTGGTACTCATTTATTTATTTATTTATTTAAATTTATATCCCGCCCTTCTCCACAGAGGACCCAGGGCGGCGCACAGGAAATTTAAAAACATACAAAATACAATAAATATAATTTAAAAACTATTAAATAAACCAATCCTGTGCTAAAACCAAATTTTAAAAACCCAATTTAAAACTATCTAAAAGTCCCCATGGGAGGTTAGGCTAGGCTGGCTTGTTGAAACAAATATGTCTTGAGACATTGGCGGAAGAGGCGGAGGTCGGTGATGGTACGTCAGGGTAGAGGTGCGTGGGGGGGGGGGTGCGTGGGGGGGGGCAGATTAATGGCTTCTGCGGGCTGTAGTTTGAGGACCCCTAGTCATAGCTGATCTATCTATTGTTAGTGAAGGTTTTAATGCCAATTTGTAATTAAGCAGAGCTCCCAAAAGGTATACATCTGTCCCTTTGGAAAAAGTATTTCCCATACAGGTAATCTTCCTATTTCCCAGAGCTGATACATATTCAGGTAGTCCTCGACTTACAACATGTTCACTTAATGACCATTTGTAGTTACAATGGCACTAGAAAAAATGACTTGTCCTTGTTTAACAACTGGTCACTTAGCCACCATTCCGAGCTACAACAGCCGAGCTATTTAATAGCCTATTTTTCAAGTTCTGATGCTCCCCCCCCCCCCCCCAAACAGGGTTATTTTATGTATTACTAGCCATTCCCGACCATGCGTTGCTGTGGCCCCGTCTGGTTAAATGGCCAACCAATCTGTGTAGATCTACACCTGCACACACAAACACGTAGACCCAACCACCGTATAACCCCCAATCTACCTACCTACTGTATTCTCCCTCTCTCTATCCCTCTACCTACCTACCTACCTACCTACCTACCTACCTACCTACCTACCTACCTACCTACCTACCTACCACTTTTCTCCCTCCCTCTCTCTATCCCTATAGCTGCCTACCTACCTAACTACTGTATTTATCCTTGAATCTTATGGGCAGAGTATTTTATGTCATAAAGGATGACATAATACCTGTGGCCCACTGCTCTCTCTATATCCATCTACCTACCTTTTTTACAATTTTTTACATTTCCGTTGTGTGTACCTGGCACGGGTGTGACATCTACACAATCTCTCTCTCTATATATCATTGGTACCGTATTTGAAAGGCACATTGTGTGAACATTTGGAAGTGATCGGTGCAGTACTTTCGGAGATTAGCGGTTTAGAACAAACTCTTGTTACATTTTTATTTATATAGATATGTTTGTTAATAAAATTTGCAGCCACGGGTCCGCCTGCTGGTGGGGGGGAGGAGGAAGAGACTATAGCTAAGAGGCTCAGATCGCAAAAATAACTTATCTTTTTTTTTTTTTATGATGGTAATTCCTGTACGGATGTCAATAGAATAAACTAATTGAATGTATAAAATAATATGAAAATTTATGATGTTAAATGTATGTACCCCCTCCTTTTATTATTTTCTAATGGAATATGTACGAAGACTCGGAGGCGGTCATCAAACCCGATGTGGAAGCTCCAAAATATTATTCAACACCTTATTTACCCCCTTTCCTGTTATAAATTGTTAAAACCAATAAAACTTTTTCAAAATAAAAAATAAAAAAATTTGCAGCCCGCCCATCTTAACCCCGTCAACTCTGGGCCGCTTAGAATCATAAATGGTTAAATCTTAAAAATGATGGCTACGTAATTGCCTTTGGGATGTTTTAACAACTGGCTCATATCAACAGCTGTTCGCATCATCCTGTCTTTGTGGGAATTCAATTTTCAGCCTTTTTTTGCTGATTGTGAACCATTAAATGGACCCATTTAATGACTGCTGCAGCCAAGTAGCAAAATTGGTAATATTGGACATGGCCACATGGTGATGTGCTTAATGACCACGCGTGACTTAGCACTCTAATTCAGGATTTCAATTCCGGTCTTAACGTTGAGGACTACCGGTATACTAATCTCTTGTTTGCAAAACGATCTGGAATATTTACAGTGGATTTTCCCTTCTTTTCACGTGAACAGAATCCGACATGGCGAAGCCTTGATTTTGGCCTAATGCCCGATCGCCTTGATACGTCTGTATCCTGTTTTGTGGTGAGGATATGGGGTGGCAAGAATGACACCTATCAGCTACTGATTGAGTGGAAAGTCAATCTAGATGGACTCAAATATTTGGGCCAGCAGGTAAAAGAAAAGTCTACTTGTTTCAATTTGGATCGGCTATTTTAAGAATATTTACAGCAAATATCTGTTGATGGAATAGCAAAGAATTGTTGCAGGAGATAAGTGGAGATGCTCAATCATCCAGGTCATGGTTATCCCAAAGATCCTTTTCAAAAGGCAACTAGACTTTCTTGAAAGGTGGTTGTTGTTTTTTCCTTGAAAACATTTCATTTCTCATCCAAGAAATTTCTGAAGTAAAGAACTGAAGAAGCTTCTTGGATGAGAAGCTAAATGTTTTCAAGGGGGAAAAAAAACCTAAGAAAGTAAGATTGTCTTTTGAAAAGGACTTTTGGTGCAATAAAGTTAGCAGATGCTGGACAAAATATTGGCACCTTAATAGGAATCTTCTATATATTATTAAAACTCTTATTGTGTTTATATGCTTGTACCATCAAGGTAGTTCAAACCATATATTATACCACAACAATACTTGAATCAAGCTAACCTAAAATTCATTAGTAAGTATAATCTTTATTGCCATTGTACTTGTTTACAATGAAATTGGTTAATTAATTAATTTAAACAATTAATTTTAAAAATGCATAAAAGAATCTAGAACTCATTAGTCCTGTGGAACTGAAATTTCCACGACGTTCATGTCAGTTCTATGTGCAAAATTATGGCTATTGCAGTGTCCATGCAGCCACGATTTTAACACTCCCTGCCAGTTTCCCACAAGCAAAGTCAGTGGGGAAGCCAGCAGGAAGTCAAATGTCAATCCCACGCCCGCTGCTTTGCCTGCCTATGATCTTCCTGTTTATTTGCATATTGACTTGTTACTGAACTTAGTTAGTAGTTCAGTTACATAGTTGCCACTATCATTAATTTTCAATTTATGATATATGCTTTCTTAGATGACCATGAGACTATCCAGCATTAGGGTAAAAGAAAAATGATTAGTTTAATATGTAATGGCCATTCTCCTCATATCAGAGTGGTGCAGTAGCCTAGAGGTGGCGCTCTCGCCCCACAATCAGGAGGCTGTGAGTTTGATCCTAGCTAGAGGGCAGTTATTTCTCTCTCTGGGCACGTTGAGAATATATCTTATGAATATGACTCCGCTTTGGCAATACGAAGGGCATCTGGCCAGTAAACACTCAGCTCCATTCAGTTGCCCACACTCCACCCTGCAAGGGTTTATGGGGCTCTAAAAGAAGAAGATGATGATTCTTGTCATATCAGGCCACACTCTCAAAGGATGAGCCAGTGGCCTACAGGGTTGTCTCATTAATCAATTCACTTGGAAAGTGGAAGATCTGCAGATAGAAGCACCGTATTTTTCAGAGTATAAGATGCTCCGAAGTATAAGACGCGACTAGCTTTTGGGGAGGAAAACAAGGGTGGGGGGGAAATCTGATTCTGCCTCCCAGCAATCTGCCTCCTTTGCAACAAACAGCAAGCAGCACAGACAAAAGACACTATGTGTAGTGTTACATTTCAGACTATACTTGTACAGATGCTGTTAAAATTGATGCGCTTTCTGGAAGTATGTGTTATTCTCTGCTATTTAAAAGAAGATACAATAGCACTGGGCCGCTTCAGATCAAGCATTTATTTTAAAAAAGCTTCATTTTGTTAAGCTGTCTAGAACAATAATAGAGCAGTCCTTAAAAAATAAGTGTAATAATTGGAACATTCTATAGGCCAGTGATGGCTAACCTTTTTTGGCTCGCGTGCCAAAAGCGGGGGGAGCGCAGGGGGTGATCGTGTATGGGCGTGCAACACCCATAATGCTATGTGCACGACCCCTACTTTTGGCATGCTTTTTTCGCCCTCCCCAGGCTCCAAAGGCTTTCCTCCCCACCTCCAGAGGCTTCGGGAGCTTCCCTGAAACTTCCAGAGGGCAAAAAACGGCCTCAAAAGAAGGCCTAAATCAGCTGGCCAGGGCACACATGCACGCTGGACCTGACGGCAACGCCTCGCGTGCCCTAAGAAATGATTCTGCGTGCCGCCTGTGGCACCCGTGCCATAGGTTCGCCATCTCTGCTATAGGCATTTGTAGTTATTGACTTACCTCCTTGCAGAAAACAGCAAACAGCCTGATTAGCACAAGAAAAGAAAAACCAGCCTCTGCCTCCTAGCAATTTGTGGAGCAAACAGCAAGTTTCACTTTCAGTTTCAGGTTGGGCCTCGATTATCAGCTGTTTCAGGCTGCAGGGATTGCTATAGCCCAGGGGTCTGCAAAGTCAGCTCTTTTAAGGAATTCTGGGAGTTGAAGTCCACCAGTCTTAAAAGAGCCGACTTTGCAGACCCCTGCTATAGCCTATTGCAGCCTCCGCAAGCCCCATTTTCCCCGTTTGCTGCAAGGAGGCAGATTGCTGGGAGGCAGAGGCCAAAGGGTGGGGGCCGGTAGGTGGGTGGGGCTACATTCAGTGTATAAGACGCATCCACATTTTCACCCTCTTTTAGGGGGGGGGGAAGGTGCGACTTGTACTCCAGAAAATACGGTACATTCCATTTGCTTATTCGTCATGCAGCCAAATTAGTTAAAAGTTCCAGATGGTTATATGCCTTTATGGAGGTTCTCCTTCATCCAAGCCATGGTGGCCCCACAGGTGCTTTCCCAAAGGGGCATAAAGGGCTTTCTTGTTTTCTGTTTTTCCTTGAAAACATTTCACTTCTCCTCTAAGAAGCCTCTTCAAGTGAATTCCAGATGTTTAGCTTTGGGCGTCCTTCAGTAGACTTAATAAATACTGAAGATTTAACAGGTTTCTTGTGATGCTGCATTTTGTAGAGGGGGGAAGCGGGAAGGCCCCTGAAAGCTAAGGCTGTGTGTGATTATGTGTCAGTGTTTAAGCTCTCTGATGATGTTCGTTGTGGCCCAGAAAGTGAATTCACTCATGGGATCGAGTTTCAGCTTCTTCCTTTCCCCTCTATAGGGTCAGTGGTGAACCTGAATAAGAGAAGGATGCCACAAAACAAATGATCCCTTCAAAGAATGCCACTCTTGGTGCTAAAAGAACTAAAACAATGGCTTTAAAGTAAGCTGACTGAATCTGTGACACTGGTTTTACTTAACAGATACATGCTCGTAGCCCGAATGAAATCATTTTTGGGCTGAACGATGGCTATTATGGAGCCTTGTACGAGCGAAAGGTAAGCTGACTTCCCGCTGCGTCCGTAACTACTTCTTAAAATCGTCAACCCGCGTAGCACATTAGCTTTCCAGAATATTACCCCCCCCCCTTGCGGGATCGTATCCTGCCCCATACATCCCTGCGGCCGATTCGCTCCCATAGAGAGGGCCTTCTCCAGGTGCCATCCACTAGGCTATGTCAGCGGGCGACGCCCAGGGGAAGGGCCTTCTCTGTGGTGGGCCCAACCCTCTGGAACGACCTTCCCCCTGAAATTAGAACAACTACGGACCTCCGCTCCTTCCGTCAAAAACTAAAAACTCACTTCTTCTGCCTTGGCTTAATCGACCCATTTACCTCAAGCTGAATATTCAAATTGTTTTATTAGGGATTTTTAGGGGTATTAGTTTTTAGATAGTCGGGGATTTTAGCGCAGGGTCTAGGTTTAATTCATTTTAAATTTGTATTACAATGTCTGTTGGTTTTATATATGTATTTTTAATTCCCTGTGCACCGCCTCGAGTCCCTTCGGGGAGAGAGAGCGGTTTACAAATTAAATAATAATAATAATAATAATAATAATAATAATAATAATAATAATAATAATAATAATAATAATTATTATTATTATTATTATTATTATTATTATTATTATTATTATTATTATTATTATTATTATTATTATTCGAATGAACTGTCTGGTGAAACATAAGAGGGCAAGTTTGGCCTAGTGGTTAAAGTCCTTGGCTTAGCGAACAGGAGCCCGTGAGTTCTAGTCGCACTTCAGGCATAAAAGTGCGACTGGGTGACATTTAGGTCAGCCACACCTTCTCAGCCCAACGCACCTCACAGGGTTGTTGTGAGAGAGGAAGGAGTCTTCGATATGTGTGGTATGTGTTGAGGATATCTCCGTTAGGACAGGGGTCTCCAACCTTTGCAACTTTAAGTCTGAAGGACTTCAGTCCTTCAGACTTAAAGTTGCAAAGGTTGGGGACCCCTGCGTTAGGAGACCGAGAGATGTGCAACGGAATTGCAGCAAGAGATACGTTGCTAGATATTCACACTCTTAAGTACACAGACACCGATGGTAAAAACAAGCAGACTTTTACTTGCGGTGGAAAATAAAGTAAACTACTTCTTCACAAACGGTGATGGTTAGCCTTGAATCAAATTACAGTCTATAACTCAAACAGTTGGCTCACAGTTGCTCAAACCACAATCCTTCCTGCTTCTTCGCTTTTTGCTGATCTAACCCGACATTACAGAATCTCCGTTCAACAGATCAGCAACTAACAGTGATTCTGGCTTCCTCTTATGGCCGATTGAGGAAGCAGCAGCCAATCACATTCTACTGTATCAGTTAAAGTTACAGATACCAATTTCAATCATGGTTTATAGATATTGCCAACCCAACACTAGGATTATATTCCTAACAGTATGTTCATTGCCTTGAGGTATTTATAAAAAAAACAAGGTGGTACAAAAATCTAATAAATAAATAAATAAGAATAAGAGTAACTTGGGCAGTGGTGCGATGGATGAAGCACTCGCCTCACAATCAGGAGGCTACAATCCTAAGTAGAGGCAGATATTTCTCCCTCTGGGCACAATGAGAATATTATCTGCTGACAAAACTCCACACTGGTGACAGGAAGGGCATCGGGCCAGTAAACGCTCTGCTAGCTCCATTCAGGCCTCTACCCTGCAAGGAATTAACGGAGTCATTAAAAGACGATGATGAATAGTAGCTTGGGGATAAAGAGGGAAGGTTGGTAAATATGAATATCCCATCTATATAAGGGTAGGCCGTAAACATTTTGTGTGGACAAAACATTCGAGTAAAGTTTTTAAATTAGGAAGATAGACTTTAATTCCAGTGTTATCAAAGCAAACAATGTTAATGTACCATCTTGTTTGTCTTTAAGGGTGTCTCAGAAATCCAAAAGAATCTCCAGGTGGATCCAAATTGTGTGCGTAACTCATATGATGTCTTCTCTTTGCTAAGGTAATTCCCGGCTTCCCATTAAGAAGCAGCCGAACTGAAACATTAACATAATTTCCAAAGATGTTTTCCAACATTATGCATTTAGTGAGACTCCTAAACTCCGGGCATAATAACCTTGTTTAACCTCAAGGTCACCTTAATGTCGGCTTGCCCGAAAGTTTGTTTCTTTTGCCCGCAGTGGAAGGAGTCGAAATGTCATTCTTCGCGAGAGGAATGTTCTTGAGAGCGGTTCTTCTTTTATAATATTTTTATTACGTGCTAGCTGATAATCCGTTGCCCGGGTATTTATTTATCTTAATCCATACATTTGTCCTCAAAAATAATCTCGGACCAAATGTAATTTCTAATGTTGGATTTTCCCCCTTACCAGAGGGAGCCCCCTTGTGGGGTACTGTGAAGCCGTTACCATGGCAGCTCCACTGCGCAGTACTGTCAAAGGCATTTTATGGCAGTATGGTAGAAGCCATTTGAAGGCACAACAGGCTGTATCTTAACAGAACACCCACACCAAGGGGTGTTAGGGTGTCTTACACCCACAGTATTTTTATTACAGGGAGTAAAGTCATCTGGGTACCAGGTTTGGTTGAAATTGCTCGAGGCGTTCCAGAGTTATGCTGAAAAAAACACACACACACACACACACACACATTTTTATATAGATAAATACCATATTTTTCGGAGTATAAGACGTCCCTTTTTCACTCAAAAAAGAGGTGGAAAATCTGGGTGCGTTTTATACACTGAATACAGCATTTTTTGCCTCCTGAAACCCTTCCCCCTGTACAAAAATGGCTGTGCATAGACTTTAGGAGGCGTTTCAGAGAGCTGGGGAGGGCAAAAAATGAGGAAAAAAGGGCCGTTTTTTGCTCGTTTTTGCGCCCCCCCCCCCGGAACACTCTACAAGCCTCCTAAGGGCTATTCATGCCCTTTTTTGGGGGGGGAGAAAGGGGGGCGTTTTCGTGAAAAATGGGCTGTTTTTAGCAAGTTTGCAGAGTGCAAAAACCTTTTTTTTAATTTGCCACTTCCAAACCTTTGTGCATCTTATTCTCCGAAAAATATGGTAGATTACACTTAAAAAGATAAAGATGAATGCAAAGGTAGAAAACGAAAATAAATGATTCTAAACTCTCCTCCCAGATATGTGCAGAAGCAGCTTCTGATTGTTGTGTAAGCATGACAGCAAAACATTGTGGTTGTATCTTTTCACGATGAGAAGCCAGTGTAGTGGCAATAGCATCCCGTTGCCTTTCAAAGCAGCTTCCCTCTGACCAGCAATTAATTAGTCCAGACAAGCACCCTCATTAAACTAGTTGCATCATGTAGCCCTTGACTTAAAACCGTTCGTTTAGCAACCGTTGGAATGTTAACGGCATTGGGAAAAAGTGACTTACGACTGTTTTTCACACTTACAACCGTTGCTACAACTCCGTGGTCACGTAATCAAAATTCAGGTGCTTGACATAAACAGTTGTTTATGCTTTCAGTAATGCATATTCAGTAACACTGCATTCAGTTTTGGTTGTCACGATGTAGAAAAGATGTGGAGACTCTAGAAAGTGCAGAGAAGAGCAACAAAGAGGATTAGGGGACTGGAGGCTGAAACATATGAAGAACGGTTGCAGGAACTGGGTATGCCTAGTTTAATGAGAAGAAGGACCAGGGGAGACATGATAGCAACCTTCCAATATCTCAGGGGTTGCCCCAAAGAAGAGGCAGTCAAGCTATTCTCCAAAGCACCTGAGGGTAGAACAAGAAGCAATGGGTGGAAACTAATCAAGGAGAGAAGCAACTTAGAACTGAGGAGGAATTTCCTGACAGTGAGAACAATGAATCAGTGGAACAGAAGTTGCCTCCAGAAGTTGTGAATGCCCCAACACTGCAAGTCTTTAAGAAGAAATTGGATAGCCATTTGTCTGAAACGGTATAGGGCTTCCTGCCTAGGCAGGGGGTTGGACTAGAAGACCTCCAAGGCCCCTTCCAACTCTGCTGTTTTATTGTATAATTCATGTTTATGACTGTCGCAGGGCCCCATGGTTGGGTGATCCCCTTTTACGACCGTCTGACAAGCAAACTCAATGGGGAAGACAGCTTCACTTAACAACCTTGTGACTGATGTAACAACCGCACTGCTTCACTGAACAACTGCGGCCAGAGAGGTTGTAAAATGGGACAAAACTCACTAAAATTATCTTGTTTAGCAACCTACATTTTGGGCTCAATCGTGGTCATGTCGAGGACTGCATTTCCTGTATGCGTGAATACTGAATTGCTTAGGCTTTCAAAGTTTGTGCAGATCTGCTCCCCAACCCCAAAAAGATCCTTAAAGTAACAATTTTAATGCTGTGTCGCCTTTGTTTTTATGTTGCTTGTAACCCAGAATTGCTCGACAAGTAAGATGGGTGGCCATATATGCTTCATAAAATTTTATTTATTTATTTATTTTTGGATTTGTATCCCGCCCTATCTCCCCAAAGGAACTAAGGGCGGCGCACAGGCAGATATTAAAACAATACAAACAATACAAAATACAATATAGTTACAGTAAAAATATATTAAATTTAAACCCCGTGCTAAAAACATCTTTAAAACCATCTAAAAACCCTTAATAAAATCCCCACAATATATTAATAAAGTCTAAGTCAGGTCGACCAGATGAAAAAAGTGAGTTTTAAGCTCCCGACGGAAGAGGTGCAGGTCCGTGATGGTGCAAATGTTGGGGGGTAGGTCGTTCCAGAGAGCCGGACCCGCCACAGAGAAGGCCCTTCCCCTGGGGGTCGCCAGCCGGCATTGGCTAGTGGACGGCACCCTGAGGAGGCCCTCCCTGTGCGAGCGGACAGGACGGAGGGAGGTGTGTGGTAGGAGGCGGTCTCGCAAATACCCAGGTCCCGTGCCATGGAGCACTTTAAAGATGGTTATCAATACCTTGAAGCGCACCCGGAAGGCCACAGGCAGCCAGTGCAGCTCGCGCAGGAGAGGTGTTATATGGGAGTATCGAGAGACTCCCAAGATCCCCCGCGGGATAGTCATAAAACTTTCCAAAACTTCACTTGAGTTTGCTTGGAATTTGGTAAATCAAATTCCTTTGTGGGAGACAAACCAGCAGATGTCACTATTGTCTTGCAAGATGTTAGGTTAGAGCTGAACTGTATCCTCTACTTCAGGCTAGAAATCACAAACTGGGGGATGGAAGCGAAATATTTAAATTCTCCACATACCCGAGGTTCTGTCATTGGAATCAAAAGCAGGTGGAACATTTTGCCTATAAAGGTTCTAAAGCTTTTTAGAAGGCTGCAGGATTCAATCTGCATCGACCAGAGGTCGGTCCTGGTGACTGACCCAGATTGGATCCAGCAACATTATCCTGAGACCAGTATGTTCGCCTTCATTCCTCTTCGAAGGCTGCTTATTTCTTAATAAAGCTAATCAATCAAAAATGTAACAACCACCAAAGCAATAGAGGAACCAATGCAAAGTTTGACTTAATGTGACAGTGGAACAGAAGTTGCCTCCAGAAGTTGTGAATGCCCCAACACTGGCAGTCTTTAAGAAGATGTTGGATAGCCATTTGTCTGAAACGGTATAGGGCCGTGATGGCTAACCTTTTTTGGCTGGCGTGCCAAAAGCGGGGGGAGCGCAGGAGGTTGTGCGTGGGCGTGCCACACCCATAATGCTACGTGCACGACCCCCTGCTTTTGGCACACTTTTTTCGCCCTCCCCAGGCTCCAGAGGCAATCTAGGAGCCTGGGGAGGGTGAAAACAGCCTCCTCTCCCCACCTCCAGAGGTTTCAGGACCTTCCCTGAAGCCTCCAGAGGGCGAAAACCAGCCTCAAAAAAAGGCCTAAATCAGCTGGCCAGCGTACACATGCGCGCTGGAGCTGACAGGGCAACGCCTCGCGTGCCCTAAGAAATGGCTCCGCGTGCTACCTGTGGCACCCGTGCCATAGGTTCGCCATCACAGGTATAGGGCATCCTGCCTAGGCAGGGGGTTGGACTAGAAGACCTCCAAGGTCCCTTCCAACTCTGCTATTGTATTGTATTACTTGTGAGGGAAGTCACCCTTCCTAGAAGAATGAAATATTTTGAGAACTATTTAAAAAGGCAAATAATTATATTTCCCTAAAGGAGAAAAAAGTTTCTAAAGACAGAAACCAGCTCCCTGGCCCCAGCAAGTATTTGGTGCCTGTTGAGAAGGACTGGGCCAGTCGATCTACCTCCAGCTCCAGGATGATGGGATTAAGACATGACCCTCCAGGACATAATAGGATTATCTAGCAGCAGAGCTCCCTGCATTGCAAAATCTAAAGACAATGCATCACCCGGCAAACTTCAACCAAACTTGACTCAGACAAACATGACCTCTACATGGCCCCGTGCGAGTCTGACCACAGCCAATAGAATGCATGCTATTGCACAGGAACAGGAAGCTCAAGGGCGAGGGCCAAGAGAGGGTTTAAATACCCCTGACTCCATGGGACTTCCCACGTGCCTCTGCTTCACATTTCCAATCAGCCTCCGTCTTTCCAGTGTCTTTCTCCCCACTCGGAACTGAACCGGATGGCTATTCCTTCCAACCATGGCCTCTTAGATTCCTCCAGAAAGCCCGAAGGTGATATTCCTATGCAAGGAGATTTTTCTTAATCAGGGAATGCGGAGGCTCTGCTTTCCTGCCTGACAGCCATTAATCAAAGTTTGTTCCCCACGTCCCTTTAACGTCTTATTAAAACATGGCCCGTGGCCCGTTAACCATAGCTTTGGGGACACCACCACGAAGCTTCATTCTCTCCCAGTAAGATACCACGATCAAGCTACATGGTGGTTTAAAGCAGTGTAGGAACCCAGATAGCTACAGTTCATCAGTAGGTGTAGTTAAACAAACCATGGCTTGATGGGATAGGCCAGGGGTTGGCAACCTTAAACACTCAAAGAGCCACAAAGGTCCTAAACGGAAGTCCCCTATTCAATTCTGGAGCCAACCGGAAGTCCAGTTAGAGCAGTGTCCTTTTTCCTCTGCTGACCGGAAATCTGGTTCCCCCATCATAGAGTCTCCTCCTAGCCTGGCATCCTTTTTCCTCTGCTGACCAGAAATCTGGTTCCCCTATCATAGACTCTCCTCCTAATGTGGCGTCCTTTTTCCTCTGCTGACCAGAAATCTCGTTCCCCCACCATAGAGTCTCCTCCTAGCCTGGCGTCCTTTTTCCTCTGCTGACCGGAAATCTGGTTCCCCCATCATAGAGTCTCCTCCTAGCCTGGCGTCCTTTTTCCTCTGCTGACCGGAAATCTCGTTCCCCCACCATGGAGTCTCCTCCTAGCCTGGCATCCTTTTTCCTCTACTGACCGGAAATCTGGTTCCCCCATCATAGAGTCTCCTCCTAGCCTGGCGTCCTTTTTCCTCTACTGACCAGAAATCTGGTTCCCCCATCATAAGAGTCTCCTCCTAGCCTGGCATCCTGGTATCCAGTCTCTGGTATCTTAGCGTTTTATAATAAAAGTCATAAAACTGGAAGAAAAACATAATACTGGTTTCTTACGGAGGAAAAATTAAAAGGTGAAATCCTTTGTATTCTAGTAATCAGAGCAGACAGTTGACTGTAATAGTGGAGATTTTTATTTGGCCAGGGTGGACAAGTGAGAATTAAGGCTTTACTAACATTTGAAAAAACGCCTATCTTTTCCCAGGGATGACTTTCTCTCCCTTCTCCACCGTCTTGTTCCTAGCCAACTTGCAACCCCAGTCTCCAAAGAAAATACACAAATTCATGCCAGCGTGTCTCAAAATCCAGGCTAATCATGACAGATGGGTTGGTTAGGGGTCCTAAATTCTTCCTGGAACCTCAAGGAGAGGAGCAGCCCCGCCTGAATTTAGCAACTCTGAATTTAGCAGCTCGCTTTGTATTGTACTCACGGGGAGAGGCCAGAGTGAGCAAAACACCCCAGCCCTTTCCTTCCTTCTCTCCTTAATAAGTCCTGACAGTGCAATTTTTCTATTCGGTTACGGGAAGGGCAATCACCTCTGGACATCTTGCAAAAAAAAAAAAAAAAAGGATTAGATGAGGAATGTTAACAGCTGGCAAATGGGTGCAGAGTTTTAGCCTGGAGATAAGAGATCTTGGGGAACTGGAGGTTGATCTGGGGAGAATGTGCATGGGGAACAAAAGAGGAAAGATGAGGTGATTCTCTACTGGGTCTTAAGAAGAATATTTTCAGGTGATGCCTGGAATCCTGAACTCTGGCATTTAAAGCTTGAAGCAATTTTTATCTCTTCGATTTCTGAACCTGCCTTTTAAATGTCTATGCAGGCTACTTCAGGTGACTGCTAGCTGCAGTTCACGGTTCAAAACTCTCCAGGCTCAAGGTTGACTTTCCTGACTTTCTTTCTTTCTTTCTTTCTTTCTTTCTTTCTTTCTTTCTTTCTTTCTTTCTTTCTTTCTTTCTTTCTTTCTTTCTTTCTTTCTTTCTTTCTTTCTTTCCTTCCTCCTTCCTTCCTTCCTTCCTTCCTTCTTTTTTTCCTCCATCTTTTTTGCTTCCTTCCTTCTTTCCTTACTCTCCCCACCTTCTCTGTCTTTCTTTCTCCTCCTTCCTTCCTCTCCCTTGCCTCTCTCTCTCCCTCCCTCCCTCCCTCCCTGTCTTCTTTCTTCCTTTCTTTCTTTCTTTCTTTCTTTCTTTCTTTCTTTCTTTCTTTCTTTTTTTCTTTCCTTCTTCCTTCCTTCCTTCCTTCCTTCCATCTTTTTTCCTTCCTTCCCTTCCTCTCCTCCCTCTCTCTATCTTTCTTTCTCTCTCCCCTTCCTTCCTTCCATCCTTCCTTCCTTTTTCTTTCTTCCCTTCCTTGCATCTTTTTTCCTTCCTTCCTTCCTTCCTTCCTTCCTTCCTTCTTTCTTTCTTTCTTTCTTTCTTTCTTTCTTTCTTTCTTTCTTTCTTTCCTCCATCTTTTTTCCTTCCTTCTTTCTTTCCTTCCTCTCCCCACCTTCTCTGTCTTTCTTTCTCCTCCTTCCTTCCTCTCCCTTGCCTCTCTCTCTCTCCCTCCCTGTCTGTCTTCTTTCTTTCTTTCTTTCTTTCTTTCTTTCTTTCTTTCTTTCTTTCTTTCTTTCTTTCCTTCCTTCCATCTTTTTTCCTTCCTTCCTTCCTTCCTTCCTTCCTTCCTTCCTTCCTTCCTTCCTTTCTTTCTTTCTTTCTTTCCCCAAAGCACATTCTTTCCTGGATAAATCCTGCCATTTAAATCCAAGAAATCGATCTTGAATTCAGTGGTAGTTGCACGTAATAAGTCAGTCTGTCGTAATTCATGTTTCTCTCATAGATGTATGTCTGGGGGCTATCTCTGATAACACATTCCAATTCTGAAGGAAAATATTTACTCTCTTGCAAGACTTGAATTGATGTGCCCGGCTTGTTCCCATGCCGTTCCTATCGACCTCTTTTAAGATTTTGAAAGCTTAATTTTGTGGAAATCTCTCGGCCCTGGGCCAATTTCTCTGAACTTCCTGGACCCCTTCGCGCGAAATTAAAGCCCTTCGTGACAATCCATCATGCCCTTAATCCACTTGCAATTAGTATTCAATCTTGCAACGATAACTTTTCCTCCGTTGGAACTGGGTCACCGCCCCCCCGCGCCCCCCGTTCCAAGGCATTATTGTTTATCAGGAGAATTACGTTGTGCCAGGAAATGGAAGAACCCGACGGTGATTTTTGGCGTATGGTTAATCGTAGAGGTCTTTCCGCCTAAGCGGAATTGATTGCAGAGCAAAATTGGGGCGCAATTATGGCGCGCGGCGTATCTGGGACCGCCTTGAAAGGTTGCTTCTTTGGACTGCAATCATCTTTGGCGGAAGCATCTATTATTATTCATCCGTCTTGTGGCTTGTGTCATTTCTAAACTCGGGGTGCGCGAAGCGTCTCTGGGCTCGCGTTGGAAGATGGGATGAGTAAAGCAAGACCCTCGTGGCTGTCATTTTTTAAATTAAATGTCTCTTTTTAGCCCGGGTTAAATTGTTTAATAATAGTTTTAAATTTTGTAGAATTTGTACTGTTTGTATTGTGGGTTTTTAAGTCCCTGTGCGCCGCCCTGAGTCCCTCTTTTGGGAGATAGGGCGGGATAGAAATTTAATAAATATAAATATATAATATTTGGAGAGAGATCAGACGCAGAGGTCCCCAAACTCGGCCCCTTTTTAAGACTTGTGGACTTTCAACTCTCAGAATTCTCCAGTTCAGAGCTGGCTGGGGAATTCTGGGAGTTTGAAATCCACAAGTCTTAAAAAGTTGCCGAGTTTGGGGACCACTGGATCAGAGGGGGATATCCACCGAGAAACAGGAATCTGGGCAGTTGAAAGTTTGAGGTAGAGAATATAATAAACAGAATTACAAATGTGCCAATATAAAGAGAAATCTAGTTAAAACTATTCTGTTACACTGTTGTTGTTGTTGTTATTATCATTATTAGTATATGGATTAATATTTCTTTTTGTTCCTTCTTTGCTTTTGTGTAAACCAGGGGTTTCCTAAACTTGGCAACTTCTCCAGCTCTGCTGGCTGGAGAATTCTGGGAGTTGAAGTCCACAAGTCTTCAAGTTGCCAAGTTTGGGAACCCCTGGCGTAAACGATGGGCCCTGACCAATACACTGTATTCAAAATGTTTATGAATAATAAAATAAAGAGAGGGCACCATGAAATAAACAACACTAAGCACTTAAACAAAAAAGAAAAGAAGCACCAGGGGAGACAGGATAGCCGTCTTCCAATATCTCAGGGGTTGCCCCAAAGAAGAGGGAGCCAAGCTATTCTCCAAAGCACCTGAGGGCAGAACAAGAATCAGTGGGTGGAAACTAATCCAGGAGAGAAGCAACTTAGAACTGAGGAGGAATTTCCTGATAGTCAGAACAATGAATCAGTGGGACAGCTTATTTATTTATTTTATTTATTTTATTAAATTTATACCCCGCCCTTCTCCTACAAAAGGACCCAGGGCGGCGCACAGGAAAATTAAAAATCAAAACATACATAAATAGAGCATTATTAAAACCCAATTAAACTTAAGTTACCCTGTGCTAAAAACATTTTAAAATCCTCTAATTAAAATTTATAGCTAATAAAATTCCATATCGGGTGGTTATGCTAAGCCAGCTTGTTGGAATAAATGCGTTTTAAGCTTGCCTCCAGAAGTTGTGAATGCCCCAACACTGGAAGTCTTTAAGAAGATGTTGGATAGCCATTTGTCTGAAACGGTATAGGGCTTCCTGCCTAGGCAGGAGGTTGGACTAGAAGACCTCCAAGGTCCCTTCCAACTCTGCTATTGTATTATAAAAGAAAAAAGAAAAATTGAGATAGATATGTGTTGCATGTAGCTTTGTGTAGTATCTTACTGGTGATATGGAGATGGAGTCAGTATCCTATAGTGTTTCCCCGAAAATAAAACAGGGTCTTATTTTCTCTTGACCCCCGAAATAAGCGCTTGGCCTTATTTTCAGGGAGGCCTTATTATTTTTAAGGTGCAGGAGGCCTCTTAGCTTTGGCCCGCGGCCTGCAGATGACCTAATCCAGAGAGGGCCGGACGTTCTGCCTCTGTTTCTGGCACGCTCTTGCCAGCCCTAGCGTCGCTGGGCCTGCCCCTCTTTTTGTGGCTGCCGCTAAGAGAGGGAGCATGGTAGCTAGGGTTTGTGGGAGCAGCCTCCGCAAGGCCCGTTCCGCGTGGATGGCAGGTGCATGTGGCCCGTGTGGGCCATGTTCCCCCCCCCTCCTCCCCAGGAAATGGCGGGGACTGGCTGTGCATTTTTATTTTAATCAAATTTATATCCCGCCCTTCTCCACGAAGGACCCAGGGCGGCGCACAGGAATTTAAAAACATACGAAACAATAAAATACAGAATTTAAAAACATATTAAATTACAATCCTATGCTAAAATCCAAATTAAAATCCCCAGTTTAAAACTATCTAAAATAGCCCTAACGGGAGGTTAGGCTAGGCCGGCTTGCTGAAAGAGGTGTGTCTTAAGACACTGGCGGAAGAGGCGGAAGTCCGAGATGGTACGCAATTTAGGGGGTAGGTCGTTCCAAAGGGCTGGGCCCGCCACAGAGAAGGCCCTTCCCCTGGGTGTCGCCAGTCGGCATTGCCCGGCAGACGGCACTCTGAGAAGGCCCTCTCTGTGGGAGCGGATCGGCCGAAGGGATGTATGGGGCAGGAGACGGTCTCGCATATGACTAGGTCCCGAGCCATGGAGCGCTTTAAAGATGGTCGTCAGAACCTTGAAGCGCACCCGAAAGACCACAGGAAGCCAGTGCAGCTCGCGCAGGTTCGGTGTTATGTGGGAGCATCTAGAGACTCCCATAATCACCCGCGCGGCTGCATTCTGGACTAACTGTAGCTTTCGAGTGCACCTCAAGGGAAGCCCCATGTAGAGAGCATTACAGTAGTCGAGACGGGACGTCACAAGAGCTTGAGTGACTGTGCAGAGGGCAGCCCGGTCCAGTAAGGGGCGCAATTGGCGCATCAGGCGTACCTGATGAAACGCCCCCCTGGCCACGGCTGCCACATGGTCCTCCATAGACAGCCAGGAGTCCAGGAGGATACCCATATTGCGCGCCCTCTCCATGTGTTCAAATATTTTAGGGGGGGGGGCTTATTTTGACGCATATGCTCAAAAGCCTGATTGGCAGTGGTGAAATTCAATTTTTTTTTACTACCGGTTCTGTAGGCGTGGCTTGGTGGGGGTGGCAGGGGAAGGATCCTGCAAAATCCCCATTCTCTCCCCATTCTGGGACCAGCCAGAGGTGGCATTTGCCGGTTCTCCGAACTACTCAAAATTTCCGCTACCGGTTGTCCAGAACCTGCTGGATTTCAACCCTGCTGCTTGGGCTTATTATCTGGGGAGGTCTTATTTTCGGGAAAACAGGGTGTGTATCTGTGTGAATCTGTCTTCAAACTAAAACAGGCAATTGAAATGCAAGCCAGCAAGCCATCTTTTTTTCATTTTTTGTTCTCTCGCTTGTTGTAATCCACATCGCCTCGGTGCTACTTCAGGAGGATCCTTGAGGACCACCGACGTGGTTCAATGTCTTCCCTTTTCTTTGAAAACAAGAATTTCCATCCACAGAGGAAGCAACAGACTTTCTAAGTAAACAGACTGTTTGCTTGCTGAGACTTTGCACGATCTTTTTTTGGGGGGGGGTGTTGGGGTGGGGGTTTGCAAAGCTCAAGACGAGGCACAGTTTTCTGGGGGGGAAAAGATGTCAACAAATTAAAAACTTGAACGGAGTGAAATGATTCCTAGGCTTCTGGTTTGCTTTTTCGGTTTAATTAAACAAAAACCTTTTAAATCATGCTGAAAGTAAACTTCTGGGGTGGGTGTGGGTGTGTGGGGAAATTACTCCAGCCAAACGCAAAACAAATGCATGTGTGAGGAAATGGGATAGAGTTTAGCCACGGACAATTCCACAGGGGGCGCTCTTTGGTGCCCTCTGAGCTTGGTGGTTTTCTTGCAGACGTTTCATGACCCAGCTAGGTAATGTCATCAGTTTAAGGAGGGAATGGGGTTTGGAGAATGGAGGAGGAGGAGGAAGATCATGGGGTCCTTGGTGCTGTCTGAGCTTGGTGGTTTTCTTGCAGACGTTTCATGACCCAACTAGGTAACATCTTCAGTGCTAGAAGGGATTGGGGTTTGTGGAATGGAGGAGGAGGAGGAAGATTATGGGGTCCTTGGTGCCCTCTGAGCTTTTTTTTTTTTAACAACCGTTTCATGACCCAACTAGAAAACATCATCAGTGCTGGAGAGAAATGAGATTTGCTCTCTGTTTATGTACAGGTGTTGGTGGGGGAGTTTTTGGTGGTTCCTTTAGTCTGTCGTTTACTGCTTGATTATTTGTCTGAGCTAGTTCCTTGACGGCCAGCAGGAGAAAGAGTTGGCAGAACAGCTCAGTTCAAACTGGATCTGGCCAAGAAGGAGGCTCAGCAGAAGCACCTCACTGAGGACTAGGAGCATAGACTTTCCAAGCAGAGGGAATCTCACTGTCAGTTTGTGAACCATCTCTATGACGACTATCCAACTGCCATAGAGAGGAGCATTCCAAACATTCCTGTGGTCAAAAAGGAATCTCAAGCTGGCCTGTGAATGCGCATGTCTAAACGACCATCTCTCATTGGCTGTGATTTATGACGAAGGCTGAGGGGAGGACAGTAATGCGGGCAACGTTCAGAAGCAGATAAAGAAAGCAAAAAAGATGGCTGCAACAAAGAAATGCTAGGATGTTAATCCTAATAAATGATTGGATTCCTTATGAACCTTGTCTCGAGGCTTGTAAATTTGTTAGGTTTTCTCCTGGAAACTTGACACTCACTTCTGAAAGCACAGGAGACCCTTAGCTTTTCTTTCTTCTGACAAGAAAAAGAAAAGCCCGTTAAGTTCTCAGCAGGTAGGACTCGAATTTTGGGCGTACGGCGCTACCAGGAATGATGGAGTCGCCCCCCAGCTTCACGTGATCATGCCAGAAAATAGGCCTTTGAGTAAAAGTGTTACCTGTTGGGAGCCTGTAGGCGTTTGTTTCGAAAAAAATAATAATAATTTCCATTCCTTGCTTCCCATGTGAAAGTGTTAGTGCCGTCCAAGGAGAAAATGAAATGGATCTGATTTAGATTGATAACAGATTTCAGTTCTGAAAAGGGGCGAAGGAAACTGGGTAGCTTTATACGTGGGAGAAGGAGGAGCAACTGGAATAGAAATACACTAATTATTATTTTTTAATTAAATGTGTATAACCACGCCTCTCTCCCCAAAGGGACTCAGGGCGGTCCACAGGAAATTAAAATAGAAATATAAATATTATATTGCCAAAAGGATTTGCTCACCCATCCAAATAATCCATCAGGTGTTCCAATCACTTCCATGGGCACAGGTGTTTAAAATCAAAGTACCTGGGCATGCAGACTGTTGTTACAAACATTTGTGAAAGAATGGGTCGCTCTCAGGAGCTCAGCGTGGAACTGGAATAGGAGGCCACCTGAGCAACAAATCCAGTCGTGAAATTTCCTTGCTCCTAAATATCCCACCGTCAACTGTCAGCTGTATTATAAGAACGTGGAAGTGTTTGGGAATGACAGCAACTCAGCCACGAAGGGGAAGGCCACGTAAACGGACGGAGCGGAGGTCAGCGGATGCCGAGGCGCCTAGTGCGAAGAGGTCGCCAACCTTCTGCAGAGTTCATTGCTACAGACCTCCAAACGTCATGTGGCCTTCAGATGAGCTCAAGAACAGCGCGCAGTGGACCGACGTCCTCTTGGACCCCAGGGATTAGGAATGGGAGGTCACTTACTGTACGTTCACATGCGAGTAAAGGCAGGTGAGCGAAGACTTTGGGCAATAGAGTGTATATTAAAATACATAAATGGGCTTGAAGATTGGGAGTAGTTTTGAAAATTAAATGAATTTGAATTGGGCCAACAATCAGAATGGTCTGTTGATAGGAGAGGGTTATAGAGCAGTGGGCCAACCTCTAAGGTCTAAGCCAGGGGTCGGCAACCTTAAACACTCAAAAGAGCCACAAAAGTCCTAACCGGAAGCTCCCCCTACTCAGTTCTGGAGCTGCCCAGGAGTCCAGTTTTTCCCACCATAGAGTCTCCTCCTAGCGCGCCATCCTTTTTCCTCTACCTGTCCTAACCGAAAGCCCTTATCAATGGTGGAGCTGCACGGAGACAAGGAGCCGCAGCAGAGGGATGGAAGAGCCACATGCGGCTCCGGAGTCGCAGGTTGCCAACCAACCCCGTGGTCTAGGCAGTTACAAACTGATTGCATTTTCTAAAATTATTTTCCTGTAGTATTTGAAATCAGCCTGAGGGAAAGGTGTGTTGATCTAGAGGTGGAGCTCTTGCCTCACAATCAGGAGTTCAATCCTAGGTAGAGGCAGATATTTCTCTCTGGACACGATGAGAATGTCTCTGCTGAATATAACACTGCGTCAATGACAGGAAGGGCATCCGGCCAGTAAACACTCTGCTAGCTCCATTCAGTTGGCCAGACTCCACCCCTCAAGGGGATTATGGGGGTCATTAAAAGGAGATGATGATGATGATGATGATGATGATTGCTTTTTGGGTGCCTTTTCCTTGAATTAAAACCCTTAGAATTGGTAGGTTCCAGATGTCACGGCCCCTGAAAATTAAGGGTGTTAAAAGTGTTTAATTGTGGCCAAAAAGCATTTTTGTATATTGGAGCTTTTTAATTTTTTCGTGACTGGATTGCTTACACATCAGCATCCAGGGGTGGAGAAACCTGGCCTACAGATCTCATCCACAAGCCAACATTTGTAAGCCCTGATTCCGTGTGCTCAAGGTGTCTCCTATGTACAAGCAGTTATTTGGGTCATTTTATTTTATTTTATTTTATTTTTTATTAGATTTATATCCCGCCCTTCTCCAAAGAGGACCCAGGGAGGCGCACAGGAATTTAAAATGCATACAAAAACAAATATAAAATTTAAAAACTTATTAAATACCCATCCTGCGCTAAAACCAAATTAAAATCCCCTAAAATAGAAGCTATCTAAAATAGTCACAGCGGAGGTTACACTAGGTTACACTAGATCAATATTGATCTAGAAAGCACATTTTTTTCATCTCTCCATCCTTGTTCCTTCATATGGTTCGGAACGGGGGGGTCTCCAACCTTTTGGACCTCAGGGCCCCCCTAAACTCATAATTTTAAATCCTGCAGATCACCAATACAGTCTGCCTTATGACCAGCTGGGTGAGTGTCTCTAGGTGGTCACGAGACTGGGTGGGCGTGGTCAACTCAATATCACGTCAAACGGCGCCACGCCAGCATCTACTCGCCCCTCCCCTCCCAGCCCCGCTTCGCCTGCCCACCCGCCTGGGCTCCTTAGGGCCCCAACAGGAAGCAGTTGCTGGAGCTAAGCAGCCACCGGGAGAAAGAGTTGGCCAAAGAACTCAGTTCCAATTGGATCTGACCGAGAAGGAGTCTCAGCAGAAGCTCCTCCATGAGGACTAGGAACATGGGCTTTCCAAGCAGAGGGAAGACCTGCGGGAGCGCAAGGCCAGCTACCGGCGCCTGGAGGCTCAGCGGGCTGAGATGGTCAGCCAGTTCCAGGCCGTGATGCAGCCCCACTGGAACGAGGCCCCCCGGCTCTTCCCTCCAGCCTTCGCCCAAAGCCCCCCACCAGGAGGCTGAAGCAGACCCCAAGTCAGAATTTCTGACCCCCCCCCTCCGACCCCCACAAAAAGACCCCGAAGGGGGAGACTCTCTGCAGCAACACAAGCGTTCATTGCACGTATCCATCCCAGGGGCCGTAGTTTGAGGACCCCGGATTTAGTGCAATATAAAACATGCACGGAGAGTTTGCGCATGCGCGAAGATGGCGGTCCGCCGCTGAGCTCCGTGAGGGTCGGGGGCTCGTTGGCTAAGAAACATCTTATGTAACCAACGATGCCCCTGCAATTGTGTGACCCATTATATATCCATCATGTACTCATGGGCAGACCTTATTTTACTACGGGAGTCCCCCCTCTCGCAGTTTGGCCCTCCGCTTTAACGAGGGCCCACCTTAATGAGGGATTAATTAATCCAGAGAGGTGGGCGAAGCATAAACTCGGGGTTTTTAGTCAAATTTGTTAAAATTTTAAGGGATTTTAGCATAGGGAAAAGTGTATTTAATTGGTTTTTAGCATTTATTTATTACTTAAAACCTATTTCTCTCAGCAAGCTGGTCTTGTGTAACAGTTTTGACTCTCTTAATATAACATCTGCCAAATACGTATATGGATATTAGACTTTAGGGAATTTTAGCATAGGTGGGTTGTATTTTAATGTTCTTAAATTTTAGTACAGGTTTAATTTAATTCGTTTTTAACTTTGTATATATTGTATGTTTTATATGGTTTTTTAATTTTTCCTGTACACCGCCCCGAGTCCCTTCGGGGAAAGGGGGCGGTTTATAAATCTAATAAATTAATTATTAATTATTACGATGTTTTATATTTTTTAATTTCCTGTGCACCGCCCCGAGTCCCTTCGGGGAGATAGGCGCGGTTTTATAAATCTAAATAAATCAAATCAAATCAAATAATTTTTCTGCGGACCCCCCAAATTTTCTCACGGAGCACCCTGTTGGTGACCGCTGGTCAAAAACACATGTCTCTTAAGTTCACCGTCCACAGTGCAGTATGGTTAAATCTTTTTCTATATGCATTTTTTTAAAGAGAAACCAAAGTTGTGTTTAAAAAATAAAATAAAAATTGGAGATCCATCTTACAACATAATTGAATCAGAATCACAGCGTTGGAAGGGACCTTGGAGGTCCTCCAGTCCAACCCCCCTGCTCAAGCAGGAAGCCCCATAACCAGCCTCAAGACAATTCACCATCGAAGAATAATTTCCTTTTTCTATTTTAAGTGTGCTGCCTATTTTTTTTTCTTTTTTGTTTAATTGACATGAAAACGAATCCCCAGGACCTCCCAACTGAGAATGGCTTTGTTTAGATCTCAAAAGTGACTACAGAGAAGAATTTCCTCTGGTCTTGTTTCATGAGGAAATTTAGAAATAGCCAGCTTTTGTTTGTAAATGTGGAGGTAAACAAGATTGCGGATGATTCGGAGCAGACGAGAGGAACTGTGAAGCCTGCCTAGAACGAATCTGCCTGAAACAATATATGTCATTTATGTAGACTTCATTGTTTGCAGATGGTCACCCTTTCACCTGGAATTGTCTCAGCAATAAAGAGACGGAATGATTTATGATAGATCAGATCGGCTAGTTTATGTCTCTGAGATAGTTGGAGTTTTTTCAATTACGTTAGACCTGCATTTTTACAATTCGGTACATTTAAAATTTGGGACAAATCAAACGTTTTGTTGGTTTCTTGAGTCCTGCCATCCTATATACAATATACAATAGCAGAGTTGGAAGGGACCTTGGAGGTCTTCTAGTCCAACCCCCCGCCTAGGCAGGAAGCCCTATACTGTTTCAGACAAATGGCTATCCAACATCTTAAAGACTTGCAGTGTTGGGGCATTCACAACTTCTGGAGGCAACTTCTGTTCCACTGATTAATTGTCCTGACTGTCAGGAAATTTCTCCTTAGTTCTAAGTTGCTTCTCTCCTGGATTAGTTTCCACCCATTGCTTCTTGTCTTCTGCCCTCAGGTGCTTTGGTAAATAGTTTGACTCTTTCTTTGTGGCAACCCCTGAGATATTGGAAGACTGCTATCACGTCTCCCTTGGTCCTTCTTATCATTAAACTAGACCTACCCAGTTCCTGCAACCATTCTTCGTATGTTTTAGCCTCCAGTCCCCAATCCTCTTTGTTGCTCTTCTCTGCACTCTTTCTAGAATCTCCATATATAACATCATATATATCCATCATATAACATGCTAGAGAAGATGACTATACAGTAGATCAGGGGTCTCCAACCTTTGCAACTTTAAGTTTGAAGGACTTCAGCTCCCAGAATTCTTCAGCCAGCTTTGCTTTGCTGGCTGGAGAATTCTGGAAGCTGAAGTCCTTCAGACTTAAAGTTGCAAAGGTTGGAGACCCCTGCAGTAGATGATACCCCATTTCCCTGAAAATAAGCCCTCTCCAGATAATAAGCCCAATGGGTCTTTTGAGTGCATGCCCTAAAATAAGCCCTCCCTGAAAATATTGCAACCCAGCAGCCGACATGAGAGATCCACGCTCGCCGCCTCCTGCACCTCAAAAATAATAAGACCTCCCCGAAAATAAGGCCAAACATTTATTTCAGGGGTCAAAAGAGAATAAGACCCTGTCTTATTTTTGGGGAAACGCGGTGTGACCTTGTTTTAATCCTGATGCTTGAACAGGCAGGATTAATGCAACAGGCAGGAGAAATTGCCGTGGAGACATGATCAATTCTGTAATATTTGAGTTCCTTGATTCTGTGACAGAACAGCACAGGTAGTCTTCGACTTACAACAGTTCATTTAGCGACCGTTCAAAGTTACCACGACACTGAAAAAAGGGACTTACGACCATTTCCCACATTTAGGACCCATGGTCACATGATTTGCATTCGGATACTTGACGGCTAACTCACCTTTATGACGGTGGCAGTGTCCTGGAGTCACGTGATCCCCTCTTACGACCTTCTGACAAGCAAAGTCAATGGGGGCAGGGGGGAATCCGATTCACTTAACAACCATGCTATTAATTTAAGAACGGCTTTGATTCGCTTCGCAAAGGTGGCGAGAAAAGAAGTAAAATGGGGCAAAAGTCACTTAACTAATTTTTTATTTAGCAACATAAATTTTGGGCTCAATTGTGGCCATAACTCAAGGACTATCTGTAGTAGTAAGGGTTTTTTTTAAATCTCAAACAGGAGGACTTGGTTCAGGTAATTTATATTATTGGCAGGAGGCTGCAGGTGAACCAAAGGAAATTTTAATAACAATAATTTACACTATGGAATGATTTGCTGATAGATGGATGGAAAGAGAGAGAGAGAGGAGGATAGGGATGGATGGATGAACAGGTAGATAGAATGATTTGCATAGATAGATAGATAGATAGATAGATAGATAGATAGATAGATAGATAGATAGATAGATAGATAGATAGATAGATAGATAGATAGATAGATAGATAGATGATAGATAGATAGATAGATAGATAGATAGATAGATAGATAGATAGATAGATAGATAGATAGATAGATAGATAATATGTGTATATAGATAGATAAAATGATTTGCAGATAGATAGATAGATAGATAGATAGATAGATAGATAGATAGATAGATAGATAGATAGATAGATAGATAGATAGATAGATAGATAGATAGATAGATAATATGTGTATATAGATAGATTGATAAAATGATTTGCTGATAGATAGATAGATAGATAGATAGATAGATAGATAGATAGATAGATAGATAGATAGATAGATAGATAAATAGATAGATAATATGTGTATATAGATAGATTGATAAAATGATTTTTTCTGCTTGGCCGGCCCAGGGATTAGGGATTGTTAATTTTAAATGGGAATTTTAGTGCAGGGATAGTCAAATTTAATTTGTTTTTATTGTATTTATTGTATTCATGTATATATTTTATGCTGTTTTATTCCTCCCTGTACACCGCTCCGAGTCCCCTAGGGGAGAGGACGCGGTTATACAAATAAATATTCGAAATATTCGATTTGCAGATAGATAGATAGATAGATAGATAGATAGATAGATAGATAGATAGATAGATAGATAGATAGATAGATAGATAGATAGATTTGTTGATAGATTTGAAAAAGATAGATAGATAGATAGATAGATAGATAGATAGATAGATAGATAGATAGATAGATAATATGTGTACATAGATTGTTAGAATAATTTGCTGATAGACAGACATACAGATATTGATTTATATCTTGCTTTTATTATTTTAATTTAAAAAAACACCTGGCTATTATTTTAATTAAAAAAACACTCACAGGACTCCTATTTTCCCTATAACAACAACCTTGTAAGGTGGGCTGGGTTGAGAGAGAGTCACCCAGCCTTTTTCCTGCCTAAGGCAGGTCTAGAACTCACCAGTCTCCTGGCTTCTCAGCCTTGTGCCTTAACCACTAGACCAAACTCTTAATAATAATCGGTATGCATCTTTAAGGAAACGAGGAGATCTCTTCACTGGGATAGTTTCTATCGACCTGGATAGTCTCAATCTCTTCTTTCCCCCTCTTTGATGAGAAGGCCAATAACATTGATTAGCGCTCTTGATGTTTCAGAGCACTCTTAAAGTAGTCAGGTAGACAATTTATGACTCGTAGCTCAGTGCTTTAGCTGCCCAGCTTCAGCAATCCTCAAAAAAGGCTGGCTCCGAATCCCGCTTCGTCCCGCTGTTTAGCCACCTGAGTAACGTTGAATTGTGTTTCTCTGCAGGCTCCACCGGGCGCAGTGCGCCATTAAGCAGACTCAGGTAACCGTTCAGAAAATAGGAAGGGAGATTGAAGAGAAACTGCGGCTTACGTCTACAAGCAACGAGCTGGTATGCTTTTATTTTTTTTTAACCGGGGCTGTGTGTGTGTCTGTCTCAGACAGGTGTTGTAAAATTGCCAGCAAATAGAAATTATGGTCTTAGGTTAAAGGAAATTTAAATTACCTGTAAGAGATAATTTTAGTTTCCTGATTTGAACACTGCAAATATGAAAACTTACAGACAAACTCTCCCCAAGGTGCTTTTTCAAGAGGCAATTGGACTTTCTTTCTTTCTCCTTGAAGATCTTTCGCTCCTCGTCCAAGAAGCTTCTCCAGTTCTGACTGAATGTTGGAGAATGGAAGGATTTATCTTCCTTGCAGTCATCTGGTCGTTAGTACTCTCTGAGTCCATGTTGAGTCCACGACTCTTAGAGGGAGGGCTAAGGACCAGATGACTGCAAGGAAGATAAATGTTTCCATTCTCCACCATTCAGCCAGAACTGGAGAAGCTTCTTGGATGAGGAGAGAAACGTCTTCAAGGAAAAACAAAGAAAGTCCAGTTGCCTCTTGAAAAAAACTCCTTTGGGACAACCATGACCTGAATGATGTAGAATTTTGAAGCCTCTGATGTAAGAATAGAATAGAATACAATACAATAGCAGAGTTGGAAGGAACCTTGGAGGTCTTCTAGTCCAACCCCCTGCGTGGGCAGGAACCTTATACCATGTCAGACAAATGGCTATCTAACATCTTCTTAAAGACTTCCAGGGTTGGGGCATTCACAACTTCTGGAGGCAAGCTGTTCCAGAGGTTAATTGTTCTAACTGTCAGGAAATTTCTCCTTAGTTCTAGGAGAAATTGAATAGAATAGAATGGAATGGAATGGAATAGAATAGAATAATAGAATAGAATAGCATTTAGAATATAATAGAATAATAGAATAGCATGTAGAATATAATAATAATAATAGTATATAATACAATAGGAAATATAGAATTGAATAGAATAAAAATAGAATAGGAATAGGAATAGAATAGAATAGAGTAGAATAGAATAATAGAATAACATGTAGAATAGAATTACAAATAGAATAGGAATGGGATAGAATAAATAGAATGGCATGTAGAATCGAATAGAATAGGAAATATAGAATAGAATTAGGAGTAGAATAGAATAGAATATAGAAGAGAAGAATAGATTAGAATTGGAAGGGACCTTGGAGGTCCTATAGTCCAACCCCCTTCTCAGGCAGGAAACCCTACACTATTTCAGACCTTTTCCCCTCCCCTTTTTTTAACTGACGGAAGAGAATTTTTCGAAAGAATGAAATGCAAGTATAGAATTTATTCCCTTTTTCCTCAACTTCCGTAACGAGCCGCTTCGCATGTCAGAGGATTCTTTTGGGGGCCCGTGTGTATTAATCGAAATTACAAGCATTTTCTCAAGCGTTCTCCCTCGTGCACGTAACAAAACCTCTCTCTTTTTCTTCTTATTACCAGTAAATGAAAATATTTATCTGGAAAGTCCAACAGTTTAATGTGTTGGATTAAACCTAGGGGGAAAATGAACTAATAGGTCTCCTAATGCTCTCCGGTTGCAAAGCATCTGGGCTGACTCGGTGGTGAGCGAGAGGGTTGCCAGGGAAAGCAAACTCTCGCAAATCCACGAATTGCCAGTTGAAAAGAGTGGTGATCGTTGTAATCATGTCAGCTGGGTGATGCTCAAAAGGTTTCGAGGACGAGGAACAGGAGGAACAAATGACATTTTGGGTGCTGGGACCTGCATTTTACTGGCCAGCTTAGGACCGATGCATTATGGCTTTGGAACAGAGGTGGGTTCCTGCCAGTTCTAGCCTCTTCCATAGAAGAGGTTCCCCAAATCTACAGGGCCGTTTAGAAGCGGTTCCAGCTCCCTCCCCTCGCCCGTCCGCCCATTATCCAGAGGAAGAGCGAGAGGAGGAATTCTGGGAGTTGAAGTCCACAAGTCTTAAAGCTGTCAAGTTTGAACACCCCTGGTTTTGTTTTTTCTTCTTCTAAAGGGTGAGGGGCGCAAGGGTCTTGTCACTTGACAGCTTTAAGACTTGCGTGCTTCAAATGCCAGAGTTTCTGAGCCAACATTTTGGTTGCTGAGAAGAGCATGGTTAAGTGAGTTTCACCACATTTTACAAGATGGGCACACCCACCCAGTCACATGGCTGGCAAGCCACTCCCACCCGGTCACATGGCTGGCAAGCCACTCCCACCCGGTCACATGGCTAGCAGGCCGCTCCCACCCAGTCACATGGTTGGCAAGCCACTCCCACAAAGGCCACACCTACAGAAGAGATTCTAAAAAATTTTGAAACCCACCACTGCTTTGGAAGAAGGCCTTCCGTGGGACCAGCTATTGAAATAGGAACCATTCTAACAGAATAACAAAGTTGGAAGGGTCCTTGGAGGTCCTCTAGTCCTGCTCAGGCAGGAAAACCCTATACCATTTCTGACAGATGGCTGTCCAGTACTCTTCTTGAAAGCCTCCAGGGATGAAGCTCCCACAACTTCTGAAGGCAACTTCTGGTTGATTTGTTTCTCCCTGTCAGAAAATTCCTCCTTATTTCCAGGTTGAATCTCTCCTTGCTCAGTTTCCATCCATTGTTCCTTCTCTGGCCTTCAGGTGCTTTGGAGAATAGCTTGACCCCCTTCCTCCTCTCTGTGGCAGCCCCTCAAATATTGGAAGACACTCTCCTGTCTCCCCTGGTCCTTCTCTTCCCTAGACTAGCCAGTCCCAGTCCCTGAACTGTTCATCGTATGTTTTAGCCTCTGGTCCCCTAATCATTGTAGATTAACAGATGAACAGAGTTGGAAGGGACTTTGGAGATTTTCTAGTCCAACCTCCTAGTCAACCGGGAGACCCTCTGCCATTTCAGACAAATGGCTATCCAACATCTTCTTAAAGACTTCCAGTGTTGGGGCATTCACAACTTCTGGAGGCAACTTCTGTTCCACTGGTTAATTGTTCTCACTGTCAGGAAATTTCTCCTCAGTTCTAAGTTGCTTCTCTCCTTGATTAGTTTCCACCCATTGCTTCTTGTTCTGCCCTCAGGTGCCTTGGAGAATAGTTTGACTCCCTCTTCTTTGTGGCAACCCCTGAGATATTGGAAGATGCTATCATGTCTCCCTTAGTCCTTCTTCTCATTCAACTAGACATACCCAGTTCCTGCAACCGTTCTTCATATGTTTTAGCCTCCAGGGTCATTGTCCTCCCAAA
Source organism: Rhabdophis nuchalis (assembly GCA_039707465.1). Taxonomy (NCBI): domain Eukaryota; kingdom Metazoa; phylum Chordata; class Lepidosauria; order Squamata; family Natricidae; genus Rhabdophis; species Rhabdophis nuchalis. Next base: position 63,447,928 of record CM077649.1, read on the forward strand.
TCCATCCCCATCCTCACAGAGAGGAAGGGGGGGGGTGTCAAGCTATTTTCCAAGGCCCCCGAAGGCCAGAGAAGGAACAATGGATGGAAACTGACCAAGGAGAGATTCAACCTGGAAATAAGGAGGAATTTCCTGACAGGGAGAACAATCAACCCATGGAGCAGAAGTTGCCTTCAGAAGTTGTGGGAACTTCATCCCTGGAGGCTTTCAAGAAGAGACTGGACTGCCATCTGTCAGCAATGGTGTAGGGCCTCCTGCTTGGGTGTGGGGGTTGAACTAGATGACCTACAAGGTTCCTTCCAACTCTGTTAATCTGTAATACGATGGACGGTTGCAGGGACTGGGCCTGGCTAGTCTAGGGAAGAGAAGGACCAGGGGAGACAGGAGAGCATCTTCCCATATTTGAGGGTTTGCCCCACAGAGAGGAGGAGGGGCTCAAGCTATTCTCCAAAGGACCTTTGAAGGCCAGACAAGGAATCATGGATGGAAACTGACCAAGGAGAGATTCAACCTGGAAATAAGGAGGAATTTCCTGACAGGGAGAACCATCAACCCATGGAACAGAAGTTGCCTTCAGAAGTTGTGGGAGCTTCATCCCTGGAGGCTTTAAAAGAAGAGACGGGACTGCCCTCGGTCAGCAGTGGTATAGGGTCTCCTGCTTGGACTAGATGACCCACAAGATCCCTTCCAATTCTGTTATTATGTAACATTTAACACTGATGATGTTCCCTAGTTGGGTAATGAAATGTCTGCAAGGAACCAACCAAGCTCGGAGAGCACCAAGGACTCCACAGTCCAGCTCCGAGCTACAGATATTCTCTTGGTACCTCTTCCGAGACGGCTATAATCTTATTTTCCACTTGAAATGTATAATATTCACAGGTAGCATTTCTCCCCCGAAGGGCTTATATATTCCGAACAATCCTTGTTCTTGTTTTGTTTTTTTATAGAAAAAAGAGAGTGAGTGTTTACAGCTGAAGATTCTGGTGCTTCAGAATGAGCTCGAGAGGCAGAAAAGAGCCCTCGGCCGGGAAGTAGCGTTACTGCAGAAGGAGCAAAGCGCACTACTTGAAAGAGGTGAGTGCGAATGATACCAGCCTTCTTGTCTGCCCCCTGCAGCCTAAGGACCAAGGAGGAGGAGTTATGTGAGAGCAGGTTGCCCCTAAAAAAATATACAATTTTGCAGGTTCTGGTTGCTCGTTACTGATTTCCTTACATTCTTGGCGTCTTACTCAGATGGTAGCCAGACATCTTTCATAGTGATACTGAAAGGTCAGGAGTGTCCAGCCTTGACAACTTTTAAGATTTGGGAACTTCAACTCCCAGAATTCCCCAGCTAGCATGGGGAATTCTGGGAGTTGAAGTCCACATGGTTGGCTGGGGAATTCTCGGAGTTGAAGTCCACAAGGCTGGCTGGGGGATTCTGGGAGTTGACGTCCACAAGGCTGGCTGTGGGATTCTGGGAGTTGACGTCCACAAGGCTGGCTGGGGAATTCTGGGAGTTGACGTCCACAAGGCTGGCTGGGGAATTCTGGGAGTTGACGTCCACAAGGCTGGCTGGGGGGTTCTGGGAGTTGACGTCCACAAGGCTGGCTGGGGGATTCTGGGAGTTGAAGTCCACAAGGCTGGCTGGGGGATTCTGGGAGTTGACGTCCACAAGGCTGGCTGGGGGGTTCTGGGAGTTGAAGTCCACATGGCTGGCTGGGGAATTCTGGGAGTTGAAGTCCACAAGGTTGGCTGGGGAGTTCTGGGAGTTGAAGTCCACATGGCTGGCTGGGGAATTCTGGGAGTTGAAGCCCACAAGGCTGGCTGGAGAATTCTGGGAGTTGAAGTCCACAAGGTTGGCTGGGGGGTTCTGGGAGTTGAAGTCCACATGGCTGGCTGGGGAATTCTGGGAGTTGAAGCCCACAAGGCTGGCTGGAGAATTCTGGGAGTTGAAGTCCACATGGCTGGCTGGGGGATTCTGGGAGTTGACGTCCACAAGGCTGGCTGGGGAATTCTGGAAGTTGACGTCCACAAGGTTGGCTGGGGGATTCTGGGAGTTGAAGTCCACAAGACTGGCTGTGGAATTCTGGCTGTTGAAGTCCACATGGTTCCTTAAAATTAACCCTAGAAATGACATGCTTGTTACTCAATTTTAAACAAAGCAGAGAACAGCATGGGACCCAAATCTTGGGGGGGGGGGGGGGGAGATATAAAAATAGCTCTTTAAAAGGCGAGCAAAAATGCTTCAAAATCCATTCCTTTGCCAAACAAAGCTGCCTCAGAGGCTGACAGATAACACAGCCATCGGTTGCTACGTATCAAATGTAGAGGAGATTCTTCCAAGGCTCTTGGCCATCTCTTACGTGTGAAAAGTTCACCGTTTTTGACGTTTTGAAATATTCCTAGCCCTGAGAATCAAGCCAAGGAGAACAGACGCGCCCTTAATACGGCGCGATCAGCCCCCAAATCATGTTCACACTCTTGGAGATTTTCACGCCAGAAATGTGAGGGGGGAATCCCAGAGCACGTCAGTAAATAATACCTCTCCTTCAATGGTGTTTTCAAGAGCAGCACAACTGCTCTGGTCCGGAAATTCTTGTTTGAGAATTGTTAAAAAATTCTCCAAAATGTCCAAGTTGGAATTTGCAAATTAGATCAGGAACTTAGATAAATGCCTTCGTTAAGTCTTGTATAGAAGAAGAAGAAAAAATCCATTTCCCACTGACTGATGTAGATGAATCTGTAACAAATACCTTCAGGGAAGACCTGAAAGCAGATGTTGATGGATAGTGCTGTTAACATTAGAGGGAAGGAATAGATTGTTGTGATTTTATATGGCTTTTGCTAAACCCTGGGATTGAAAAAAAAAGAAAAAGCTCCCCATATCTTACTTTGTGATCGGAAGAGACTAATTTAATATTCTTTAAATTAACTCCGCTCTGGCTTGCTGGAATAGGATATGTGCGTCGCATTCCAAAGGTTAATCTATCTCTATATAAAAATGTGTGTGTGTGCGTGCGCGTGCCAAAAAAGCCAACCCAGTTCTAGGCTGCATTAACAGGGGGAGAGAATCAAGACCACTGAAGGGTTAATACCACTTTATAAGGCCTTGGGAAGGCCACACTTGGAATATTTGCATCCAGTTTTGGTCGCCACGATGTTAGAAAAGATGTGGAGACTCTAGAAAAAGTGCAGAGAAGAGCAAGAAAGAGGATATGGGGACTGGAGGCTCAAACATGAAAAACAGTTGCAGGAACTGGGTAGGTCTAGTTTAATGAAAAGAAGGACCAGGGGAGACATGATAGCAGTCTTCCAGTATCTCAGGGGTTGCTACAAAGAAGAGAGAGTCAAACTATTCTCCAAGGCACCTGGGGGCAGGACAAGAAGCAATGGGTGGAAACTAATCAAGGAGAGAAGCAACTTAGAACTGAGGAGGAATTTCCTGACAGTTAGAACAATTAACCTCTGGAACAGCTTGCCTCCAGAAGTTGTGAATGCCCCAACACTGCAAGTCTTTAAGAAGATGTTGGATAGCCATTTGTCTGAAACGGTATAGGGTTTTTCTCTTCATTCTCCCCTCTTCCCTTCTTTCTTCTCTATTCTCCCCCTTCTCTTCTCTTCTCTATTCTCATCTTCTCTCAACACAATACAATAGCAGAGTTGGAAGGGACCTTGGAGGTCATCTAGTCCAACTCCCTGCCCAAGCAGGAAGCCCTATGCCATTTCAGACAAATGGCTATCCAATATCTTCTTGAAGACTTGTAGTGTTGGGGCATTCACAACTTCTGGAGGCAAGCTGTTCCAGTTGTGGTCGTAACTCGAGGGCTGCCTGTAATTGGCTCACTCTGCAGCTGTTATACTAGATCCTGAGGTTCAAATCCTTGCTGTACAGCGTCGCTATACTGTCTCTTAACTTCTCAAGTTCATTGGTGTATTCGACTTCTAGAGGCACTGTCCAAAAACCAAGCAGAAATAACGGAGAATAATTGTAGTTCAGGGTTGGAGCAAAGGGGGTCCTTGGTTGTTCACTGAACTTGGTTGTTTTCTTGCAGACATTTCATTACCCAACTAGGGAACATCATCAATGTTAGGTGTAGACTAATGAAACAACCAAGCTCAGAGAGCACCAAGGACCCCTCAGATACAAAGCAGTGAAGACAGTACAAAATATGTTACTACGGTTGTTAATACATCCAGGCCTTAACACAGGGGTCCTTAATCTTTGGTCCCCAGACCAGTACTGGTTTGTGGCCCTTTGGGAACAAGACCATGCAAGCGGTGGCAAAGCATGCAAAAATAAAATAAAATTAAAAAGCAACAAAATTTGGGCATTTGTGAGATTAGGTTGTATTGTGGCCCACCAGTGGAGCTGGCAGCAGATTCAGAGAGTGAGGAGGTTGGGGAGGAAGATGGGCCAGTCCTGGAGTCGGGGGAAGGCTCTGATGAGGGCTCTGCGTAGGAGGCAGAGAGGGGGGCCAAGGGGTGTATGCCAGTTATCAGCTGCCTTCAGAGTCAGACATCAGTGAGGCAGAAGAACAGCTGGAGCCTGTTCCCAGTGTGCGCATGCGCAGAGTTGCCAGACGAAGGGAACAGCTAAAGAACAGGGGTCACCTTCGGAGGTAGGCCACAGGTGGACAATGAATGGTCCCTCCCAGAGGAAATAAAAGAGGGAGCACCAGGGGAGTGGAGTTTGCAGGAGACCATTAGTTCACTTCATTGGTTTGTGACTCTCTGAGACTCTGTGCCAAGTTTTGCAGATCTCGGCCTGGCAGCTCTCCAAGCCAGATGAGGTCTGTGACCGTAAATCCCCTCTTGAAAGACATTGCTGGATGTGAAGGAGCAGAATTCACAATTAAATTAATAAATGGGGGTGGGTTTTTTTGGTCGGGACCAAGAGTTTGCTTCATGCTCTTGGGCAGCCTCAGTCAGAACAAAGGGTTTTATGGCAGAATAGGGTTAGAGATTTGGCACTACATAATGCCTTGGAATGATCGGTTTATATTACGGTTTAACTAATCCCACAGTGTTGCTTAATTGCCAGTCTTTTCAACTGAAGAGTAATCTCAGCTATTTTCTTCTTCCCCAAATGGTAGGAAAAGTCTTCGAAGAAGAACATTCAAAGCTTCTCTTAGATAAGGAACCTCTGCAAGAATTAAGGAAGGAATGCACGGCCAAGAGGTAAAAACCGGGGCAGGGAGATTTGTGTATATCTTGCTTGTTCATATAGTATCAAACATACACTATAATCAGGGCTTCCCAAACTTGGCAACTTTAAGACTTGTGGACTTCAACTCCCAGAATTCTGGGAGTTGAAGTCCACAAGTCTTCAAGTTGCCAAGTTTGGGAACCCCTGTACTATATTGCCAAAAGTATTGGCTCACCCATCCAAATAATCCGAATCAGGGGTTCCAATCCCTTCCATGGCCACAGGTGTATCAAATCAAAGTACCTGGGCATGCAGACTGTTATTACAAACATTGGTGAAAGAATGGGTGGCTCTCGGGAGCTCAGAGTGGAACTGGGATAGGAGGCCACCGGTGCAACAGATCCAGTCGTGAAATTTCCTCGCTCCCAAATATTCCACCGTCAACTGTCATCTGTATTATAAGAACGTGGAAGTGTTTGGGAACGACAGCAACTCAGCCACGAGTAAATGGACGGAGCAGGGGGTCAGCGGATGCCGAGGCCCCTAGTGCGAAGAGGTCGCCGACGTTCTGCAGAGTCCATCGCTACAGACCTCCAAACGTCATGTGGCCTTCAGACGAGCTCAAGAACAGTGCGCAGTGGACCGACGTCCCCTTGAACACCATGGATTAGGAATGGGACGTCACTCACTGTACGTTCATATGTGTGTAAAGGCAGGGGAGCGAATCCTTTTGGCAATATATATATATATCCTAACTGAAAACCAAACTTGACTGTTTTTTTGGGAAGGACAGGTACTGAAGCTGAAACTCAAATACTTTGGCCACTAAAGGGGAAGAGACGACTCCTTGGAAAAGGTTCAGCTGCTGGGAAAGAGGGAAGGGAAAAGGAGAAAGGGGAGGGCAGAGGAGGAGACGGTTAGAGAGATAAAGTTGAGAATCGGGTCTCCATCAGTTTTGCTGAACACTTAATTCCTGCAGCTGACAAAATTCAATGACTACCAAGGTTTATTTGTCTTAATGCCCTGAGGGTGAACCTATGGCATGCGGAACCCTCTCTGTGGGAACGCGCACCGTCGCCAGCTGTTCTTCTAATTTCCAATGCTCACATGCATGCCGGCCAGCTGGTCTTTGCTGGCACTGGAGAACGCCATTGAAAGCGGTCCGAAAAATGGCCAAAAACAGGTCTTGGGCTGTTTTGGGGGGCTATTTTTCGCCTGAAAACACCCAGAAAATGACCTGGAAAACAGCCAAAAAACAGGCATTCGCGCACCAGCCAGCTGGTCTTTGGATTTCCAGTGCTCTGGGCGTATGAAGACCATTTGGCCGGCGCACATGCGTATGCCAGAAACCCAAAGACCAGCTGGCCGGTGCATGCGTGGTCAGTGGCCAGCTGGTTTTCAGGTTTCCGGTGCTCCGCCCTGCGCATATGCATGTGCATTCCCATGTGTTCTGGTTTGGGCACTCGGTGCCGAAAAGGTTCGCCATCCCTCTCCTAGGTTAAAACTTCCCAAGTCATCATTTTCTCCCCCTTATGTCCGTGTCAGCGCATTACGCTTAAAGTTGGTCATTTTCAGCCAGCTACGCCGGATATTGAAAAGTTCAGAGTAGGGCTCCCTCTCTCAATGGGGCAGAAATAACAATTTCTCAGAGAATACGGGGCGTTGACAGCTCCTTCAGGAAGTGGTCCTTGCACAACTGACCGGTTTCTGTCTTCTTCCCCAGAGAGCAGTTCCTGAAGACCAATGCTCAGCTGACCATCAGGCGTAGACAGTTGCTCTCGGAGCTTTCCTGCATTTATCCCATTGATACGGTGAGTGACGGGTTTTTCTAAGAAGGACGGGCAGTTTCGGGAGTTTAGTTAAGTGTCTGCTGGAGGAAAATCTGAACTTCCTAGATCGGGATGCCCTATGCACAGTCACTCACGCCCTCGTCTCATCCCGTCTGGACTACTGCAATGCTCTCTACATGGAGCTCCCCTTGAAGAGCACCCGGAGGCTTCAACTGGTCCAGAATTACCCGCACGGGTAATTATGGGGGCGACGCAACGCTCCCATGTAACACCCCTCCTGCGGGAGCTGCACTGGCTTCCGGTGATTTTCCGGGTGTGATTCAAGGTGTTGGTTACCATCTTTAAAGCGCTCCATGGCTTAGGACCTGGGTACTTACGAGATCGCCTTCTGCCACCGAGAGCCTCCAACCGGCCAGTATGCTCCCCTAGAGAAGGTCTCCTCATGGTGCCGTCGGCTAGACAATGTCGACTGGCGACACCCAGGGGGAGAGCCTTCTCCGTGGGAGCCCCTGTCCTCTGGAACGGATGGCCCCCGGAATTAAGAACTATCCCTGACTTACGCACCTTCCGCCGTGCTCTCAAAACTTTTCTCTTTCAACAAGCCGGGCTGGCATACATATGAATTTTTAAATATGAATTTTTATTAATTTTATTCGGGGTGTGTTGGTTTTTTAATCTTATGAGAGGCCAAATTATTTAATACGTTTTTTAAATTGTTTTTAACTTTTATATATCTGTTTTACCTTGGCTGTACACCGCCCTGAGTCCTTCGGGAGTAGGGCGGTATAAAAAACTAATAAACAAATAAAATAAATAAATAAATAAATAAATAAATAAATAAATAAATAAATAAATAAATAAATAAATAGGTACCACTTTGGTGGGAAGGTCACCGTGTTCTATGCGTCTTGGCATATAGCCATGCTGGCCACATGACCCCAGAAATGATCTTCGGACAATGCTGCCTCCCTTGGCAGGACATAGATGAGCATTGACCCCTAGAGTCAGACGTGACTGGACAGAGGAAACCTTTACATGCACACATGTATGTTGCATGTTTGCTGATAAATTAAAGGGAGACTTGGATAGATCTATTTCAAGCTATTTAGCTCTCATCAGCTAGCCATACCCTTACTGGGATTCAAACTTGGGCTGTTTTTACATATTATTTATTTATTTATTTATTTATTTATTTTTCACATTTATAACCCGCACCCATCTCACCACAAAGGGACTCGGGGCGGCGAACAGAGATTTAAAATCAATTATACATAAATACAAAATATTATTAAATAATAACTAAATTAAATCGATACCCTGCTTAAAATAAGTTTAAATTTACAACCCAAATTACAATTTTGATTTGTTATAAAATAATGGGTGTGGAGTAGATCATGCTAGGCCAGCCAGATGAAAATAATAAGTTTTTAGGTGCCGGCGAAACAAGCGGAGTCTGTGATGGAACGGAGGTCGGGAGGTAGGCCATTCCAGAGGGTAGGGCCCACCACAGAGAAGGCCCTTCCCCTGGGAGCCGCCAACCGGCATTGCCCGGTCGACGGCACCCGGAGAAGACCCTCTCCCTGGGAGCGAGTCGGTCGAAGGGATGTATGGGGTAGAAGACGGTCTCAAAGGTAGCTAGGCCCTGTGCCATGGAGCACCTTGAATATGGTCAGTTCCATTAACCTCTAAGGCACATATACACATGCATGTGTGTACATTAGTATGTGTGTTAGCTTGTTGTCACAAGCAGGAGTTTATCAAGAAACGTGGCCATGATAACAGCCTCACTTTCTGCTATTCGATCCACAGAACGATCAAGAGGATTATTTCATTTGCGGAGTGAAGCTCCCCAATTCCGAAAACTTCCAAGGTAACTGGGGCAAAAACATTTTGCTATCTCATTTTGTCCAACATGCCAACGGAATAGGGCACACACACACACACGCCATATCAGTTCTGTTAAAACTTTGTTGTTGTTGTGGTTGAGACAAAAAAAAATATTGCTGGCTGGGGAATTCTGGGCGTTGAAGTCCACACCTCTTCAGGTTGCCGTGATTGAGAAACGCCGCACTAGTCAATTGTGAAGCTTGGAGTAGATTCAGTCCTTGAGCTGTACTCTTGAGGCATTTTACTCCTGTTTTTTAAAGCCAAACCGTGAAGAAGCCTGCAAAACAACTGCACGATTTTAGCGTTATGTACCGTATTTTTCAGAGTATAAGACGCACCTTTCCCCCCTCATTTTGGGGCCCCCAACTCCCCAGGAGCACTCTGCAAGCCCCGCCAAGGCTAGTCATGCCTTTTATTTGAAAAAAAAACACGGGCCCATTTTCGTGAAAAACAGGCCGTTTGGGGGAGGTTTGCACAGTGCAAAAAGGGGCTTTTTTCCCTTTCAGAAAGCTGTTTAGTTAGAGTGATTGGTGAGAATTACATTGGTCAAGTACTGTGCCTGCAGAAACAAAGATTTGTTCCAAAGGTAGTCAATGATTTCCTTCTCCAGCACATGGGTAAATACGCCTGGAAACATCTATCTACCTACACACTCTCTCTCCCTACCTATCTACTGTATTTCTCTCTCTCTCTCTCTCTCTCTCTCTCTTTTTCTCTCTCTATCCTTCTACCTGCTTAGCCATCTACACACACTCTCTCCCTACCTACCTAATGTATTTCTCTCTCTTCCCTCTCTATCTAGCTACTCTCTCTCTGCTCCCCCACCTATCTACTGTATTTCTCTCTCTCTTTCTATTTCTCTTTCTATCCCTCTACCTACTTATCTATCTACACACTCTCTCTCCCTACTTACCTACCTACTGTATTTCTCTCTCTCTCCCTCCCTATCCCTTTATCTACCTCCCTACCTAACTACACATTCTGTCTCCCTACCTACCTACTGTATTTCTCTCTTTCTCCCCCTCTACCTACCTACCTACCTACCTACCTACCTATCTGTAGGTACGTACTTACCTACCTACACTCTCTCTCTCCCTACTTACCTACCTACTGTATTTCTCTCTCTTTCTATCCCTCTATCTACCTACCTACTTTAAAAAAAAATTTGCCTGTTCAAAACCTGGGTATGTCTTATACTCCGGTGCGTCTTATACTCCGAAAAATATGGTAGCATGTTTTATGAATTGGACTTGAGGAAAAAGGAGAGGATAAAGCTGAGGGAAAGGAAACCATCTAGATATTCCTCAACGGCTGGGATACTTTTTTTTTAAGGTCGCTATTTGATAGTGCCTGTGAGGCTGTTAATATTTTTACAAACTCTTCAATTGTCCCACAGTATGGTTAAAAATTTAGGGAGAGGGAAATGAAATCAGATTGCATTGAGGGAGAGAGTTGCTTTCATCTTTTTTTTTATTTTGGAGAGGGAAAGAATTAAAGGAACGAGGCTATGGAAAACACAGGTTTGAACCCCAGAGGATAAAGTTAATCCATAAAATCAAAGGTCTTTGAACTAACAAAATAGTTCCCCCCCCCCCCCCCCACCTCAAAATAGTATTTTTTTTTTAATCGAATCTCTCTTTTCATCGGGTTTCCTTTGTTGCCTCTTGTCGCCAAAAAACCTTGGCACAAATTTATGCAAGTAAAAATTGTGATGTCTTTTAAAGCAGGGGTCTCCAACCTTTGCAACTTTAAGTCTGAAGGACTTCAGCTCCCAGACTGCTCCAGCCAGCTTTGCTGGCTGGAGAATTCTGGGAGCTGAAGTCCTTCAGACTTAAAGTTGCAAAGGTTGGAGACCCCTGTTTTAAAGTCTGCCTCAGAAAATGTATTCTTTTTTTTCCTATACAGAAAACTCAAGACGCATAGACAGTAAGTTAGTTCTTCCACGAACATCTTTTCTGTCTTCCATAAATCTGAGTTTTCTGTATTGGGGGGGGGGGGGGGGGGAAGGAAAGGTAGAAGGAGGAAGAGAAGGAACGGGGAGTTCCAAGGAAGATGAAGGAGATTGTGAGCTAGTGGGGGCTGTGGCCAGGTGGGGGGGCTGCTGTGAGGTGTCTGGGGAAAGGTGCTACTTGAAAGGGCTACCTTTGAGTGAAATTAAAAGCAGTGCAGGGCATGAAAATTGCCATTTGCAAATCCTTTTATTCAGCTCAAATTCTTTCTCTTATTGAAGCACTCTGTTTTGGTATCCATACCTCAATTAAACCGGTAGTGATGAATGCATTGTACTAGAAAACCAGGAGACTGAGAGTTCTAGTCCCGAAAGCCAGCTGGGTGACCTTGGGAGGATCACTAGGAGCCTATAACTTCTAATCCCACTTTAGGCATGAAAGCAGGCTAGGTGATCTGGGATTGATCACTAGGAGACTGTGAATTCTAGTCCCACCTTCAACATGAAAGTCAGCTGGGTGACTCTGAGCTGATCACTAGGAGACTGTGAGTTCTAGTCCTGCCTTCGGCATGTAAACTGGCTGGGTGACTTTGGGCAGGTTACTAGGAGACTGAGTTCTAGTCCTGATTTAGGCATGTAAGCTGGCTGGGTGACTGGACAGATTACTAGGAGACTGAGTTCTAGTCCTGATTTAGGCATGTAAGCTGGCTGGGTGACTTTGGGCCGATCACTAGGAGACTGTGAGTTCTAGTCCTGATTTAGGCATGTAAGCTGGCTGGGTGACTTTGGGCAGGTTACTAGGAGACTGAATTCTAGCCCTGATTTAGGCATGTAAGCTGGCTGGGTGACTGGACAGATTACTAGGAGACTGTGAGTTCTAGTCCTGATTTAGGCATGTAAACTGGCTGGGTGACTGGACAGATTACTAGGAGACTGTGAGTTCTAGTCCTGATTTAGGCATGTAAGCTGGCTGGGTGACTGGACAGATTACTAGGAGACTGAGTTCTAGTCCTGATTTAGGCATGTAAGCTGGCTGGGTGACTTTGGGCCGATCACTAGGAGACTGTGAGTTCTAGTCCTGATTTAGGCATGTAAGATGGCTGGGTGAGTTTGGGCAGATCACTAGGAGACTGAGTTCTAGTCCTGATTTAGGCATGTAAGCTGGCTGGGTGACTTTGGGCAGGTTACTAGGAGACTGAATTCTAGCCCTGATTTAGGCATGTAAGCTGGCTGGGTGACTGGACAGATTACTAGGAGACTGTGAGTTCTAGTCCTGATTTAGGCATGTAAACTGGCTGGGTGACTGGACAGATTACTAGGAGACTGTGAGTTCTAGTCCTGATTTAGGCATGTAAGCTGGCTGGGTGACTGGACAGATTACCTAGGAGACTGTGAGTTCTAGTCCTGATTTAGGCATGTAAGCTGGCTGGGTGACTTTGGGCCGATCACTAGGAGACTGCGAGTTCTAGTCCTGATTTAGGCATGTAAGCTGGCTGGGTGACTGGACAGATTACTAGTAGACTGTGAGTGCTAGTCCTGATTTAGACATGTAAGCTGGCTGGGTGACTTTGGGCAGTTTACTAGGAGACTGTGAGTTCTAGTCCTGATTTAGACACGTAAGCTGGCTGGGTGACTGGACAGATTACTAGTAGACTGTGAGTGCTAGTCCTGATTTAGACATGTAAGCTGGCTGGGTGACTTTGGGCAGTTTACTAGGAGACTGTGAGTTCTAGTCCTGATTTAGGCATGTAAGCTGGCTGGGTGACTGGACAGATTACTAGTAGACTGTGAGTGCTAGTCCTGATTTAGACATGTAAGCTGGCTGGGTGACTTTGGGCAGTTTACTAGGAGACTGTGAGTTCTAGTCCTGATTTAGGCATGTAAGCTGGCTGGGTGACTGGACAGATTACTAGTAGACTGTGAGTGCTAGTCCTGATTTAGACATGTAAGCTGGCTGGGTGACTTTGGGCAGTTTACTAGGAGACTGTGAGTTCTAGTCCTGATTTAGGCATGTAAGCTGGCTGGGTGACTGGACAGATTACTAGTAGACTGTGAGTGCTAGTCCTGATTTAGACATGTAAGCTGGCTGGGTGACTTTGGGCAGTTTACTAGGAGACTGTGAGTTCTAGTCCTGATTTAGGCATGTAAGCTGGCTGGGTGACTGGACAGATTACTAGTAGACTGTGAGTGCTAGTCCTGATTTAGACATGTAAGCTGGCTGGGTGACTTTGGGCAGTTTACTAGGAGACTGTGAGTTCTAGTCCTGATTTAGACACGTAAGCTGGCTGGGTGACTGGACAGATTACTAGGAGACTGTGAGTTCTAGTCCTGATTTAGGCATGTAAGCTGGCTGGGTGACTGGACAGATTACTAGGAGACTGTGAGTTCTAGTCCTGATTTAGGCATGTAAGCTGGCTGGGTGACTGGACAGATTACTAGGAGACTGTGAGTTCTAGTCCTGATTTAGGCATGTAAGATGGCTGGGTGAGTTTGGGCAGATCACTAGGAGACTGAGTTCTAGTCCTGATTTAGGCATGTAAGCTGGCTGGGTGACTTTGGGCAGGTTACTAGGAGACTGAATTCTAGCCCTGATTTAGGCATGTAAGCTGGCTGGGTGACTGGACAGATTACTAGTAGACTGTGAGTTCTAGTCCTGATTTAGGCATGTAAGCTGGCTGGGTGACTTTGGGCAGTTTACTAGGAGACTGTGAGTTCTAGTCCTGATTTAGACACGTAAGCTGGCTGGGTGACTGGGCAGATTACTAGGAGGTTGTGAGTTCTAGTCCTGATTTAGGCATGTAAGCTGGCTGGGTGACTGGACAGATTACTAGGAGACTGTGAGTTCTAGTCCTGATTTAGGCATGTAAGCTGGCTGGGTGACTGGACAGATTACTAGGAGACTGTGAGTTCTAGTCCTGATTTAGGCATGTAAGCTGGCTGGGTGACTGGACAGATTACTAGGAGACTGTGAGTTCTAGTCCTGATTTAGGCATGTAAGATGGCTGGGTGAGTTTGGGCAGATCACTAGGAGACTGAGTTCTAGTCCTGATTTAGGCATGTAAGCTGGCTGGGTGACTTTGGGCAGGTTACTAGGAGACTGAATTCTAGCCCTGATTTAGGCATGTAAGCTGGCTGGGTGACTGGACAGATTACTAGTAGACTGTGAGTTCTAGTCCTGATTTAGGCATGTAAACTGGCTGGGTGACTGGACAGATTACTAGGAGACTGTGAGTTCTAGTCCTGATTTAGGCATGTAAGCTGGCTGGGTGACTGGACAGATTACTAGTAGACTGTGAGTGCTAGTCCTGATTTAGACATGTAAGCTGGCTGGGTGACTTTGGGCAGTTTACTAGGAGACTGTGAGTTCTAGTCCTGATTTAGACACGTAAGCTGGCTGGGTGACTGGACAGATTACTAGTAGACTGTGAGTGCTAGTCCTGATTTAGACATGTAAGCTGGCTGGGTGACTTTGGGCAGTTTACTAGGAGACTGTGAGTTCTAGTCCTGATTTAGGCATGTAAGCTGGCTGGGTGACTGGACAGATTACTAGTAGACTGTGAGTGCTAGTCCTGATTTAGACATGTAAGCTGGCTGGGTGACTTTGGGCAGTTTACTAGGAGACTGTGAGTTCTAGTCCTGATTTAGACATGTAAGCTGGCTGGGTGACTGGACAGATTACTAGTAGACTGTGAGTGCTAGTCCTGATTTAGACATGTAAGCTGGCTGGGTGACTTTGGGCAGTTTACTAGGAGACTGTGAGTTCTAGTCCTGATTTAGACACGTAAGCTGGCTGGGTGACTGGGCAGATTACTAGGAGGTTGTGAGTTCTAGTCCTGATTTAGGCATGTAAGCTGGCTGGGTGACTTTGGGCCGATCACTAGGAGACTGTGAGTTCTAGTCCCACCCAAGGCATGAAAGACAGCAGGGCCAGTCGCTTCCTCTCAGCCCTAGGAAGCAAACAATGGTAAATAGCCTCCAAAATCTTGCCTGGAAGACTGCAAGGATTTGTCCAGGCAGTCTGGCCGGACTCAGCTCTGATTCGAAGGCCCACAAATACCATCTAAACCAGGGGTGGACAAACTTTGCAACTTTAAGTCTGAAGGACTTCAGCTCCCAGAATTCTCCAGCCAGCAAAGCTGGATATAAACCCCTCAATTAAGAACGAATCCAAGAGCACAACTGTGGGGGCCTGCTGGGAAAGCTTGAATTGGTCAGCCAGACTGAACAGCGTGTGCTCTTCTTTGCTCTTCTTCACAGCAAAGGATGATGGGAGCATTGCGGTCGCTCTGGGCTACACGGCTCACCTGGTCTCCATGATTTCCTACTTCTTGCAAGTGCCACTCAGGTATCCCATCATTCACAAGGGCTCCCGCTCGGCCATCAAAGACAACATTAACGACAAACTGACCGAGAAAGAAAGAGAGTAAGTATTATTATTTTTTAACTCTCATTGTGAAGGGTCAGGAGGGGACAGTACATCCTTAATCAAAGGACAATATGGGTTTTTCCCCCTTAAAAATAGAATACAATACAGTACACAACTGAACAGAGAATAGAATATAGAATATAAAATAGAATACAGAACAGAATAGAATATGGAATATAGTATAGTATAGAATAGAATTGAATAGAATAGAATAGAATTGAATTGAATTATTAAAATTAGAATAGAATAGAATAGAATATGGAATATAGTATAGAATAGAATAGAATAGAATAGAGAAGAGATATTAAAATAAAAATAGAATAGAATATGGAATATAGAATAGAATAGAATAGATGAGATATTAAAATTAGAATAGAATAGAATATGGAATATAATACAGAATAGAATAGGGAATGGAATAGAACAGAATAGAAAAGAGATATTAAAATTAGAATAGAATAGAATATGGAATATAATTCAGAATAGAATAGAATAGAGAAGAGATATTAACATAAAAATAGAATAGAATATGGAATATAGAATAGAATAGATGAGATGAGATATTAAAATTAGAATAGAATAGAATATGGAATATAATACAGAATAGAATAGGGAATGGAATAGAACAGAATAGAAAAGAGATATTAAAATTAGAATAGAATAGAATATGGAATATAATTCAGAATAGAATAGAATAGAAAAGAGATATTAAAATAATAGAATAGAATATGGAATATAGAATAGAATAGAATAGATGAGATATTAAAATTAGAATAGAATAGAATATGGAATAGAATACAGAATAGAATAGGGAATGGAATAGAACAGAATAGAAAAGAGATATTAAAATTAGAATAGAATAGAATATGGAATATAATTCGGCTTTCGGCCCGGGCATAGCACTGAGACGGCATTGGTCGCGTTGGTTGATGATCTCTGGAGGGCCAGAGATGGGGGTTGTTCCTCCATCTTGGTCCTATTAGATCTCTCAGCGGCTTTCGATACCATCGACCATGGTATCCTATTGCATCGGCTGGGGAGGTTGGGGGTGGGAGGCACCGTCCTACGGTGGTTCTCCTCCTACCTCTCTGGCCGATCGCAATTTGTGTTGGCAGGGGAGCAGAGGTCACATGTGGGGTGCCTCAGGGGTCGGTCCTTTCGCCTCTCCTGTTTAATGCATACATGAAGCCGCTGGGTGAGATCATCCGTGGTTTTGGGGTAGAGTATCATCTCTACGCTGATGATACTCAGCTGTATATATCTACCCCAAACCACCCCAACGATGCCGTAGCGGTGATGTGCCAGTGCCTGGAAGCCGTGCGGATCTGGATGGGAAGTAACGGACTTAGGCTCAACCCGACCAAGACCGAGTGGCTGTGGTTTCCGGCTGCCCGATTCAACCACCTTTCTCCAACGCTGGCCATAGGGGGCGAACATCTTGCCCCTGTGGATGGGGCGCGCAATTTGGGTGTCCTCCTGGATACCCGGCTGTCTATGGAAGAGCAAGTGACAGCCGTGGCCAGGAGGGCGTTTTACCAGGTTCGCCTGGTTCGCCAATTGCGCCCCCTATTGGATCGGGACGCCCTTCGCACAGTCACTCATGCCCTCGTGACATCTCGACTGGACTATTGTAACTCTCTCTACATGGGGCTCCCCTTGAGGTGCACCCGGAGGCTTCAGTTAATAATAATAATAATAATAATAATAATAATAATAATTTTAATTTATAAAACCGCACCCTCTCCCCACAGGGACTTAGTTCAGAATGCAGCCGCGCGAGCAATTATGGGAACCACCAGGTTCACCCACGTTACACCGCTCTTGCGCGAGCTGCACTGGCTACCTGTCGTCTTCCGGGTGCGCTTCAAGGTATTAATCATCATCTTTAAAGCGCTCCATGGCTCGGGACCTAGCTACCTGCGGGATCGGATCCTGCCTCATACATCCTCACGGCCGATTCGCTCCCACAGAGAGGGGCTTCTCCGGGTGCCGTCCACTAGACTTTGTCAGCGGGCGACGCCCAGGGGAAGGGCTCTCTCTGTGGCGGGCCCGGCCCTCTGGAACGACCTTCCCCCCGATATTAGAACGACCACGGACCTCCGCTCCTTCCGCCTGAAATTGAAGACTCATCTTTTCCGCCTGGCCGGCCTAGGGTAGTCTCTCTCTCTATGGGTTTTTAAATGTATACTATATTTATTGGATGTTTTTAGTTAAGGGGAGTTTAATTCGTTTTAATTTGTATGTATTTTGTATATTTTTCGTTTTTTAATTTCCCTGTGCACCGCCCCGAGTCCCTGTGGGGAGAGGGTGCGGTCAATAAATGCAACTTTATTATTATTATTATATTATTATAATTCAGAATAGAATAGAATAGAATAAAGAAGAGATATTAAAATTAAAATAGAATAGAATATGGAATAGAATAGAATAGAATAGAGAATGGAATGGAGTAGAATAGGGAATAGAATAGAATAGAATAGAATAGAATGCAGAATAAAATAGAGAATGGAATGGAATAGAACAGAACCATGATGGCGAACCTATGGCATGTGTGCCACAGGTTGCACGTGAAGCCATATCTGAGGGCACGCGAGGCGTTCTCCTATGTCAGCTTCAGCTCCAGTGCCTGCGCTGGCCAGCTGATTTTCAGCCTACCACCCATACTGCAATGCCCCCCTCCCTCGCGTGCGCGCATGCATGCGCATTCCTCCCGTGCTCCCCCACCCCCCCCTTTCCTGAATCCTGGGGAAGGAGAAAAACACCCCAACGGGCCTATCGAAAGTCCGGCAGCTTCAGTGAGGCCTGCGCACATGCCTGGTGGGGAGGGCATTGCATTATGGGTGTGGGCACAAATGTGAGCACCATTGCGTGCGTGCACACCCTTTTGGCACATGCGCAGAAAAACGTTGGCCATCACTGGAGTAGAAGATAGAAGAGAATACAGAAGAGAAGAGAAGAGAAGGAGGTCCAACCCCCTGCTCAGGCAGGAAACCCTATACCAGGGGTCTGCAAAGTCGGCTCTTTTAAGACTGGTGGACTTCAACTCCCAGAGTTCCCCAGCTGGCTGGGGAATTCTGGGAGTTGAAGTCCACCAGTCTTAAAAGAGCCGACTTTGCAGACCCCTGCCCTATACCATTTTCAGACAAATGGGTTGGAGATGGGACAGAGTTCCAGAAGGATAGATAACCATCACTGCAGCCCTCCACCAATCTGGGCTTTCTGGCAAAGTGGCTAGATAGAAGCCTCAAGTGTTCAAAACACATGGAAGCCCACTTAGGAGTTTTTGCAAACGTAGGAGTTTGCAAAAAAACAAAAAACAAACCAGAAGGAGATTCAGACTGCGAGGGACAAACCTTCATGTGCTTTGCATGGAGTTTCTTCCTTGGTCTAAATTTATCCGGGTTAAGTTCCTTGAAAAAAAAAATGCAGCAGCAATCCAAGTTTCCCCTTAATTAAGACACTAAAATCTCTTGTGTTGTTTGGCCGCGCTAGCGATATTCTCACCATAGTTCCGATTTTTTTCTTGGGAGGAGAATTATAAACTGCAGCTGAGCTGTTTGGGTATTATATATCAGAGCAAATCTAACATCTCTGTAGCCCACTTAACCCCAGCATGTAAAACTCTTCACTAACCTAAACAGCGACTCACCTATCAGCCCCACTGATCAGGAATGAGCGTGGTTTGCAAGCGAACCCAGAGTTGGTGTTGAGGGCATTCTAACCTTAGCTAACTCCAGTTTCTCGTAAGCTTGAAATGAAACCCATTCTTTCTCGATCTTCGTGGATAATTAGGCCAATTGACCGAGGGTCAAGAATTGTCACTGATCTCATTTGAGTGTCTGTAAGTATTTAGCCTTCCTTTAGAGCTAAAGGCTTTGTTTTTGTTGAAGGGGTCTTAACCTAGTGTTGGTCTAAGACAGGGGGTGTCAAACTAGATTTCTTCGAGGGCCGGGTCAGCATTGTAGTTCTTCTCCATGGGTCAGTGGGAGGGAGACAGGATGGCTGACTCCTGCAGCACCCTGCCGTCCAAACAGGGCAAGGTGGTGGGGCTTATTTTTGCCCTCCATGGCTTCCTGCCGCACTCTGCTGGCTGAAAATAGGCTGCGTGGAGCCCATTTCACACCCATTTTGGATCCTGTTGTCGACTGCAGAGTGCTGATGTCAGGGTTTCCAAACATCATCCAAAATTAAATCAGAGTCCAAGGCAAAGGATTCCTCAGTTCCAATTGATGAAGAGAGCCACGTTGCCACATCTGGGAAAACCTGAATCTGAAAGCTTCCCGGTTTTCCCCACCCAGTTGGAAGGTCAAGATCTTGCCCTCCCCCCCCCCCCACCAGTCCATCCCATGGTCCCACCAGTCCATCTCCCACTGCCACGCTGGCAGCTTCCACCCATCCAGTTCTGGCCAGGTGCAGAGGTGCAGAGACAAAGAATGACCTTGGCTTTCTAGAAAGGAATGTTGCTATGGCTACCTATCATCTGTCTCAATACAATACAATAGCAGAGTTGGAAGGGACCTGGAGGTCATTTAGTCCAACTATATTGTTGGACTATATAGCAGCCAGGGTGGATCTCCTCTAGGACTGACCGGTTGGATGGCCTTGCAGTCCAAGGGACTCAATGCAGGAGTCTTCTTCTCCAGCCCCAGAGTTCAAAGGTCTCCATTCTCTTTAATTTCAAGTATTTGGCAGCATAACGACTCTGAAACTGGAATAGGATTAAATCTGGTGGGAGGGAAGAGGCTGATGAAAAGAGTCAAGTTGGAAAAAGCAAGCTAAGAGAAGGAGGGTGAAAAAATATATCCTTTTTAAATTTTCCTTCCATTAGATCCCCTTGGGAAGAAGGGCAGTAGGGCAAGGGCTTGAGATGTGGCTGATGGCTCCATCGTAATCTTCCCATCCTTGTTCCTTTCCCGTGATCTTAACCAGAGTTGTAAAGAGTGGAAGGAAAGAGTGCCAGAATCCAAGGCCTGTAACATTTTATTCCCCCCTCTCCTTATTTAACGCGCAACACACAAAATTGCACAGCCATTACGCTTAATCAAACGATTTAGGTGGAAAGGATCGTGTTTCACGATTTTGACTTCTCTGCGCATCGAAGTTTTTGGTGTTTTTTTAACTCAAGGCTTCTTCGTCCAAGCGTCTTTTTTTTTTTGTTTTGTTTTTTTTTGCATTTGTTGACTTGCTTCCCCTTTGGGCTTTTCCAAGTTCGGCTTGAAACGCAAGCAGGACGTTTGATTAGAAGAAAATCAGGCTCCCTAATAAACCACATGGTTTTTATTTTTATTTTAACGGGAGATGAGAAACAGGTGGCAGGTGTTAAAAAACAATTTGGTGCTTTACACTTTTAAAAAGTACAGTAGTTTGGATGAAAGGCAGACTGTCAGCAGGGGGGTCTCAACCTCGACAACTTTGAAGAGGTCTGGACGTCAACTCCCAGAATTCCCCAGCCAGCCTAGCTGGCTGGGGGATTCTGGGAGTTGAAGTCCAGACTACTTAAAAGTTGCTAAGGTTAAGAAACCCTGCTATAAACATAGTCACTGGCTTTTTGGCACATACAATACAATACAATACAATACAATAGCAGAGTTGGAAGGGACCTTGTAGGTCTTCTAGTCCAACCCCCTGCGTGGGCAGGAACCTTATACCCTTTCAGACAAATGGCTATCTAACATCTTTTTAAAGACTTCCAGGGTTGGGGCATTCACAACTTCTGGAGGCAAGCTGTTCCAGAGGTTAATTGTTCTAACTGTCAGGAAATTTCTCCTTAGTTCTAAGTTGCTTCTCTCCTTGATTAGTTTCCACCCGTTGCTTCTTGTCCTGCCCCCAGGTGCCTTGGAGAATAGTTTGACTCCCTCTTCTTTGTGGCACCCTCTGAGATATTGGAACACTGCTATCATGTCTCCCCTGGTCCTTCTCTTCATCAAACTAGACCTACCCAGCTCCTGCAACCGTTATTCATATGTTTTAGTCTCCAGTCCCCTAATCCTCTTGGTTGCTCTTCTCTGCACTCTTTCCAGAGTCTCCACGTCTTTTCTACATCGTGGCGACCAAAACTGTATGCAGTATTCCAAGTGTGGCCTTACCAAGGCACTATACAGTGCCATTACAGTGGCACTATACAACTAGACATATCAAACTGATATGTCTAGTTTAATGAAAAGAAGGACTAAGGGAGACAGGGTAGCAGTCTTTTGATATAGGGGTTGCCCCAAAGAAGAGGGAGTCAAGCTATTCTCCAAGGCACCTGAGGGCAGGACAAAAAGCAACGGGTGGAAACTAATCCAGGAGAGAAGCAACTTAGAACTGAGGAGGAATTCCCTGACAGTGAGAACAATGAATCAGTGGAACAGAAGTTGCCTCCAGAAGTTGTGAATGCCCCAACCCTGGAAGTCTTTAAGAAGAGCTCTGCTAAGCGGTTTACAGAGTCAGCCTCTTTCCCCCATCAATCTGGGTCCTCATTTGACCCACTTCAGAAGGACGGAAGGCTGGTCAAGGATCGAACTCCTGGCAGCGGGCAGAGTTTGCCTACAAGGCTGCGTTCTAACCATTGCGCCCCCCCCCTGAGATGCCCTGAGTAACAGCATAGGCTATTAAGCGGAGGGTCGAATGCGTTTTTTGGAAGTGTTCGTGTAAGGAGAGGGTTACAAAATCAAAAAGACGAATAGGTGAAAAGAAATGGTTTAGTTCCAAATGTTATTCTCCCCCCCCCCCGCAGTTATGACTGGGATTGCACTCAAGAATGATTGCAGAAGAATCCTTAGCTGATTGCTGAATAGAAAAGCCAAAATACATATATATATATATAATTGGGCACAATTTCTTGTATTTTTAAGCTAAGGTCTACTGAGGTGTAATAAATCACCATTTCTGCCAACAGGGTGTTGTTATCCACAAAATGAGAATATTCTCATATGCATCAAACTGAGGCCGCTTAGTTCTAGTGACTTCACTGCATAGTTCTGTCCTGATCTAAGCTTTCACGTGTTCTGTTTCTAATATTTCAGCCTGAGAAACTCTTTGGACCAAAAATGCATCATGTTTAAGAGGAGACAAGATGTTAGCAAGTCGGGCCAATGTTTCAGCTTCTTTTCTGATTCTGAGTTGGATACAATACAATACAATAGCAGAGTTGGAAGGGACCTTGTAGGTCTTCTAGTCCAACTCCCTGCATGGGCAGGAACCTTATACCATTTCAGACAAATGGCTGTCTAACATCTTTTTAAAGACTTCCAGGGTTGGGGCATTCACAACTGCTGGAGGCAAGCTGTTCCAGAGGTTAATTGTTCTTACTGTTAGGAAATTTCTCCTTAGTTCTAAGTTGCTTCTCTCCTTGGTTAGTTTCCACCCATTGCTCCTTGTCCTGCCCCCAGGTGCCTTGGAGAATAGTTTGACTCCCTCTTCTTTGTGGCACCCTCTGAGATATCGGAACACTGCTATCATGTCTCCCCTGGTCCTTCTCTTCATCAAACTAGACATACCCAGCTCCTGCAGCCGTTCTTCATATGTCTTAGTCTCCAGTCCTCTAATCATCTTGGTTGCTCTTCTTTGCACTCTTTCCAGAGTCTCCACGTCTTTTCTACATCGTGACGACCAAAACTGTATGCAGTATTCCAAGTGTGGCCTTACCAAGGCACTATACAGTGGCATTAACACTTCACGCGATCTAGATTCTATCCCTCTGTTGATGCAGCCTAGAACTGTGTTGGTTAGCTGTTGATCATCGTCCAAGAACCTGATGCTGCGTTTTTATTGTTCAGGTAGTCCTCAGCGTATGACCACAATTGAGCCCAAAGCTTATGTTGCTAAGCGAGGCGGTTGTTAAGGGGATCTTGCTCCATTATATGACGCGCAGGCAGCGTGGTGCGATGGCTTAGGGGTGCAGCTCTGGCCTCACAACCAGGAGGCGGTGAGTTCGATTCTAGGTAGAGGTAGATATTTCTCTCTCTGGGCACGTTGAGGATATACCTGCTGTATATAACTCCGCATTGGCGACAGGAAGGGCACCTGGCCAGTAAACACACAGCTCCATTAGGTTGCCCAGATTCCACTCTGCGAGGGATTATGGGGTCATGAAAAGAAAATGATGATGTTACCACTTTATAATGCCTTGGGAAGGCCACACTTGGAATACGGCATTCAGTTTTGGTCGCCACGATGTAGAAAAGATGTGGAGACTCTAGAAAGAGTGCAGAGAAGAGCAACAAAGAGAATTAGGGGACTGGAGACTCAAACATATGAAGGACGGTTGCAGGAACTGGGTATGTCTAGTTTAATGAAAAGAAGGACTAGGGGAGACATGATAGCAGTCTTCCAATATCTCAGGAGTTGCCCCAAAGAAGAGGGAGTCAAGCTATTCTCCAAGGCACCTGAGGGTAGAACAAGAAGCAATGGGTGGAAACTAACCAAGGAGAGAAGCAACTTAAAACTGAGGAGGAATTTCCTGACCGTGAGAACAATTAATCAGTGGAACAGAAGTTGCCTCCAGAAGTTGTGAATGCCCCAACACTAGAAGTCTTTAAGAAGATGTTGGATAGCCATTTGTCTGAAACCGTATAGGGCAGTGGTGGGCAAACTCATTAGTCAAAAGAGCCAAATATCAACAATACCATGATTGAAATTTTTTTGAGAGCCAGAAGGTGTGGCCTGTTTTGTGGGAGTGGCTCGGCAGTCATGTGACCGGGTGGGCGTGGCCAACTTGGACAATGTGGTGAAATTCACTTAACAACGGTCTTGCTTAGCAACCAAAATTTTGGCCTCAATTGTGGTCATAAGTTCTCTCATCTCTGTCCCACTTTCTTTTTCTTTCTTTTCTTTCTTCCCTTCTTTCTCTTTCTCTCTCTGTCTCTCTCTCTCTCTCTCTATGAGTCTGTCTCTCTCTGTGGCTCTTTATCTCTCTCTCCCTTCCTCCCTCTCTGTCTCTTTCTATCATTCTCTGAGTCTGTCTGTCTGTTTCTCTCTGTGGTTCTTTATCTCTCTCCCCCTCCCTCCCTCCCTCCCTCTCTGTCTCTTTCTATCATTCTCTGTGTCTGTCTGACTCTCTCTCTCTGTGGCTCTTTCTCTCCCTCCTTCCCTCCCTCCCTCCCTCTCTCTGTCTCTTTCTGTCATTCTCTCTCTGTGTCTGCCTTTCTTCCCTCCCTCCCTCTTATCTCTGTGTCTCTCCCCTTCCTTCCTGTCTCTCTTTGTCATTCTCTATGTGTCTGTTAGATTCTGATTCCCTCCCTCCCTCCCTCTCTCTCTCTCTCTCTCTCTCTCTCTCTCTCTCTGCCTCTCTCTGTCTGCCGGTCACTATGTCCACAGAATACCGCGTGAAGCAGCGGCGACTCTGCGCTGCCGGCGACGCCATCCGCGAGGTCCCCCTCGCGTTCCCCGTCTTCCCCGATGGCGTCTAGAGTGATCAGGGGCCGTGCAGAAACTCGGCGCTTTTCCACGGTGTGGAAAAGATAGGCGCGTGCAGGTCCTGCGGAATTACAGCGCAGATTCCCACTGCTACGAACTCTCCGAGGCTGTAATGGGCGGGGCATGTGCGCGCCAATCTTTTCCGCGCGCATGCCCCACCCGATTATCAGAGCCACATTCAAGGGGCCAAAGAGCCGCGTGCGGCTTGCGAGCCGCGGTTTGCCGACCACTGGTATAGGGTTTCCTGCCTAGGCAGGGGATTGGACTAGAAGACCTCCAAGGTCCCTTCCAATTCTCTATTGTATTGTATTGTATTGTATAAAAGACCTGCAAGCAGCTTGATTTGCAAGAGTGGCCGAAACATACAGGGGCAGTTCCCCTCCCAGCCCTCCTCACCGGGTCCCCAAGCCACAAAGGTTGGTGACCCCTGTTTTATATCCCTAAATTGATGGTGGAGTTTTCCTACACTTATGTCTATTTAAAATCTGTTTTACCTTCCTGCTCTGCGGATGGCTCTGTTCTGATCCAGCCTCAGCAGAAGCAAGAAGCAGAGTCCTTGTCGTGGAAAACCCCCTCTTTATTTACCTCTTGTGAATTAATTGCATTCAACCCACCGAAAAGTCCAGGCAAGAATCCTGCAAGGAGTTAACTGCAGTACAGACCTTATCAGTTCCTTGTGATAATTGATAATTGCAAGGCAAGGCCGGTGAGCTCCCAGCCAAACTGCTGCAAATTAGGGTAAGTTCTGGCAAGCGGTCTTTGCTGCGCGAAACACAATGAGCAAAATCTCCAGAAATACGAACTGTTGTCTCCTACGATCACCACTCCCCTTTCCTTCTATTTATTCCCCAGCCCGGCAGGGGGCATTCAGCATCCACGTGTGCCTTTCTCCCCGAGTCGACTCCTTGTCCTCCATGGTTCTCCTCTCCTAACTGCTCTGCGCATGCGTGCATCTGGAACAAGTCCCGGCTGTTCTTCCTCCTCACTCACAGCAGCCTCCAAAGGCAGCTTGACACTCTTTGCGTACCACAGAGATTCTACCAGCTGTAGTAGACCACAGTCTTGCTGGCCAGACCACTCTGAATACCTGGAAACTCCACAGGAGGAAGCCTACAAACACCTGCAGGCATGTTAGTAACTCTGGGTTCAGAACCGGTGTTACAACTCTGGTCCCGTAACCAGTGTTAGGAAATAAATGCGGAATAGTGTAATACACCGGACAGTAAAGTGATACATTGCTTTAACCACACACAAACTCTAAAACAGTGATAGTAAGAAAATAAATTGTCTTTACTTTGTAGCAACTAAAATACTTCTTCCGACCAGAGATTCTAACTTCTCAAACAATAACAGTCCTTCACCAAACACAGAGTTATCTTACTGTGATGCAAAACAAATACTTCTTCTCTCTTCAGCTTCAACTCCTCCAGCGGCAATCAGTAAACACAGGACTCCGTGGTCGAACAAGGGGACGAACTGTGTTCCTGAGCTTGCTTTTATGGTAGAGCTGAGAAGCACAGCCAATCAGAATTCAATACAGTTCTTAAAGCTACATAACTCTTTAAGAACATAGGCTCCTATATATTGTCAACCCAATATAAGGCTGAATATCCTAGCAAGGCATAAACATATAGATATATGTTTCTTTTTCAGTGCGCGCCTTTATTGGAGGGGAAAGGCAGCCAAAACGACCACGATTGATTCGCACCGTCCTTTCTTTCTCTTTTCAGATTTCCGCTCTATCTAAAAGGAGGGGAGAAACTACAGTTTGATTATGGCGTCTTCCTTCTAAACAAAAATATTGCACAGGTACGTTCCTCCCAAGCAAGTTACCCTTCTGGATCGGAAGAGGGGAGGTTGAGAGGGAGGAGGCTGTTACGGGAAGTCCTCGCTTAATGACTGTAATTGAGATTGGAATTTCCATCGTTGCTCTCTCTGAGCATGATGGGTTATTTTGGCTGATGTTTCGTTACCCAAACTAGGTAACCTCGTCAGTGCTGATCATCATTACCGGAGCACTGATGATGTTGCCTAGTTGGGTAATGAAACGTCTGCAAGAAAACCACCATGCTCAGAGAGAGGCCCAAGGAGGCCGTAGTCCTCCTCCTCCTCTGCAGACTCCACTCCCTTCTAGCACTGATGATGTTACATAGTTGGGTAATGCAACGTCTGCCAGAAAACCACCATGCTCAGAGAGCACCAAGGACCCCCAGAGTCTTCCTTCTCCTCCTCCCCCCCCCCTCCCTTCAACTGATGACGTTACCTACTTGGGTAATGCAACGTCTGCCAGAAAACCACCATGCTCAGAGAGCGCCTCATTTCTTTTGAAAAAAGTTTTCTTGGTTTTTACAAAAAAAATTTAACAAATAGGAAAAGGGTATAAGGCAGGGGTCTGCAAAGTCGGCTCTTTTAAGACTGGTGGACTTCAACTCCCAGAATTCCCCAGCCAGCTATGCTGGCTGGGGAACTCTGGGAGTTGAAGTCCACCAGTCTTAAAAGAGCCGACTTTGCAGACCCCTGGTATAAGATATTACAAACATATTTTGAGGACATCTATGTCGGAGGTGTCGGCCCCCTCCGAGGCTTCTTACAAAAAAAAAGATAAGATAATACAAATCATTTTTCATTTCCCTACAAAGTGGAAAGAGATACAAATATATCAGTTTATATTCATGCAATCAATCGTTAATTCTATAAACATCCAAATAGCGGTTACACTATATAGAAAAAAGTCATTTGTGAGATCTAAGTCTTTTAGCAATTGTATCTTCCTCTCCCTGACCTCCAGTGGGCGGAGCCGTGGCCCCCTCCGCTCCCCCATTTTCATCCTCCAGGATTGGGGAATGGTTTTTTTAGAAAGGCTTCCGCCTCTGCAATTGTTTTAATTCTTACTCTCCCCCCTTCCCAGAACACTAACATTCCCTCTGGCATCAACCACTTGAACCACACCCCCTTTTTATATAATCTTTTTGATAAGAAGGAATATTTCCTCCTTATTTCTCTAATCTTTTTCGGGATCTGTTTCAAGATGGCAATCTCAGTCTGTTGGTATATTAAGGGACCGTCTCTTTGTGCTCTCAGGATCCCATCCCTCGTTGACCTTCTTACAAATTTAATATGTTAGAGAGCACTTCATTTCAACCCTGAGCTACAGATGTTCTTCTTTATTGGAATTCCCATGGCTGAGCAATGCGGTTTCAAGCATGACATCCCATGGCCATACAATTGAGCGACAGCAGTTACCGTAGTCCCATTTAAGCTGATCATTACGGGTGGTTAAAGATCTCACCTGACCACGACTGACTTCCTGCCTGCTTCCCCAGTGACTTTGTGGGGAAGCCCGCGGGAAAGATTGTAAATCGCGATCATGAATAGAAATCCAGGTTGGTTGTTGAGCGGCCAGATCACAACGGTGCGCCTGTAGGGGCACTTTGGAACTTTGGAGAATTGGTCATAAGGGACCAACTCACAGAACACCATCGCAAGTTTGAACGGTCACTGAACAAGTGGTTGTTAAATGAGGACCTCCTGTACTTTTCTCTCATCACGTAGCTGTGGGATTTCTATACCAGAAGCAGTCTCCATTCATATGTCCAGCCATTCTTTGCCTATCATGGCCACATTCGGTGCCAGCTTGGGCAGCTAAAGGCCATACGAAAGTAAGAAGCTGGAGGCTCAGTTTAACCTGTTGCTCTTTATTTGAACCAATTATTGGTTTGAACTAAGAACACCAGGATCAGAAATGGTAAGGCAAACATGGACTATCGTGAGATAGTTCCACCGGCAGCATGAATTAACTTTTAAGCGCGATTTAGCTGATTCCCTGTATGGATTTCCCCTGTGATTATATGGGAGGAAGGTAGCCACCAGACTGTGAGAACGTGAGCGAGTGTTTTTAATGAGAGGGCCTTGACCCGGGGTTTTGCTGTTTGCTTGCATTATTGTTAATATTTTATATTCATCACCCTTAGTTTCATCAGATAGCTAGGTGACCCTATGAATCAGAGGATGGATGATAGAGAGAGAAAGAGAGAAATAAAGAGAGAGATGGAGATGATAGGTAGATGGATGATAGACAGAAGGGAGGGAGGGAGGAAGAGAGAATGAGTTTAACCTCCTTGCCCAAATGCCTGAGAGAACATCCAGCTATTTACTGCCAAGGCCAAAAGATTAAGACGTGGCTACATAACATGCAGTTCCAAAAGTGAAAATGTGAAAAATAAGCATCAGGCATTCATTTATTTAGTATATTTATATCCCACTTTTCACTCAGGTGATATTTGTAGTCCTGTATGCCTCACAACAATCACCCTTTGAGTAGGTTGAGCTAAGAGAGAAAGACTAGCTTAAATTCCCTTCCCCCAGCCCCCACCCCCAGCTAAGAATCTAAATCTTCCCTTCCTAGATACCAATACAATAGCAGAGTTGGAAGGGACATCTAGTCCTACTCCCTGCCTAGTGAATGAGGAGATCTCACATTGCAATGAGCAAGGACATGCATTCAATTTTACAGCTACCATGATTGTAGAGCTGTGTTGGCGCAGTGGTTAGAATGCAGTACTGCAGGCTACTTTTGCTGACTGCCGGCAATTTGGCAGATCGGATCTCACCAGGCTCAAGGTTAACTCAGCCTCCCATCCTTCTGAAGTCGGTAAGATGAGGACCCAGATTGTTGAAGGCAAGAGGCTGACTCCTTAAACCACTTCGAGAGAGCTGTAAAAGCATTGTGAAGCGGTATAGAAGTCTTAAGTGCTATTGCTACCATGATTGTTGGCCGAGCAGGGACAGAAATAGCTAGAGAAATGATTGAAGCCTGGGAAACGGGCCCCTTGTCAGCCATGCACGAGTGCTGATTTGCCACCGGCATACCAGGTACAATGCATTCAGAAGGTATTTTCTTTTTCATAAATGTACAGGCACTTCTAACGTTCGTGTTTTCACTTTGTCATTATGGGGGTATACTGCGTGTAGATTAATGAGAAGAAAAATGAAATTTCAACAACTGTAGAATCGGGCTGCAGCCTAACAAAATCGACTAAAAGTGATCTGAATACTCTCTGAATGCCCTGCTTGGTTTTTATCATTTTCTTTTCTTTTTTTGCCTCTTGGCCCTCATAAATGTTGTGAGAGGAGAGGAGCCATCCCCCCCCCCCCCGGTTAATCTACAATAGCCAAATACCCCATACCTAGAATCCTGCATCCAGTTTTGGTGACCACACTATAAAAAAGATGTTGAGACTCTAGAAAAAGTGTAGAGAAGAGCAACCAGGATGATGAGGGGACTGGAGGCTCAAACATACAATGGACGGTTGCAGGAACTGGGCCTGGCTGGTCTAGTGAAGAGAAGGACCAGGGGAGACAGGAGAGCATCTTCCAATATTTGAGGGGCTGCCACAGAGAGGAGGAAGGGGGTCAAGCTCTTCTCCAAAGCACCTGAAGGCCAGACAAGGAACAATGGATGGAAACTGATCAGGGAGAGATTCAACCTAGAAATAAGGAGGAGAACAATCAACCCACGGAACAGAAGTTGCCTTTGGAAGTTGTGGGAAAATATCACAGGAAGCATCAAGAAGAGACTGGACTACCATCTGTCAGAAATGGTGGAGGGTCTCCTGCATGGGTTGGACTAGATGACCTACAAGGTCCCTTCCAATTCTATTAACCTGTATCTACTTAGAAGCCCGGAGAATGTGGCAGCCACAAGGAACCAACCACTGACAACTTAATACCCAGCCATCAACACCTTTAGTTAACAACTTAAAGCTATTCACAGCCAGAAGCCATCTAAATACAACGCGTAGAACAGCTCATATTCTGGAGGAGAGGGAAGATCCCCGAAGATGGAACAGCTTGCCTCCAGAAGTTGTGAATGCCCCAACCCTGGAAGTCTTTAAGAAGATGTTAGATAGCCATTTGTCTGAAATGGTATAAAGTTCCTGCCCACGCAGGGGGTTGGACTAGAAGACCTGCAAGGTCCCTTCCCTTCTGCTATTGTATTGTATGGGTTCCAGCCCTGAGCCCAAAAACTTGGAAGAATAAACCTCCGGTCCCCGCGACCGGCTCAGATCGGCTCCTGCAACATCAACCCAGTTATAATTTGCCTTTGCCGCATTTGAAAGTTACCGGCCATCCTTTACGCTGGATTTGCGATGGCCTGCATCTTAACTCTCAGATTCCTTCTGGGGTGGGGGTGGGGGGGACTGAGAGGACCGAGCTACACGGAGCAGAATCGTTTGCACAATTAAAAACATTTCCCTGGAGCGGAGGAGACGGAATCTCTCTGCGAAGCCACAACTGATTTCCTCGGAGAACCGTTAAGGTGGAATTTCTAGGCCCGGTCAATAACCATCCCTGCAGATCAACGCGATGGGCGTTGTTTTGAACGGGGTAACGGTTATATCAGCGTGCTCCGTTTCGGCTAGTTGATAATGGCTTCCATCTGTTTGGTTTAAAAGGACCCCTTTCTCTCTCACTCTTTCTCTCTTTTTTCTCTCCCCAAGAAGTCATAACTAATCACATACAGCGATTCCTGTTATTACTTGGAACCGAAGAGTTGCAAAAGGGGGAGGGATCCCCCTCTCCCACCACTGACGTAAGGCTAACTCCTACAGCGGTGCAAGAAAAGACTGCTAAGAACTGGAAACTGGTTGCAATAAAAGCAAAACGGTCTATAATTAGGAATTTGCAAAGGACAAAAAAACCCAACATGGATTGGTGATAACGCTTAGGAATAGGACTTCGACCTTTATACGGCTTCGTTCTGCTTTACAGAAGCGGTTTACAGAGTCAGCCTCTTGCCCCCAACAATCTGGGGCCTCATTTGACCCATCTCGGAAGGACGGAAGGCTGAGTCCACCTTGAGCTGGTCAGGTTCGAACTCCTAGCGGTGGGCAGAGTTAGCCTACAGTACTACACTCTAACCACTGCATCACCATGGCGATAGATAGATAGATAGAAGGATAGATAGAGGGATAGATAAAGGGATATAGATAGATAGATGGATGGATGGATGGATGGATGGATGGATGGAGGGATGGATGGAGGGATAGAGGGATAGAGGGATAGATATAGATATGTAGATGGATGGATGAACGGACGGAC
>CM077649.1:63484609-63489609 GCA_039707465.1 Rhabdophis nuchalis
ACTGCAGGCTACTTCTGCTGGCCGCCGGCTGCCTGCAATTTGTCAGTTCAAATCCCACCAGCCTCAAGGTAGACTCAGCCTTCCATCCTTCCGAGTTCGGTAAAATGAGGTCCCAGATTATACAATAATACAATAGCAGAGTTGGAAGGGACCTTGGAGGTCTTCTAGTCCAACCCCCTGCGTGGGCAGGAACCTTATACCATTTCAGACAAATGGCTATCCAACATCTTCTTAAAGACTTCCAGGGTTGGGGCATTCACAACTTCTGGAGGCAAGCTGTTCCAGAGGTTAATTGTTCTAACTGTCAGGAAATTTCTCCTTAGTTCTAAGTTGCTTCTCTCCTTGATTAGTTTCCACCCATTGCTTCTTGTCCTGCCCCCAGGTGCCTTGGAGAATAGCTTGACTCCCTCTTCTTTGTGGCACCCTCTGAGATATCGGAAGATTGCTATCATGTCTCCCCTGGTCCTTCTCTTTATCAAACTAGACCTACCCAGTTCCTGCAACTGTTCTTCATATGTTTTAGTCTCCAGTCCCCTAATCATCTTGGTTGCTCTTCTCTGCACTCTTTCCAGAGTCTCCACGTCTTTTCTACATCGTGGCGACCAAAACTGTATGCAGTATTCCAAGTGTGGCCTTACCAAGGCACTATACAGTGGCATTAACACTTATATATTTATTCTATTTATTCAATTTATACCCCGCCCTTCTCCAAACGGACCCAGGGCGGTGATCTAGATTCACGTGATCTAGATTCTATCCCTCTGTTTATGCAGCCTAGAACTGTGTTGGCTTTTTTGGCAGCTGCTGCACACTGCTGGCTCATATTTAAATGGTTGTCCACTAGGATTCCTAGCTCTCTCTCACAGCTGCTACTATTGAGCAAGGTACCACCTATACTGTCCCTGTGCATTTGGTTTTTCTTGCCTAAATGTAGAACCTGACTTTTTTCAATTGTGAAATTGTTGAGGCTGACTCTGCAAACCGCTTAGAGAGGGATGGAAAGCGGTATATAAGTCCAAGTGCTAGAGCTAGCTTTGCCTTCTGTTGAATTCGAGCAAAACGCCTGGATTGTATTTGTTCAATTGAAGGGAGAATTCTCTTGCCTTATATCGGATTAGGAGTTCACCCGCTCACTTCCATTCAGGAATTGACCGTATATCAGATTAGTACTTAAACCAGCCTCGTTCCGGTTTGAAATTTGTTGACATCTATATTTTAATACCAGATCTGAAGTTTGGGCTGCAAGATGCTTGGGGGGGCGGGATATTGTTTTCAGTGTAAGCTTAAGCCTTTACCGTTCATGGAAACATAACTTGTTTTTATTCCAGATTTTCTTGGCCTTGTGAACTTTTCACTGTTTTTAAGGGGGGGGGGGGAATGCTTGATGTAGTTTTTAGATTAATGAGCGAGTTCCCTTCAAGTGAGATCATATAAAGACAATACGCTCTTGCGCTCAAATCTGATAAACATTGCTTAACGGTATTGAAAAGTTTATGTCAACATAAAAGCATAAAAGCTTGAGGAAGTTTCCGGTTGTATAATATAAGACTGGTCTAGCTGTAAAGAGTTAAACCACAGGGTAGTGCGTTTTGAGTTTGAAGAATGGATAGGCCTCCCAGCCTTCTAAGTTGCCCTTTTAACACAAGTCATACCAAATAATTCGTTGTGAATTAGAGAACTTTAAGGAGTCTACAGATAAAAAGTTTATCTTAGTCCCCTCATCATTTCTCTCTCTATTACTAGAAGATCAAAAATATTGCACACGAGAGAACAGAATAGAATAATAAGAGTTGGAAGGGACCTTGGAGGTCACCTAGTCCAACCCCCCTGCTCAAGCAGGAGACCCTATATCATTCCGAACAAATGTCTTTCCAGTTTCTTCTTAAAAACCTCCAGTGATGGAGCACCCACAACGTCCGGAGGCAAGCAGTTCCACTGATTAATTGTTCGCATTGTCATGAAATTTATCCTTAGCTCAAAGTTCTTAGTCTGATGAAATATTTCTCCTTACGTCCTGGCCATTTTATAGAGGCACGATGGAGAGCGTTTTAACAAACTGCATCCCTGTTTGGTTTGATGGCTGCAGTACATCAGATAGAAAGCCCATTCAGAGAGTAGTAAGGGCAGTGGAGATTATAGGAAACTCACTTCCCGTTACTCAGAATACTGCTGATTAATTGTCCTCAACGTCAGGAAATTTTTTCTTAGTTCTAGGTTGCTTCTCTTCTTGATGAGTTTCCATCCGTTGCTTCTTGTCCTGCCCTCAGGTGTTCTGGAGAATAGGTTGACCTCCTCCCCTTTTGGCAGCCCCTCGGATATTGGAAGACTGCTATCATGCCTCCCCTAGTCTCCCCTAGCCTCCCCTAGTCTTTTCACTAGACTCAATTCTTGCAACCCTAATCATCTTTTGTCGCTTTTCATTGGACCCTTTCCAGAGTCTCAACATTTTTTTTAATAACGTAATAACCAAAACTGGGTACAATATT
Source organism: Rhabdophis nuchalis (assembly GCA_039707465.1). Classification (NCBI taxonomy): domain Eukaryota; kingdom Metazoa; phylum Chordata; class Lepidosauria; order Squamata; family Natricidae; genus Rhabdophis; species Rhabdophis nuchalis. Next base: position 63,487,096 of record CM077649.1, read on the forward strand.
CCATGTGTGGTCTTACCAAGGTCTTATAAAGCCCTACTAACTTTTGAATTGATGCTTGAACTCTCTTAATCCAACTTTTTTACCGAATTAAAATCTGAAAATCTGCCAAAAAAGCCAACCCAGTTCTAGGCTACATCAACAGAGGGAGAGAATCAAGATCACGTGAAGGGTTAATACCACTTTATAAGGCCCTGGGAAGGCCACACTTGGAATACGGCATCCAGTTTTGGTTGCCACGATGTAGAAAAGATGTGGAGACTCTAGAAAAAGTGCAGAGAAGAGCAACAAAGAGGATTAGGGGATTGGAGACTAAAACATATGAAGAAAATTTGAGCCTGTATTCTGATTGGTTGTCAGACTCCCATGGGGCCATGCAGAGCCAACTCTATAGGCTGTCCTAAATCCTAAGCTTGGTTGAGCCTTGCTGGGTGATGATGTAATGAAGGGGCTTTGGGCAATTCCTCCTAGGGCTCTCTAGATCTTTGTTATGTAGGATAGACTGGCTCGGGCCCTTAATGGCCCATTGACGAAGGTGTGGGGGCTGAGTTTCTGCCTCCCCTTTTAGGGGAAATGTTCTCCCCTTTTAATATTTCCCAAAATCTCTCATTTTTCTAGGAGAGGGGTGGGTACTAACGTCCTGCATGGAGGTGGAAGAGCCTTCATTTGTGATCGGCGTGCCGTCGATATACAATATACTAGACGGTTCTAGATCTGTGGCCCCCAACCTTTGGGGCACCAGGGTCGGATTCCGTGAAGAGAGATTTTCCCGCGGATCAGAGGCGGGCCAGGGTTTCCCGTAGCGCCTACACCCCGTGGATGGGGCTTCGCTTGTTTGCATGGCCCGGTTTCTGGCATGCCGTGGTGAGGTGTTGGCCCCGGACCAGGGGTTGGGAACCCCCCTGTTCTAGACCATCTAGTGCAGGGGTGTCAAACTCAAGGCCTGCGGGCCACATCCGGCCCTGAAAACAACGAAGGACCGGCCAGCAATGCCTCCGTTTTCGGCTGCGACCGCCTCCTGCAACCTTCTACCAGTGAAAATAAGAGTTTGGGAGGACTGCGCACACCCCTCCCAAGCTTTTCTTTTGCTGGCAGAGTCACCGCGGGCCAGTTCTTCGCCGTTTCCAGGGCGAGCCCACGGGCCAGATCTAAGCACCCCGCGGGCCCGTATCCTGCCCCGGGGCCTTGCGTTCGACACCCCTGCCCTACACCATTTCTGACAGATGGCAGTCCTCTCTTCCATCGAGTGCCGCCTCCCCTCTTCCCCTGTGCGCTAATGTAGGCGAATCAGAGGAGGTCCTTCTAAATCAGAGGTCTCATTCTCGCGGCCCGCAGGCCAATTGCGGCCCGCAGGACGGTATCTTGTGGCCCCCACTGTGATGTGAAAGTATAATATCCAATATAATGGAATCCCTTATGCGGCCCAGCCTCACCCAGCCTCTGCCTCCAGCGGCCCCCAGGTAAATTGAGTTTGAGACCCCTGTTCTAAATTGTCTACAGAAGTTCTTTCCCGCGTCTTAAAATCCTCCCGGTTTTTGGCGCAACTCCCTTCCCCCGAGCTCCTCCGAAGCCCCCCTTAGCCGCTGCCTTCTAAACCTCTCTTGTTCTCTTTCCGTAGCTTAGATACCAACATGGGCTGGGGACTCCAGATTTAAGGCAGACCCTTCCTAACCTGAAAAACTTCCTGGAGCACGGCCTCATGGTTAGATGGTGAGTAGTCCCGCTTCGCTTTGCACGGACAGCGCAGGAAATCTTCGACTTACGACCGTCCAGCTGGAGAAAACGTGACTTACAACTGGTCCTTAGACTTTAACACCCCCCCCCCCCGTTGCAGCAGCGTCCCGCCCGTCACACGATTAAAATTTGGCATGTGTTTATGACGGTCGCAACATCCCAGGCAGATTGCCCTTTGAGACCTTCCTAGCCGGCTTCGCTTAACGACCGCATGACTCCCGTAACCACCGCAAGGATTTGCTTAACTTTTTAAGTTGCAAAACGAAGCACCGCTTGTTTAACAACTGCCTCGCTTAGCAGGGCAAGTTCCGATCTCACTTGTGGTCGTAAGTCAAGGACTATGTGCACAGATAGTCCTTGACTTACGACAGTTCATTTAGTGACCGCTCCAAGTTACCACGGCACTGAAAAAAGTGACCTTTTTTTTTCACAGTTACAAACAACCTTTGTAGCATCCCCATGGTCACGTGATCCAAATTCAGACGCTTGGTAACCGGTTCACATTTACGACCGTTGCTGTGTCCCGAGGTCACATGACGCCCTTTTGCAACCTTCGGACAAGCAAAGTCCTGGTTACCTACAAGACCGTCTCCTGCTACCAAATACCTCCCACCATCCAGTTCACTCCCACAGAGAGGGCCTCCTCAGGGTGGAGGTGGGCCGCACGTCCACCTCCCTCCCAGCCACACAGCCCCAGAGACAGAGGGAGGGAATCAGAGAGGGACTGAAGAGCCACATGCAAGGGGCCAAAGAGCCGCATGCGGCTCGCGAGCCGTGGTTTGC
>CM077649.1:63494609-63534609 GCA_039707465.1 Rhabdophis nuchalis
CCTGGTAGCAATATTATTTATCAGATCAATTTTTTTTCTATAATTACTCAATATATAAAAAGAACAGTAAAAAATTCTACATAAATTCCTGTTTTATAACATTATTCTCAAATGTCTCTAGAAACCACTTTACTACTATAAAATACATACCCCTAGTGTTTTCTCCTTCTAAGACCAAGAATTTATCCACATTTTCCGTTGTCTAATGTGTATCTCATTATTAATCTAGTTGATATATAAAACATCTTTCTAGAGTAACATAATCTCAATTTGTTACAGTATCTAGTAATCCTAACAAATAATTTCTATCTATACTTAAAAATTCTTTTTTATATATTATATCCCTTTACTTTCCCCCCCCAACCATTGGTAAAACATATTCCATACTTTATAAAATTGTTCATCCTCTTGCTCTCTAATTTCAAACGTCAATTTGCTCATTTCTGCACATTCCATAATCTTACGAATAATTTCCTCTCGAGAAGGTAATTTCTCATTTCTCCAATTTTTTGCAAATACAATTCTAGCTGCAGTTAAAACATTCACAATTAAATATTACAAGTTCCATTTTTGCTGGTACAGTCACCGCGGGCCAGTCCTTTGCTGTTTGCAGGGCGGCCCCACGGGCCAGATCTAAGCACCCCATGGGCCGGATCCAGCCCCTGGGCCTTGAGTTCGACACCCCTGCTCTTATTCCACATCTGGCCAACGCAAACCTTCAGCTGGTGTCGATCAGAAATAACAAGAGACCGCCTTCTACCACATACCTCCCTTAGATCTGTCCGCTCCCACAGAGTGGGCCTCCTCAGGGTGCCATCCACCGGACAATGCCGTCGGGTGGCCGCCAGGGGGAGAGCTTTCTCTGTGGCGGGGCCTGCCCTCTGGAACGACCTACCCCCCCCCCCCCCCGATCTTCGTACCATCGTGGACCTACGCCTCTTCCGCCAGGCATTAAGACATATCTATTTCAAGAAGCCGGCCTGGCTTATTTTTAATTTTAATGGGTAGTTTTAATTGATTTTTACCTTTTTACTCCAAATTTTTAGCACAGACCCTTATTTAATTCTATTTTAAACGGTTATATATTGTATTGTTTGGTATATGTTTTTATATTTCTGTGCACCGCCCTGAGTCCCTCTGAGGAGATAGGGCGGTATACAAATTTGAATAAATACATAAATAATAAATAAACAAAACTTGAGCTCCTTCACTCCACCGACTGACAGTTCCGCTGGCAAGCAAAGGCGGATCGGTTTTAATTCGGAGCCTAATTTTACCGCCAGAAACGGTGCCGGACAAACCAAGCCTTGAATCTGATGACTAATTATGTGTAGATTCTTAAAAGTCGGCCTGGGCTTCGGTGGCATTTTAACTTCAAACATAAATCAAGTTTCTGTCCTGCTGCCAGGAATCTTTTTACGGTTTTGTGGCGGGATATGAATGTGAGCAATAAATTAAAACATACAGATACGGGTTCCCCCACCCCCACCCCGAGGTGGGTGTTCCCATTAGCAATCTAATCCTTATTAGGATTAAAGGGGACCTAAGAGTCCTCGTGCAAACTCAGCGGCTCCTGTATTCCGAGGTCGTCTCTTGGACAGTCCCGGGATTCTCAGGATCTGTCGTCCCGAAGACTTGAAGCGTGGGAGAATGAGCCGGAAAATCCCCTTTTGATTGGACGGCGAAATCCTAACCTTCAAGAGGATTTTAATTTTCTGGGGTTAAAAAAAGAGCCGAATGTTAAGAGCTTTGGGATTTAAATCCAAGCAAAATGAAGACACCTGCTTTGGGATGGAAGGGGATAAGGAGAACTTGAGTTGTGGAGTCCTTGGTGCTCTCTGAGTTTGGTGGTTTTCTTGTAGACGTTTTATTACCCAGCTAGGTAACATCATCGGTGTTAGAAGGGAGCCTGACAACAGCCTAATTAAGGAACCATCAAAAACACTCCTGTTGGGGAGATCTCCGCTGGGAGACAGAACGTTGTGCATTGGAATGTGCAGCTAGAGGAACCCCGTTGCTCGTATACACACAAATAGTATCTCAGACACTGCTAGTAAAAACAAGAACCTTTACTGGTGTTGTAAAACTAAACTACTGCTTCACAAACAGTGATAATAGATAGTGAGTCAAACAAAGTCCTTAACAAACAAACAATTGCTTACAGTCGCAATTCACGATTCTTCCTTCTTCAAACAGTCAGTCAAGGTCGATCAATCAGCCAGCAATGAAGTAGAGAGCAATCAGCAGAGAGAGAGAATGCGCTCTCCTGACTTCCTCTTATTGCCAAGATAATTACAGCTTCTAATTGCATCTTAAAGCAACAAAGACCATTTATCATCATGTTATATATATATGTATATATATTGCCTACCCAACACTAGGAGTATACTCCTAACAGCTCCTACCAACACTGACTGGTGCAAGCCATTGTATATAAGTCCCGAGTCCCTGTGGGGAGAGGGAGCGGTTCTACAAATTAAATTTGAAATTAAATTAAATTAAATAAACAGAGAGCAAACCAGACTCCCTTCATAGAACTGATGATGTTACCTAGTTGGGTAAGGAAACGTCTACAAGAAAACAGCCAAGTTCAGAGAGCACCAAAGACCCCTCCTCCTCCTCTTCCTCCTCTCTACAATCCCCACTCCCTACTATCACTCATGATGTTAGAGGGGTTCTTAGTAGCCCCTGTAAAGTTACAGAGCTGCTTCGAAGGCCCGCTGATTTTAACCCTTTTTCTCCCGTTCCCCCACAGCGATCGCCACCATGTTTCCAGCGCCATCCCGGTTCCAAAGAGACAAGGTTCTGCGTTTGGGGGTTTGGATGCCAGCTTTTCCGGCAACCACCCTTCTCCGGACAAAGGCCTTCGCAAACGGGCTAACTCGGAGAACGAGAGACTGCTGCACAAGTCCCAGCTTCCAAGTCACAACGCCGCGGCCACCCAGCCGATCGCCATCGCGGGAGAGGCGGAGAAAACGGTGGTCGCCTTATCCTCCTCCTTAGATACCTCCATCGACTTCTCCAAAGAGAGGAGCAACACGGGCGAGGATGGGCGGCTCGGCGTCAACGGCGAGAACAGGAGCTCGAGCGGTTCCCGGAATCCTGCGGAAGCTCTCCGGGGACCTTCGCGGGCCATCAACGGCACCCCGTTCTCCAGCGAGCAGCCCGGGACGGCCGTCTCTCGCGAGCGACCCAGCATCTTCTGCGGCGCGCTGGGCACCGACCTCCTTTGTACTGTGGAGCAGGCGGAAGAGATCATGGGTCTGGAGGCCATGGGGTTCGGTTCGGGGGATCAACTGGCGGCCTTCAACTACATCCCGGTGGATCACGCGGTGGCCGTGGAATGCGACGACCAAGTCCTGGGGGAATTTGAGGAGTTCTCCCGTCGGATCTATGCCCTGAACAAGGACACTCCCACTTTCCGCCGGCCGCGGAAAGGCTCCGATAAGTAGCGGGGGAGTGGGGGGGGGCGCGTGTCGCCAAGTGGAAATGGTGTATCGGGAGTTGGAGATATACCCTTGCACTTGGTCGTTCCCAATCCGTTGCGGTAGGGACGGTCTCTAAACCTAGCGGCTGGAAGGCTGGTGGGCTTCAACGCCCAGAATTCCTCCCAGCCTAGGGAGGAATTCTTCCTAGGCTAGGGAATTCTGGGAGTTCAAGTCCACCAGTCTTCCAGCTGCTACGTTTGGAGAGCCCGGAGTTATGGGGTAGGAGAACGGTAGGGAAGAACGTCGCTACCGTTTTGGAAGGAAGTCCAGGAGATCTCCCTCGATGACCACGTGGGTCAGAATCTGCTTCTTTTAACCCTCCCCCTTCACACACAAACACACACACATACACACACACACACCCCACGATCACCCCTTCCTTCCCCGAATTTTTAATCCTCCCAAATTTCTTTGGCAATTCTTGGTCTTTCGCATTACGGGTTATCCCTCCCTCTCAAGTTTGATTCTTTCCGTCCTTTCAGGAGAAATGAGGTCAAGCTTTTGCCGGCTTACCGGCAAGGTTTTGCGTGTCTTCTTCTCTTGTGTTCTTGTTGCTTTCAGCCAAGCATCCTCACAGCTTTCTGGTGGAGAGGCACCCACGGTGTGTTTGTGGTGTTTTTCTTGGGAAGCAGCTGATTCATCGGTAGGAAGTCCTGTCACTCAGGAAGCCTGGGTAAAACTCCCAGTCCTGGGCCTTTTTTCCTTCCTTCCTTCCTTCCTTCCTTCCTTCCTTCCTTCCTTCCTTCCTTCCTCCCTCCCTCCCTCCCTCCCTCCCTCCCTCCCTCCTCCCTTGTCTTTCTCATTCCTTCCTTCTCCCTTTTCCTCCTACTTCTCCCTCCCTCCCTCCCTTTCCCATCCCCCTTTCCTTCCTTCCTCTTTTCCTCCCTCCCTCCCTTCCTTCTCCCATGTTCTTCTCTGCATCCCTTCCTCCCTTTCTTCCTCCTTCCCTCCCTCCCTCCTTCCGCCTTGTCTTTCTCCTCATCCCTCCCTTCTCCCTTTTCTTCCTTCCCTTCTCCCTCCCTCCCTTCCCTATCCCACTTTTCCTTTCTCTTTTCCTCCCTCCCTTCTCCTTTGTTCTTCTCCGCATTCCTTCCTCCCTTCCTTCCTCCTTCCCACCTTCCTTCCTCATTCCTTCTCCCTATTCCCCCTTCCCTTCTCCTCCCTTCCCCATCCCCCTTTTCTTCCCTCCCTTCCTCCTTTCCTCCTCCTCTCCCTTCCTTCTCCCTCCTTTTTCTTTTCCTCATTTCTCCCTCCGTCCCTCCCTTTCCCGTCCCCTCCTTTTCTTCCTTCCCCTTCTCCTCCCTCCAATCTAACAATCCCACCACCTGCCCCGGGGTAAAAAACAAAAAAAATAGGACTTGCCACGACACCCCGAGGAGTCCCACGTGCTTCCGAGGGTCCTAATGCCAGAGAGGTGGGTCAGTGAGTGGATGATTCCTTTTGCTGCCAGGAATACACTTACGATGCTTTCCACAGCTCGCCCCAGTCTTAACTCCCCTGCGATGAAGGAGCCTCCTCCGTTCCCAGGAATAAAATCATGTCTCGCTTTGAAGAAGTGGGCGACTATGCACAGAGGCACCCCCACCCCCCAACCCGGCTTGCCAAACGAAGATGCCCCTTCTAAGGAACCCTGACCTTCTCGGAGGGCGGGTACAGGAGTGCCTCTCGGGACCATAAGCTGTTAACAAAAAGAGCCCGTGGGCGCATGATTATTCTTACTCTTGTTCTTACCATTAAGATTATTAGCCATTATTTCAACCTCAGTCCAGCAGTGGAGCAGTTTACAAACATGCAGGCCGCGCTGTGCACATGTACAAACGCCCCCTAGACCAGGGGTCTCCAACCTTTGCAACTTTAAGTCTGAAGGATTTCAGCTCCCGGACTTCTCCAGCCAGCTTTGCTGGCTGGAGAAGTCCGGGAGCTGAAGTCCTTCAGACTTAAAGTTGCAAAGGTTGGAGACCCCTGGCCCAGGCCTTGACACTGACAGCTTTGCTGGCTGGAGAAGTCCGGGAGCTGAAGTCCTTCAGACTTAAAGTTGCAAAGGTTGGGGACCCCTGGCCCAGGCCTTGACACTGACAGCTTTGCTGGCTGGAGAAGTCTGGGAGCTGAAGACCTTCAGACTTAAAGTTGCAAAGGTTGGAGACCCCTGGCCCAGGCCTTGACACTGACAGCTTTGCTGGCTGGAGAAGTCTGGGAGCTGAAGACCTTCAGACTTAAAGTTGCAAAGGTTGGAGACCCCTGGCCCAGGCCTTGACACTGACAGCTTTGCTGGCTGGAGAAGTCTGGGAGCTGAAGTCCTTCAGACTTAAAGTTGCAAAGGTTGGAGACCCCTGCCCTAGACAACCCAGTGCGATAGATTTGGAGAGGGAGGGGGTTACCTGAATTGAATGGACTTGTCCTTTCGGGAAGACTTTTTCGAATCATTTCAATCCCTTTTTTAAATAATAATAAAATAAAATAAAAAACACAGGAAACCAACCCCTCTCTTTTTTAAATTGGAATCGTCTTCAGCGGTTGACCGACAAGGCAAATGGAGCTTCAGGCGAGGTAGCACCCGACTGCACACGAGTGGATTTTCATGCCCTGAAGATCTGCCTTTTATGGGGTGAGGGAGGGGGGTATTCAATAAGTCTAGCTTTCGCTTTCTACATTGTATAGCAAAGTCTGGGCTCGGCCGAGAGCCCATCAATATAAATATGTACGGCAGAATAAAAATTTAATTTACTTCGTGGCTGAAGGGTGCTTCTTCTCCCCCCCCCAGTTTTTCCTCGGTCCCTACAACCTTGAGCAATACAATTGCTACTAAATTTACTCCTCGGTGTCACTTTGAGCATTGCAAATATAGTCAGTGGGGAAATTCGAAATTTTTTACTAGCAGTTTTGTGGGGGCGGCTTGGTGGGCATGGTGTGGCTTGGTGGGCGGGCCAGGGGGAAGGATACTGCAAAATCTCCATTCTGACCTCACTCCAGGGGAAGGATACTGCAAAATCCCCATTCCCTCCCCACTCCAGGGGAAGGATACTGCAAAATCCCCATTCCCTCCCCACTCCAGGGGAAGGATACTGCAAAATCTCCATTCTCACCCCACTCTGGTGCCAGTCAGAGGCGGCATGTGCTGGTTCTCCGACCTACTCAAAATCTCCGCTACCGGTTCTCCAGAACCTGCTCGATTTCACCCCTGAAATGGGTGCAGGGAGCCGCCTCGGAAGTGCTGAAAGGACCATGTGGTAGACTGGAAATAGGCGATGTCATATCCCACCCAGAGGTGGGATTCAGCCGGTTCCGACTGGTTCAGGTGAACAGGTAGCTCTGACAATCAGCTGGGAGCGAACCGGTTCACTCCAACGATCAGCTGGGCCTCCCTGCCCGCCCCTGCGCTTTATTGACCTCTATCTTCTCAGCTGATTCGCGCGGCAGAGCGGATTGTGGCGCCTCGGCTGTGTTACTCCCCAGCCGTAACGCAGAAGGTAAGTTTTCTGAAGACTGCGCTCCCCCCTCCCCCCCCGCAAAGCGTGCGATCACCGAGCAGGTTGTTAAACTGTCTGGATCCCACTACTGATCTACTCTGTTGAGAGAGGGCTGTTCACTTTGGGGCTACGGGGTAGCCGTGAATCGAGGACGACCCACATTGTGTAAATGTGGCACATGGGTGACACCCATCCGCATTTGGCAAGGAAGGAGACCAGTCCCCAAGATTGGTTTCCGACGGCTGAGGTTGACAGGAGGTGGAAGCTGGCTGGGCATGGCTGGTCTTTGGGGTTGTCTGAAGTTCAGAGTTGTCTTCTCTTTTGAGATAAATACTGGCTTTGTTATTTTACCCTCAGCCCAGGCGGGCCCTGAGATTGATGGGGGCCTTGGCTGAGGAATGCCCTCGATCCCCTTCCATCAACTTCCCACTTTCCTTCTTTCTTTCTTTTTTTCAACATTATCTCTCTATTCCTCTGATTATTATCTCAGACGAATGAGACGGAGCTGGAGGCTGGAAAGAAGAATCATATTTTCATGTTCCTATGCGTTCAGTTTTGTACTTCTTGCCAAAAACAACTCGTAGAATTTTTCCTTTGTGGGAATTGGGGCAGGGGAAGGATTAGCAGTAGGGTGTTGCTGTGCTCTCTCTCTCTCTCTCTCTCTCTCTCTCTCTCTCTCTCTCTCTCTCTCTCTCTCTCTCTCTCTCTTCCTCCCTCCCTCCCTCTCTCCCTTCCTTTTGCTTCCTTTTTATCCTTCCTTTCTTTCTCTTCCTTTTTCTCCTTCCTTCCTTCCCCCTTCTGTCTCCTTCCTTGCTTTCTTTTTTCTCTGCCTTCCTTCCTTCCTCCCTTCCCCCTTCTGTCTCATTCCTTCCTTCCTTTTTTCTCTGCCTTCCGTCCTTCCTTACTTCTTTCCTTCCTTCCTTCCTCTCCTTCCTTCCCTCTTCTCTTTCCCTCCTTGCTTTCTTTTCCCTTCCTTCCTCTTTATCTTTCCTTCCTTCCTTGCTTTCTTTCTTTTATCTCATTCAGTTTTTAATTTGATAATCTCTGTACGTGTTAATTGGTTCTGAGAGGTGAGACAAGTACCAAAAAGTTCTAACTTGCATGTTGAACACCAAACAAACGACGAGTACCGGGACCCAATTTTCGCGTCAAATACCATCTTCAACAAGTTTCTAAGTAATCAAAGACCAAGGTACAGATTAGGTGAGACCAGGCTGAAAAACAGTAACTATGCGAGGGATCTTGGAGTCTGTAATTATATTCTCTATTGCATGTCTACGTATTGCTAATACGTAGACATGCAATAGAGTCCTAATGGATGATCCCGTAAACCTGAGTTAGTTTTGTGTGGCGGCAGCCGAAAAAACAAATACAATCCTTGGTTGTATAAACAAAATTAAAATCTTAGTAAACCCTTAGTAAACCTTCGTACTGGTTTATAAACCCTTAGTAAACCTTCGTACCGGTTTATAAACCCTTAGTAAACCTTAGTACCGGTTTATAAACCCTTAGTAAACCTTAGTACCGGTTTATAAACCCTTTGTAAACCTTCGTACCGGCTTATAAACCCTTAGTAAACCTTCGTACCGGTTTATAAACCCTTAGTAAACCTTAGTACCGGTTTATAAACCCTTAGTAAACCTTCGTACCGGTTTATAAACCCTTAGTAAACCTTCGTACCGGTTTATAAACCCTTAGTAAACCTTCGTACCGGTTTATAAACCCTTAGTAAACCTTCGTACCGGTTTATAAACCCTTAGTAAACCTTCGTACCGGTTTATAAACCCTTAGTAAACCTTCGTACTGGTTTATAAACCCTTAGTAAGGCTACACCTGGAATACTGCATCGAATTTTGGTCATCATACTACAAAAAAAGATGTTGAAGCTTTAGAAAAAGTGCAGAGAAGAGCAACTAAGATGATTAAAGGCCTGGGGACAAAAACAGATGAAGAACAGTTGGAGGATTTGGGTTTGGTTGGTCTAGAGAAAAGGAGTAGGAAGGACGTAGTAGCAGGATTATAGTTTTTGAAGGGTTGCCACAAAGAGGAGGGGGTCAACCTATTTTCCAAAGCACCAGAAGGCAAGGCGAGAAACGATGGAAACTAATCAAGGAGAGAAGCAACCAGAAACTTAAGAAGCTTCCTAACGGTGAGGACACTCAAGCAGCGGAACAGCTGGCCACCAGAAGGTGTGGGGGCTTCATCGCTGGAGGTTTTTAAGAAAAGACTGGGCAGTCACTTCTCTGAAACAGTATAGAGTCTCCTGCTTGAGCAGCGAGTTGGACTAGAGGACCTCCAAGGCCCCTTCCAGCTCTATTCTAATTGAAGGTATGACTAGCATCTTGGCTTGTGAAGTGCTCTAACTGCCGGAGGTAGGAAGCTGGTCTGGGGGGGGGGGATTCCTTCTGGAACGGAATCAACCAGGTTTGGGAGACCCACCCACCCACCCACCCCAAACCCCTCCTCTCTCTGCTGCAGACATGCTCCCCAGCTGGAATAACAAGAGGAGGAAGACGCTTGGCGCTGGCTCGCACATGGGCTCAGGGGCCTTTATGAAGTGTGGAAATGAGTTGTTCGCACAAGGAGGGAGTGAGGAAGCTTGGCTTAATCTCCCGACTTGCCTCCCGATCCAATCTGGTCTTTCCCGGATGTCTTTCTCGTAAACCTGTGTGCTTCTCAACCATAGCAACTCTTGAGACGAGTGGACTTCAACTCCCAGAATTCCTCAGGTGAAGACTGGGTGACTCGGCCTTGGCCGAAGCAAGAAACAGATTCCCCTCAAAGAAAACCCCCTCTTTATTTACACATTGTCCAACAGAAAGTCCAGGCAAGAGTCCTGCAGAGAAATAGACAAACCTCAGTTCTGGCAAGGCAGTCTTTGTTGCACGGAACACAATGAGCAAAACCTTCAGAAACACGAACTGTTGTCTCCTACAACCACCACTCCCCTTTCCTCCTATTTATTCCCCAGCCTGGGAGGGGCCAGTCAGTGTCCACATTTGCTTTGCTTCCCGAGCTGACTCATTGTCCTCCGTTGTTCACCTCTGCTATCTGCTGTGCACATAATGCAAGGTGTTGATTACCATCCTTAAAGCGCTCCATGGCACGGGTCCTAGCTATCTGCGAGATCGCATCCTGCCCCATACATCCCTTTGACCGATTCGCTCGCACAGAGAGGGACTTCTCCGGGTGCCGTCCACTAGGCAATGCCAGCGGGCGACGCCCAGGGGAAGGGCCTTCTCTGTTGCGGGCCCAACCCTCTGGAACGACCTACCCCCCGACCTCAGAACAACTCCGGACCTCCGCTCCTTCCGCCGAAAGCTCAAAACATATTTCTTCCAACAGGCCGGCCTGGCCTAATCTATTTCTCACACCTCCGGTCTGTACATTTAAATTTTTAATTGGGTTTTTAGGGGTTTAGGGTTTTTAGGTTTTAGTGCAGGGTCATTGTAATTTAATTTAATTTTAGTTATTTATATTGTTGTATGTTTTATGTTTTATATTCCCTGTGCACCGCCCCGAGTCCCTTCGGGGAGAGGGAGCGGTATACAAATAAACATTCCATTCCATCTGGAACAGGCCCCAGCTGTTCCTCCTCCTCACTCATCTCTGACTCCAAAGGCAGCTGCCTCTCCGGTGGCTGGGAATTGTCAGACGGCCCTGGCTCTATCTCTGCGTCCGATGCAGAGCATCTATCAGAGGCTTCCCCAGGCCCCCAGCACTGGCCCAAGTTTTTCCCCAACCTCCTCATTGTCCGAGTCCGTCGCCACCTCTGCTGGTGGGCCACAACAAGAGCATTGCCATTTTTTAAAGAAGACTTTAGGCTTTAGAATAAATTTATTGTCACTTTAAATCAAGGGTCGTCAACCTTTTTATACCTACTGCCCACTTTCATATCTCTGTTAGTGGTAGAATTTTCTAACCGCCCACCAGTTCCACAGGAATGGTGATTTATAAAGTAGGGAAGTCCATTGAATTAAAAAAAGGAAAGTGCTTCAGTATCGGACAAAACCCCTAATGCCCACCATGAAAGCTGGAACGCCCACTAGGGGGCGGTAGGGACCAGGTTGACCACCTAATTGACATACATTAAAATGAAATTTTGTTGCGTACAGCTCTCAAAGGGTCACCACCACCTTCTCTGTGGCGGGCCCAGTCCTCTGGAACGACCTACCCCCCCGATTTACGCACTACCTCGGACCTCCGCCTCTTCCGCCAACGTCTTAAGACGTATTTATTCCAACAAGCCGGCCTAGCATAGCCCCCCGTTTCTGACTTTTATTCTGATAAATTTTAATTCGTAAGGTTTTATAAGGGTTTTTAGCACGGGATATAATTTAATTAGTTTTTAATAATGTATTTTTGTATTTTTGTATGTTTTTAAGATTGCCTGTGCGCCGCCCTGGGTCCTTGCCAGGAGAAGGGCGGGGTATAAATTTGAAAATAAATAAATAAATAAAAATAAATACACTACATGAACAAGACAAAATATATAAATAAATAAAAATTATGCATATACCTACATATATGACACAGTCTAGTTCAGATGTATAAACGTACATGGCGAGAAAAATGAATCCTGCGAGTTGACCAGATGGATGGCACAGGAAACAAAGCTGTTACAGAATATGTTAGTCCTGCTATGGATACTTCGAAACCTCCTCCCAGGGCTGAGCAACAGACCTTGAAGTGGGTGTGTGGGGTCTCTAACAATGCTTTGAGCTCTAAGCACATAGCGCGTATGTATTCTGAATAATGGGAAGCGAGCGTCCTATAATCTCCACTGTCCTCATCACTCTCTATAGGGACTTTCTATCTGAGGCACTGCTAGCACCAAACCAAGCAGGGATGTAGTAAAATGCTCTGAATCGTGCCTCCGTAAAAAGTGGCCAGGACAGAAGGAGAAAGATGTGCTCTCCTCATCCGACTAAGAACTTGGCGCTAAGGAGATATTTCCTGACAATGAGAACAATCAGTGGAAAGTCTTGCCTCCAGAATTGGTGGATGCTCCATCTCTTGGAGGTCTTTAAGAAGAGACCGGACACCCATTTGTCCGGAATGATATAGCGTAGGGTCTCCAGAGCCTAGAGGTGGAGCTCTCGCCTCACAATCAGGAAGCTGTGAGTTTGATCCTAGGTAGCGGCATGAGTCATTATCTGCTGCGAACTCTGCATTGGCAACAGGAAGGGCCTCTGGCCAGTAAACTCTCAGTTTCGTTCAGCTGCCCAGACTCCAACCCGGTAAGAGATGACGGAGTCATTAAAAGACAAATGGGTTTGTCAAAAACAGATCATGCCAGACGAATCTAATTGCATTCTTTGACAAAGTGACAAAATCAGTGGACCAGAGGAATGCTGTTGATATAATTTACCTGGACTTCAGTAAGGCATTTGATAAAGTAGACCATAACCTACTATTAGATAAAGTAGAAAATTGTGGGTTAGACAGCACCACCACCAAATGGATTCGCAACTGGCTGACCAACCGCACTCAACGTGTAGTCCTCAATGGAACTGCATCTACATGGAAGGAAGTATGCAGTGGAGTCCCCCAAGGCTCTGTTTTAGGCCCAGTACTCTTCAACATCTTCATCAATGATTTGGATGAGGGGATAAATGGGGAACTCATCAAATTTGCAGACGACACCAAGCTGGCAGGAATAGCCAACACTCCAGAATATAGGCTTAAGATACAGAAGGATCTAGACAAACTTGAACATTGGGCACTATCTAATAAAATGAAATTCAATTGTGAAAAAAGTAAGGTCCTACATATAGGCAAGAAAAACCAAATGCACAAGTACAGTATAGGTGGTACCTTGCTCAATAATAGCAACTGTGAGAGGGATCTAGGAATCCTAGTGGACAACCATTTAAATATGAGCCAGCAGTGTGCAGCAGCTGCCAAAAAAGCCAACACAGTTCTAGGCTGCATAAACAGAGGGATAGAATCTAGATCACGTGAAGTGTTAATGCCACTGTATAGTGCCTTGGTAAGGCCACACTTGGAATACTGCATACAGTTTTGGTCGCCACGATGTAGAAAAGACGTGGAGACTCTGGAAAGAGTGCAGAGAAGAGCAACCAAGATGATTAGGGAACTGGAGTCTAAAACATATGAAGAACGGCTGCAGGAGCTGGGTATGTCTAGTTTGATGAAGAGAAGGACCAGGGGAGACATGATAGCAGTGTTCCGATATCTCAGAGGGTGCCACAAAGAAGAGGGAGTCAAACTATTCTCCAAGGCACCTGGGGGCAGGACAAGAAGCAATGGGTGGAAACTAATCAAGGAGAGAAGCAACTTAGAACTAAGGAGACATTTCCTGACAGTTAGAACAATTAACCTCTGGAACAGCTTGCCTCCAGCAGTTGTGAATGCCCCAACCCTGGAAGTCTTTAAAAAGATGTTAGATAGCCATTTGTCTGAAATGGTATAAGGTTCCTGCCCACGCAGGGGGTTGGACTAGAAGACCTACAAGGTCCCTTCCAACTCTGCTATTGTATTATTGTATTGTAAATATAGAGAGATTTGTTTATAGACAAATATATAGATGACCTCCAAGGTCCCGTCCGACTCTGTTGGTCTTCTGAAATCCTTAGACGGCACCAGATTGAGCCGAGCTGCCGCTAGACCAGTAATGGTGAACCTTTTTTGGCTCGCGTGCCAAAAGCGGGAGAGAATACAGGGAGGGGTCATGCGCAGGTATACCACACCCATAATGCTTTGTGCACAACCGCAGTGCGCGTGCATGCACGACCAGGGCTCCCTCCTATTTTTGGCATGCTTTTTTCGCCCTCCCCAGGCCCCAGAGGCTTTGCTCGTTGGGCTAAAACTGGCCCTATGAGCAGCCCAGAAGTCACTTCTGGTTTGCTCGTAGTGTCAGGGTTGTTTTGCCTTCGGGAGCCTTCACAGAAGCCTCCTGAGGGCTCCTGAAGACTCCGGAGGGCTAAAAGTGGCCCTATGAGCAGCCCAGTGCTCGTAGTGTCTTTTTTCTGCCCTCTGGAGCCTTCACGGAAGCCTCCTGAGGGCTCCTGAAGGCTCCGGAGGGCTAAATGTGGCCCTATGAGCAGCCCAGTGCTCGTAGTGTCTTTTTTCTGCCCTCTGGAGCCTTCACGGAAGCCTCCTGAGGGCTCCTGAAGGCTCAGGAGGGCTAAAAGTGGCCCTATGAGCAGCCCAGTGCTCGTAGTGTCGGTTTTTTGCCCTCTGGAGCCTTCACGGAAGCCTGCTGAGGGCTCCTGAAGACTCCGGAGGGCTAAAAGTGGCCCTATGAGCAGCCCAGTGCTCGTAGTGTCTTTTTTCTGCCCTCTGGAGCCTTCACAGAAGCCTCCTGAGGGCTCCTGAAGGCTCCGGAGGGCTAAAAGTGGCCCTATGAGCAGCCCAGTGCTCGTAGTGTCGGTTTTTTGCCCTCTGGAGCCTTCACGGAAGCCTCCTGAGGGCTCCTGAAGACTCCGGAGGGCTAAAAGTGGCCCTATGAGCAGCCCAGTGCTCGTAGTGTCTTTTTTCTGCCCTCTGGAGCCTTCACGGAAGCCTGCTGAGGGCTCCTGAAGACTCGGGAGGGCTAAAAGTGGCCCTATGAGCAGCCCAGTGCTCGTAGTGTCTTTTTTCTGCCCTCTGGATCCTTCACGGAAGCCTCCTGAGGGCTCCTGAAGACTCCGGAGGGCTAAAAGTGGCCCTATGAGCAGCCCAGTGCTCGTAGTGTCTTTTTTCTGCCCTCTGGAGCCTTCACTGAAGCCTCCTGAGGGCTCCTGAAGACTCCGGAGGGCTAAAAGTGGCCCTATGAGCAGCCCAATGCTCGTAGTGTCGGTTTTTTGCCCTCTGGAGCCTTCACGGAAGTGGCCATACGAGCAAACTGGAAGTCCTGAACTTCCAGTTTGCCCGTATTTTGCCGATTTTTCACGCTCAGGAGCCTTCGCGGAAGCTCCTGAAGCCTCCGGAGGGCGGAAAATGGCCTCAAAAGCAGGCCGAAGTCAGCTGACAGGGCAATGCCTCGCGCGCCCTGACAAATGGTGCCGCGTGCCATCGGTGGCACGCGTCTCCTAGGTTCGCCGTCACGGCGTTACACCACCTGGAGTGCTTGTCGGTTGTTTGAACCGTAATCCAAAACCGCGGATTAGCCGATGCACCCGCCAGAATCGGAGAGAGAGTGAGAGATGGCTGCGTTGGCCATTCATCATGACAGCCGTTCTCCGACATCGCTGGCCTGCGATCCGGCTTTCTCTGCCAAGTCTTGGAAGAAACTGAAACCTCCTTTTATAGACACGAAGACTTCTGTAGCATCTGGATCTCTCCACACACACACACACACCCTACCCCTCCGCTTCCCAACCCAGCGTGAATTGGGAGGAGGAGGAGTGCGGGGGAGGGGAACCTGCTGGAATTGGAACGCCGGAGTAGTAGATCTTGGCAAAAAAAATGTTTCCCTCCTCGCATCTTTTCTAAATCATCAAAGAGCGCCTGTGGCGTTCCAACCCCCTCCCCCTTCCCCATCCCCCCCACCCCCTCAAGGCATGGGAGCCAGATGTGAGTGAGGGGGAGGCATCAGAAATGTGCCATGCGAGTAGTGCCAGGAAGCAAAGAGCAGGTAGAGGGGGAGGCTGGAAGGAGAAGTCCTCGGGGGCCCTTGGGTTGATTGTGGGATGGAATCCAAGAGGAATTCATTTGGGTTTGTATATGTGTATCTATATCTATCTGTATGTTAGTTTTATGAGCTGATCAATTACCTATCTATCTGTATCAATCTCTATCTATCTATCTATCTATCTATCTATCTATCTATCTATCTATCCCTCTTTTCCTATCTATATCTATCTATCCATCTCTTTTCTTATCTATCTATCTATCTATCTATCTATCTATCTATCTATCTATCCATCCCCCATCCTGCCTGCCTGCCTGCCTGCCTGCCTGCCTGCCTGCCTATCTATCTATCTATCCATCCATCCATCCATCCATCCATCCATCCATCCATCCATCCATCCATCCTATCTCTCTCTTCCATCCTATCTCTCTCTCTATCAACTCTCTATCTATATCTATCCATCCATCTCTCTCTCTCTTCCATCCTATCTCTCTCTCTCGCTCTCTTGCTCTCCATCTCTCTCCCATTCTATCTATCTATCCATCCATCCATCCATCCATCCATCCATCCATCCATCCATCCATCTCTTCCATCCTATCTCTCTCTCTATCATCTATCTATATCTATCCATCCATCTCTCTCTCTCTTCCATCCTATCTCTCTCTTGCTCTCTCCATCTATCTATCTATCTATCTATCTATCTATCTATCTATCTATCTATCTATCTATCTATCTCTCATATCTATATGTCTGTCTATCTCTAGCCATCCATCTCTCTCTCTATCCATCTCTCTCTCTCTCTCTTTCTCTCTTTCTATCGATCGATCGATCGATCGATAGATAGATAGATAGACAGATGATAGATAGACGATATAGACAATAGATAGATACCATGGATGGATGGATGGAGGGATGGATGGAGGGATAGATAGATAGATGACAGACAGACAGACAGATAGATAGAAATGCGATAGATAGATAGATAGATAGACAGACAGACAGACAGACAGACACAATAGAGGTAGATATGCAATAGAGATGGATGGATGGATGGATCCAGATAAAGGAGGAAGGGGGGAAAGGAAAGGAAGGGAAGGAAAAAGGAAGGGAAGGGAAAGGAGAAAGGGAAGGGAAGAAAAGGAAGGCATAAATAGATAAGGGAGAGGAAGGGAGGGGAGACAGTTTCTCAGTCGAGGAAGACTACCTGTCTTGTGAAAGCAGCCTTCGGGTCATCCAAAGTCCTGATTCAACCTTGCCTGGAGAAGATTATCCTGCGGTTTAGTCACAATTGGCCACTTTGCCAACTGCAGCCCCTGCCCAGATTCTGCTCATGCTTTACCAACTCCGTCCAATTGGAACACGAAAATAAGGTGAGGGGCTGTTTGGGCCCAGTTCCTCGGTGGGTTTGCCCATTCTGTCAATCCGGCCATTCTCGGCTACCCAGACTCCCTGGAGGAGAGCCACAGAAAACACCTTTGCTACGTCCGTTCGATGTTTCATGTCTGCTTTTTACACATCTGTTCTCTGACTTAACGCTTGTAGCAAAGCAAAGTTGAAAATTTAACTTTTTCTGTCCTGCATTCCAATTTCTAACCGCTGCCGATCTTCTCTTGACGGACAATACCTCGCATCCCTGCAGGATATACATTTGTCCTTCGAATGACAGCTACGTCCTCGACTTACGGCGGCATTTGAGCCCAACATTTCTGTTGCTAAGCGAGACAGTTGTTAAGGGAGTTTTGCCCCATTTTAACACCTACCTTGCCACGGTCGTTAATTGAATCACGGCAAGTTTTAGGCCCAGGACTCTTCAACCTCTTCATCAATGATTTGGATGAGGGGATAAATGGGGAACTCATCAAATTTGCAGACGACACCAAGCTGGCAGGAATAGCCAACACTCCAGAAGATAGGCTTAAGATACAGAAGGATCTTGACAAACTTGAACATTGGGCACTATCTAATAAAATGAAATTCAATTGTGAAAAAAGTAAGGTTCTACCTGTCCGGGGGCAGGACAAGAAGCAATGGGTGGAAACTAATCAAGGAGAGAAGCAACTTAGAACTAAGGAGAAATTTCCTGACAGTTAGAACAATGAACCTCTGGAACAGAAGTTGCCTCCAGAAGTTGTGAATGCCCCAACCCTGGAAGTCTTTAAAAAGATGTTAGATAGCCATTTGTCTGAAATGGTGTAAGGTTCCTGCCCACGCAGGGGGTTGAAGACCTACAATGTCCCTTCCAACTCTGCTATTGTATTGTATTGTATAGGGGTTCAGTTAGACCAGGGGTGTCAAACTCGATTTCATTGAGGGTCGCATCAGAGTTGTGTTTGACTTCGGGGGGGCCTGGGGGAACGTGGCCAGGGGGCCATGGCCAGCTTGATGTCACTCATGTCGGGGGTACCTGTGGCAGCTGTTCTCTGTTTCTGGCTGGGACACCCTCCTGCAGACTGGCCAGCGAAAATGGAGCTTGAGAGAGAGGCGCATCGCCCTCGCAAACTCCTATTTTTGGCTGGAACAGCCTCCTGCAGACTGGCCAGCGAAAATGGAGCTAATTGTGATTTAAATAGTCAAATGATGACAAAAACGGAGGATGAAATTACCCATTATTTTATTTTTTACAGTCATTGGACGGATTGAAGTTCTGCCCAGATTTGGTGGGTTGTTTTATCATAAATAGAGCTATTGATATTTTTTCTTTGTGCTATTGCTTTTGCCACGTCTACGTTCCTTCTTCATTCTAATTACCGTGGTGGAATTTGGTGCTTTTCCTATTAACTTATAGAATGCTCCTCAAATTCAGTTACTGGCTGGGGAGATGCTCAGTCATCCAGGTCAGGGTTGTCCCAAAGATGCTTTTGGAAAAGGCAGCTGGACTTCCTTGTTTTTCTTTGAAAATGTTTCCCTTCTGATCCTAGAAGCTTGGAAGAAGCTTGGGTGAGAAACAAAACGTTTTCAAAGAACTGGAGACTGGACTGGAGACTAAAACATACGAAGAACGGTTGCAGGAACTGGGGATGTCTAGTTTAATGAAAAGAAGGACTAGGGGAGACGTGATAGCAGTCTTCCAATATCTCAGGGGTTGCCACAAAGAAGAGGGAGTCAAGCTATTCTCCAAAGCACCAGAGGGTAGAACAAGAAGCAATGGGTGAAAACTAATCAAGGAGAGAAGCAACTTAGAACTGAGGAGGAATTTCCTGACAGTTAGAACAGTTAATCAGTGGAACAGCTTGCCTCTAGAAGTTGTGAATGTCCCAACACTGGAAGTCTTTAAAAAGAGATTGGATAGCCATTTGTATGAAATGGTATAGGGCTTCCTGGCTAGGCAGGGGGTTGGACTAGAAGACCTCCAAGGCCCCTTCCGACTCTGCTATTGTATTGTATTGTTGAGAGAAGATGAGAAGGGAAGAGAAGAGGGGAGAATAGAGAAGAGAAGAAAGAAGGGAAGAGAAGAAAGAATAGAGAGGAGAGGACTGGAAGTCTTCAAGAAGATGTTGGATAGCCATTTGTCTGAAACGGTATAGGGCTTCCTGCCTAGGCAGGGGGTTGGACTAGATGACCTCCAAGGTCCCTTCCAACTCTGCTATTGTATTGTATTGTATTGTAAAAACAAGAAAGTCCAGTTGCCTCTTCAAAAAGCACCTTTGGGACAACTTCAGTTACTAATTTCCCAAAATACTGTAGATCAGTTCAATTTTTCTCTTAGTGAGTGAACTCTGATATTTAAAGCACTGCCTTTCCTTCCAGCCTCCATTCATTTTTTTTATTTCCATTTATATCTTTTCCTGGAGACTTTTTCAGAGATTAAGTCCCTGGAACTTTGGTTCCACTTCAGAGGTCTAGCATGCCTATCTATATGACTTGACTTTTGTATGTTGCTTCACATAACTGAAATAGACTTAAGCTTTTAGTCCGTTTTGCAAATCATTGGGACAAATTACTGAACATATCTGATATTGTGACCAAATGAGAAAATAGAACGATTAGAGCTATAGCCTCCATTGCAAGATTCTAATATTGCTAACGGCCTGTTCAAAGTTCAAAGACAAAGCTGTACGGTTCTTGTGAGCTCCGTTTTCAGCAGGATGGAAGCAATTTTTATGTCCAAACTAGCTGAGAACCCGGGGTAGCCCGGGTATGTATTTATCCTAATCCTGTATTAGAGGGAACTCCCTTGTGGAGTACTGTGATACTGTTAACATAGCAACTCCATTGTGCTGTAGAGTAGAAGCCATTTTAAGGCACAACATGCTGTATCTTAACAGAACTTGAATCCAAAATGCACACTATCAAAAGTACTGTGACTTGATACTATAGATATAATTCAGTCCTTTTCACTTCAGCGGCCTCCCACAGCCCTCTGCCAGCGAAAATGGAGCTCGGTTTTCATTGGCAGAGGCACCGCGGACCGGTCCTTTGCTGTTTCCAGGGCAGTCCCGCAGCCCAAATCTAAGCACCCCGTGTGCCGGATGTCACCTGCAGGCCTTGAGTTTGACACCCCTGAATTAGTACCCTCGGTTAAGTGAATCGGGTTTCCCCATTAACTTTGCTGGCGAGAAGGTCACAAAAGGGGAATCACATGACCCCAGGACCCTACAACCGTCATAATGCAATAATACAATAATACAATAGCAGAGTTGGAAGGTACCTTGGAGGTCATCTAGTCCAACTCCCTGCCTAGGCAGGAAGCCCTATACCATTTCAGACAAATGGCTCTCCAACATCTTCTTGAAGACTTGTAGTGTTGGGGCATTCACAACTTCTGGAGGCAACTTGTTCCACTGATTAATTGTTAATTGTTGTATTAATTGTATACTCATATAAATATGAGTCAGTTGTCCAGCAGCCGAATCTGGATCACATGACCATGATACTGCAAAGGATCATATAAAAAACAGTCCTAAGTCACTTTTTTCAGCATCGTTGTAAGTTGAAACAGTCACTAAATGAAATACGACCTGTCTAGCATTTCTAGGTAGTTTTTTTTTCCATTGGAAAGATGCCAACATGGGTTACAATCATTCAAGAAAATGCATGAAGATATAACAGTCTAATGCACTAGACTGGTCTAATGCACCAGACTGAAGATAATTTAAAAAAACTAGCCTGAATGGGTAGACCAGATGTGTAAAATTAAATTCTGTCTTCTGATAAGCAAAGTCAACGGAAAAGCCAGAATTGCTTACCAACCTGTTACTAACCTAACAATGGCAATGATTTATTTAACAACCGCGGCAAGAAAGATCATTAAGCGAGGCAAAATTTGCTTCACAAATGTCTCACTTAGCAACAGAAATTGGGGTGGCCCAACTGTGACTGTAAGTCGAGGACTACTCGTATTAAGGTTGTCGTGTTTGAAAAACATGGACATAGTCTAAAAAAAGAACGTGTTAATTCTGTTTATATAAAACACCACACCGAACAAACCAAATGTACAGTCACCATGTGCTTTACTGCTCAACTATTCAACTGTAACAGGAAACACTACTCAGAACAAGCCAGCATGGAGTATGCACCATAGATCCCAAACTTGTAAATACTGCCATCTACTGGCTGAACACTAGTATAATTACTGCATGGAAATACATTCCAACAATGAATTCCAACAGAATAGGAAAATTAAATAAAAAAGAATGCTAGGAGTTGAAGTCCACCTATCTTTAAGATTGCCATGTTTGAAATACATGGCAATCTAAGATGGGAACAGGAAAATAAGAAAACATTCATTTTTATTGCTATTTAAGATCTACCAATACCTAGCTGGAAAGCAGGTGGAAAGAGTGAAAAAAATGGCCAAGAAATAGCAATTCTTCCTTTAATGGTATAGGTTCTCCTGCTTGAGCAGGGACTGCACTAGAAGACCTCCAAGGTCCATTCCAACTATTCTGTTCTGTTCTGTTCTATTCCGTTCCGTTCTTTCTTTCATTCTGTTCCATTCCGTTCCATTCTAGTCCATACCATTATTTCTTTCATTCTATTCTATTCTATTCTATTCTATTCTAAGCTATTCCATTCCATTCGTTCTGTTCCATTCCATTCCATTCTTTCTATTCTGTTCTGTTCCATTTCATTCCATTCCATTCCACTCCATTCTTTCTTTCTTTCTATTCCATTTTGTTCTGTTCCATTCCATTCCATTATTTCTTTCATTCTATTCCATTCCATTATTTCTTTCATTCCATTCCATTCCATTATTTCTTCTATTCTATTCTATTCCATTCCATTCCATCTATTCTATTCTATTCTATTCTATTCTTTCATTCTATTTCACCCTATTCTATTCCATTCCATTCCATTATTTCTTTCATTCTATTCCATTCCATTATTTCTTTCATTCCATTCCATTCCATTCCATTATTTCTTCTATTCTATTCTATTCCATTCCATTCTCTATTCTATTCTATTCTATTCTATTCTTTCATTCTATTTCACCCTGTTCTATTCTATTCCATTCTTTCTTTCATTCTATTTCATTCTGTTCTGTTCCATCCCACTCCATTCTTTCATTCTATTCTGTTCTGTTCCATTTCATTCTTTCCTTCATTCTATTCTGTTCCATTCCATTCCATTCTTTCATTCTATTTCGTTCTGTTCCGTTCCATTCCATTCTATTCATGTACCATGTTCGAAGCACCTTTTTCTGATGCGCCTCCATGCAGACATGTGTCTAGGTGTGTTTTCCCGACCACATTTTATTCTTTTATGATACGGAGCTACGCCACCACTTGGAGGACTCCCAGGAATGTCGGTTTTGGGCGAGGAAGCTAATAGCTAGAACGTGTTCATGCCGAGCGCAACAAAACATATGGAATAGATCACCAGGGAAACATAAGGCACAGCCAGCAGAAATGCATGGATGAGAACTTTCTCTCCAGGCGAACGTTGGACGGGCAATGGGAAAGCTGGATTAAAATAAACCTCCAATAGCAATTTTCCTGCTTCAACATCGGCATCCCGGTTTCCCCCCCAAAAAAACTAGATATTCTCCCAACAAATTGGGTAAACCTCCTTCCATGGCTTATTGAAATGTAGGAATCTGCTTTTGACGGCGTGACTAGTCCAGGGATGAATAACCTCCGTTAATTTTCAGGTTGGTTTGACCCAGGGGTGAAATCCATTTACCTTTGCTAACGGTTCGGTAGCAATGTGAGGGCGGGCAATGTGAGCAGCACCTCCCGCGCATGCGCAGAGCGTCAAAAAAGGCAAGGTGTCAGGTTTCCGAAAGACGCCCTAATTAATTCATGAGCCTCGAGCCACGTTTCAAAAGAAATCCAGTCATTTATTAGGAACACCATTTCGGCAATACCCCATTGCAGTCAGGTCATTTAAATTAGGGCTGAACTTTGCCCCCGTTTCTTCCCTCCCTTCAGTCTGTGTCATAAATCACGTTCCCCAATGTGGTGCACCCCTCCCAAGCTTGCTGTAGTAATCTGAGATCCGGCTCTAACCGAAGGTATGCCTGGAATGCGCTACACCCCTTTCCTCACCGTGGCAACTTGATAACACATGCAAATGCTTTATGTTGACATTTGGCTCCCCTCACTTTCTGAAAGTGACCTGTGCGAAGCAAAAACAATTTGAGTACAGGTATAGGATGAATAGTGAGGTGGGGGGGGGGGAAGAATCTGCTGTGCTGAGTGATTTATATTAGCTAGAAAGCAGGACAGTTTTGGGATTGACAAATGAATGAAGCCACATGATTCCAAGCAGCCAATCCGAGACCTCCCAAGAGTCATATGACCATTCAAATAAAGCATGATGTCAGGACTCCAAATAGCACCCAAAAGTAAACCAGAGTCCAAGGCAAAGGATTCCTCAAAATTCCAATTGATGAAGAGAGCCATGTTGGCACATCTGGGGAAACCCGAATCTGGAAGCTTCCCGGTTTTCCTCACCCAGTTGAAAGTTCAAGATCCTGCCCCCCACACCCATCAGTCCATCCCATGGTCCAATCTCCCACTGCCACGCTGGCAGCTTCCACCCATCCAGTTCTGGTCAGGTGCAGAGGTGCAAAGACAAAGGATGACCTTGGCTTTCTAGAAAGAAGTTTGTTATGGCTGCATATCATCTAACTCCGTACAATTCCCCCCTCCCATTTTCCCACAATAGAAAAAAGCATAGTAGAATAATAGAAAGTGTGGCAGGCCAAAGAATTAAAATAAAAGATGGCTGCAGACCTGACAGTGACATGATAGCAGTGTTACAATATATCAGGTGTTGCCACAAAGAAGAGGGATTCAAACTATTCTCCAAGTCATCTGAGAGCAGGACAAGAAGCAACAGGTGGACACCAATCAAGGAGAGAAGCAATGTAGAACTGAGGAGGAATTTCCTGACTGTGAGAACAGTGAATCAGTGGAACAACTTGCTTCCAGAAGTTGTAAATACTCCAAAACTGGAACTTTTCAAGAAGATGTTGGATAACCATTTGTCAAGATCTTGCCCCCCCACACCCACAAGTCCATCCCATGGTCCAATCTCTCACTGCCACGCTGGCAGCTTCCACCCGCCCTGTTCCAGTCAGGTGCAGAGGTGCAAAGACAAAGAATGACCTTGGCTTTCTAGAAAGAAGTTTGTTATGGCTGCCTATCCTCTAACTCCGTACAATTCCCCTCCCTCCCATTTTCCCACCGTAGAAAAAAGGCATAGTAAGAATAGCAGAAAGTGCGGCAGGCCAAAGATCCAAAAGAAAAGATGGATGCAGGCCTGACACTCGATGTCTTCATGCTAGGAAGTTTGTTCAGTGTGGTTGCAGATCTTAAGAGGAAATCTGGAAGAATTTAATCTAACGTGAGCTCGGCTTTCTTGCAGAGAGCGAAAACGCCGAAATGGGCGAAGGGGCTCCGTCCCTAATCAAATGCAGGAGAAGCTCGATCCCAAATTGAATTCAGAGCCCCGTTTTTTTTTTTAGCAAGCGTTCCCGTCGCAGGCGTACGAGGTTGGCCAAATAAGCTCTTCTCCCTGACCCGCTTCGAGGTTCAGACTTGGCAACGCCCTCGCCTTTCCATCCAGCCTTCTTTGCGGCGAGCCTACGGGAAATGGTTCTGACGGGCTGGACATGACTCAGCCATCGAAATATCTATCTCTGCTATTAATCAGGCCGGCCGAGGAGACGGCCTGGAATTTCTCGATCTTCAGGAAGACAATCATGGTTTTCCTGGCACGGACCGAACCTCGGAAATGAAGCCCGGTGGGGCCGTTTTTGGGGAGCCATGCCGGGTTCTGTGGGAAACGAGACTGCCTTGTCTAAAGCGATGGTTCTCCACCTTGGCGGCTTGAAGAGAGATGGACTTCAACTCCTAGAATTCCCCAATCGGTGCTAGGAAGCATCAGGGAGGTCCTCGCAGAATTGGGACAAATTTGACAGCCTATTGCCAGGGTGTCAAACTCAATTTCTGTTGTGGCCCGCCAGAAGAGCCGGTGGCAGATTCGGACAGTGAGGAGGGTTGGGGAGGAACTTGGGCCAGTCCTGGAGTCTGGAGAAGTCTCGGATGAGGGCTTTGTGTCGGAGGCAGAGAGGGGGCCAGGGCAGTCCGACAGTTATCAGCTGCCTTCGGAGTCGGAGATTAGTGGGGCAGAAGAACAGCTGGAGCCCGTTCCCAATGTGCGCATGCGCAGAGCTGCCAGGAGAAGGGAACAGCTAAGGAACAAGGTCGACTCAGGAGTAAAGGCACAGGTGGAAGCTGAATGTCCCAGTTTAGGGAATAAAAGAGGAGCGACAGGGGAGTGGAGTTTGCAGGAGACAATCAGTTCCATTCATGAGTGTGAAGATCCGTTCTTAACTTCTTGCCAAGTAATTGCTGCTACAGCATGGAGTTTAGAGGATATCGGCCTGGCAGCTCTCCAAGCCTGATCAAGGTCTGTGATTGTCAATTCACCCTTGAAAGACTGTTGGCTGGGACTTTGCTGGATGTGAGGAATTCACGTGAGCTTAATTAAAAAGGGGCTTTAAAATCTGCTTTGTGATTTTGGGAAGTCTAGGCCAGAACAGAATTTAGCCTGGAGGAGATGTTGAGTGATGTTTACCTACCGTATTGGAGTGAACGAACAGGAGACACGGGCTTTGGTCCTGAATCCAACAGATGTCAACGTTTTTATTAAGACTTGGATAAAGTGCTTCAGGAAACGCTAATCAGATTTACAGAGGATACACAACTGGAGGAACGGATAATGTCAGCGGAACAGGTCTGATGCTGAAATGAGCTAACATGAGGACATCTAAGGGAGAGAAAGACAACATTCTTCTTTTAAGAGATGCAGATGGACAGAGTTGGAAGGGACCTTGGAGATCATCTAGTCCAACCCCCTGCCTAGGCAGGAAACCCTATACCATTTCAGACAAATGGCTATCCAACATCTTCTTGAAGACTTCCAGTGTTGGGGCATTCACAACTTCTGGAGGCAACTTCCGTTCCACTGGTTAATTGTTCTCACTGTCAGGAAATCTCTCCTCAGTTCTAGGTTGCTTCTCTCCTTGATTAGTTTCCACCCATTGCTTCTTGTTCTGCTCTCAGGTGCTTTGGAGAATAGTTTGACTCCCTCTTCTTTGGGGCAACCCCTGAGATATTGGAAGACTGCAATCATGTCTCCCTTAGACCTTCTTTTCATTAAACTAGACCTACCCAGTTCCTGCAACCGTTCATTGTATGTTTTAGTCTCCAGTCCCCTAATCATCTTTGTTGCTCTTCTCTGCACTCTTCTCTGCACTCTGCATAACTTCCAAAGGCAAAAAAAAAAAAAAAAAAAATCAATTGTAAAGTTGTAGGATGGGGCTACCTGGCTTGAACGGCGCTTTCACTATTAACTGACTGTCCGACTCACTTATATACTGGTAGCCTTCGACTTGCAAGCATTCGTTTAGTGGCCGTTGGAAGTTAGCACTGAAAAAAGCAACTTAGGACTGTTTTTCACTCTTACGACCATGGCAGCAGCATCCCCAGGCTCATGTGATCAAAATTCAGACCCTGGACAACTGGTTCGTATTTATGACGGCTGCAATATCCCGTTGCCAAACAGCCGAATTTTGATTACGTGACCACAGAGATGCAGCCATGGTCATTAAATGTGGAAAAAGGTCATTTTCCCCCCAATTGGGATTCCGAATGGACGCTAAAAGGAACAGTTGTAAGTTGAGGACTCCTGTAAAATCTTTGTTCTAAGGACTGGATTCCGTAGGAATATTGAGAAGGAATACAGCATTCTCACCGTAGGTTGATAGTAGAATATCCCGAGAAATGGTGAGCTGTTTTTCCCAGGATTGATTTCAGCAGATGTTGGTTACTCCTCAGTCTGGGATGTTTCAATCCAGATCCTACAACAAGGAGGAGATCAAAAGGCTAAATCACCCCTTTAGGATTCTTCGGTTTCTTAATAATTCATATTAGTTCATTCCTCCTGGAGAAGACGAACAACGTCCTACGAAGCATCTTAAATTCTTACCCGGTGATTCTTAGAAACATAATCCTGCACGGCGACACATCAATTGCGCTATTTTGGACCTCTGCCCCCACATATCCGGTGGCGCACGTAAGAAATTTGTACCAAGAAACCCCCAAAGTCCTGATGTTGGGTCGATTGAATCGAAAAAGAAATAGGATTTTTATGTCAGTCCTCGATGTACAGCAGTTCATTTAGTAACTGTTTGGGAGTGGTCACCAGCTGTTGTTCTGGTTTCCTCCACTGGTCTTCATAGACTTCATAAAAAGACCGAACAATGGCCCGAAAAATGCCCCCAACTGCCTCCAAAACAGGCTATTTTCAGGCTGTTTGGGGGGCATTTTCAGGTTGTTTTTCCAGCCGTTTTCACGCCGTTTTTGGTCCGTTCTGAGGTTGTTTTCCAGCCGTTTTCAGGCCATTATTGCGCTGTTTTCAGGCCTTTTTAATGGCTATTTTCAGCCCAGGTTTTTTGGCCATTTTCATGCCATTTTAGGTCATTTTTCAGGCCATTTCCAGGCTATTTTTGGGGGTCAAAAAAACTGCCCCCCAAATGGCCTGAAAGCCCAATAATGGCCTGAAAACAGCCCCCAAAGTGGCCAAAATTGCCCCCAAAACAGGCATGTGCATGCCAGCCAGGTGGTCTCTGGGTTTCTGGCACTCTGGTGCGCGCGCACACACACATGTATGCCAGAGGTGGGTTCCTACCGGTTCGGCCCGGTTTGGTAGAGCTGGCAGCAACCCAGTCTGGACACGCCTCCAACCCAGTTCCCCGGTTATGTCATCACCATCTCTTTTTTTTTTTAGTTCTGTGCATGCACAGAACAATTTCTATTGAACTATGCAGTGCGCCACTAGTGTCCCTCCAGCACACGCGCACGGGCGAACCGGCAGTAACGCCAGCCAGAACTCACCCCAGGTGTATGTGAGTTCTAGTTTGGGCACTGTGCTGCAAAGGTTCGCCATCTCTGCCCCGGACCAATGCAAACATCCAAATGGTGTGATTTTTGCACGCCAAGTTCTACCCCCCCCCCCCCGGTTGAGCGACGTTGGCTGGGGGATTCTGGGAGTTGAAGTCCACACATCTGCCAAGGCTGCCCTGCGCACAGTCACTCAAGCACTCGTGACGTCCCGACTCAACTACTGTAATGCTCTCTACATGGGGCTTCCCTTGAGGTGCACTCGAAAGCTACAGTTAGTCCAGAATGCAGCTGCGCAGGTGATTACAGGAGCCTCTAGATGCTCCCATATAACACCGATCCTGCGCGAGCTGCACTGGCTGCCTGTGGCCTTTTGGGTGCGCTTCAAGGTTTTGACGACCATCTTTAAAGCGCTCCATGGCTCGGGGCCTAGCTACTGTAATGCTCTCTACATGGGGCTTCCCTTGAGGTGCACTCGAAAGCTACAGCTAGTCCAAAACGCAGCCGCGCGGGTGATTATGGGAGCCACTAGATGCTCCCACATAACACCGCTCCTGCGCGAGCTGCATTGGCTTCCTGTGGTTTTTCGAGTGCGCTTCAAGGTTTTGACAACTATCTTTAAAGCGCTCCATGGCTCGGGGCCTAGTTATATGCGAGACCGCCTCCTGCCCCATACATCCCTTAGACCGATACGCTCCCACAGAGAGGGCCTTCTCAGGGTGCCGTCGGCCGGACAATGCCGTCTGGCGACACCCAGGGGAAGAGCCTTCTCTGTGGCGGGCCCAGCCCTTTGGAATGACCTACCCCCTGAATTACGTACCATCACCGACCTCCGCCTCTTCCGCCAATGTCTTAAGACATATTTGTTCCAACAAGCCGGCCTAGCCTAACCTCCCATGGGGACTTTTAGGTAGTTTTAAATTGGGTTTTTAAAATTTGGTTTTAGCGCAGGATAGGTTTATTTAATAGTTTTTTAAATTATATTTATTGTATTTTGTATGTTTTTAAATTTTCCTGTGCGCCGCCCTGGGTCCTTTGTGGAGAAGGGCGGGATATAAATTTAAATAAATAAATAAATAAAAATAAATAAATATGCAAGACCGTCTCCTGCCCCATACATCCCTTTGGCCGATCCGCTCCCACAGAGTTGGCCTTCTCAGGGTGCCGTCGGCCGGGCAATGCCGTCTGGCGACACCCAGGGGAAGAGCCTTCTCTGTGGCGGGCCCTGCCCTTTGGAACAACCTACCCCCTGAATTGCGTACCATCTCGGACCTCCGCCTCTTCCGCCAGTGTCTAAAGACACATCTTTTTCAGCAAGCCGGCCTAGCCTAACCTCCCGTTGGGACTATTTTAGATAGTTTTAAATTGGGGATTTTAATTTGGATTTTAGCATAGGATTATAGTTTAATATGTTTTTAAATTCTGTATTTATTGTTTTGTATGTTTTCTAAATTTCTGTGCGCCGCCCTGGGTCCTTTGTGGAGAAGGGTGGGATATAAATGTGATTAAAAACAAACAAACATTCAAATGGTGTAATTTTGGCACGCCAAGTTCTCTCCCCCCCCCCCGTCGAGCGACGTTGGCTGGGGGATTCTGGGAGTTGAAGTCCACACATCTGCCAAGGTTGGAGGGGGGAATGCGCGAACCCGGACCTGCCCTGAAGATTTTAGAACAAAGGCTTGGTATTTTTGGCAGCTGAGTTCCATCCATCACGCCGGTGACAGCCGGGGCTTATGCGTTGGATGGGGGCATTGACAGCCGATCCCGGCTCTCGGCTTCCAAGAGCTAAGAAGGATGGCTTAAGGAGGATTTGGTTTAACAAGAGCGCCATAATTCAGCTACGCAGAGATGCTCCCTGCTGCATTTCTCCTGCATCCCAGACATGAACTCCTGACGGCTTTTTAAAAAAAAAATATTATTTTGTCTTGGTTTGCTTTTATGCGTCTGGAATTCTCGTCGGTTTTCCACGGCGCTCTTTAAGCCTCGCACAACAGGCAGATGGCAACGTCCCAGTTTATTCGGATCAGCCTGTCCCTGTGAAACAACCTTCCCCGTGGTGATCCCTCTCGCTGTCTTAATTCCCCGTTCGTATACTAGCACTGATGACGTTACCCAGTTGGGTCATAAAACGCCTGCGAGAAAAACAACCTGTTTCATGCAGAGTAAGTAAGTGAGCGCACAGCCGTCGCTGTGCAAAAGCCATCTTATTAGAGAGGCATGGTAAAGCTGCGTGCAAGGGAGACGTACCGCCTGTAACACCTTCCCCTTTTCACGTTAACCAAACAATATTGTAAAATGTCAAGAGTGCGCGCAGGGTGACTTATGTGAGACAACCCAGGAGCAATAACATCCAAAATAGGTTTGTGTTGTACCCCAGCCGGCTCCGGAGGAGCTGCTGATGGACTCTTCTAGTGAAGAGTCCTATGAGTGTCTGCCCTGGAGGAGGAGGGAGACCTTGAGGAAGCAGAGAGTCTGGTTGGCCACCAGGAGGCGCCTGGGTGATGGAGCAGTGGGGAGGATCAGGGGCAGTTTGTCCCTGATGCTAGATTACGCAGGGCTGAGAAAAGGATTCAACAGTTACGGAAGAGGCAAGCTCGTAAGCCCTGATGAGCACCAGCTGGTTGTTGAGTGGCCCCTCCCAAGAGAGCTTATAAGGAAGGCTTTGGGGAGGGGTCATTTGCAGGAAACAACATTGACAACTTCTCATTGGAAATTCTGTTCGTTCGCGTCTGTAATTCTCTGTCTGTTACGTGAGTTAGGGCTCGCAGTCAAGGAGATGGTGGCAAGCAGCCAAGGAGATAGTGGCAAGCAGCCAGGCTTGTGTGTGTGTCCGTCTGTGGGGGCAGAGCAGGTTTGTAATAATAGATAGTGGTTTATCTCTACAGATTATAGACATACTAGGCATAGGGTCAAACAATCAGCAGCTACAGCAGGGAAGCACACACACTCACAGAGATATGCCCCAACAGGGTCTCTCTTATAATACAGACTCTTAAAGTGGCAACCATCAAATAACCCAGCTGACTTATTATTACCATTGCCTCGTACTTACGGTATTAGAGCAGCTGGTCAGCTATTAAATCATCATTACCCTGACATAAAATTTCGGATGAGAACCAGTAACGACACATACTACAGGTTAAGGCTGTTGGGTGGTTGCGAACGTTTGCCACTATGGGTGAAGACTGGCTCGCGTTGTCCTGGGAGCTTTCTCCGACTTCGTTGAGGTTGCTGGGTGAGCTATCCTCACCACTGACGGGGATGTCCTGTGTAAGTAAGCACACAACAAGCCATCACTGTACAGAAGCCATTGTGAAGATCCCAGAAGAAAAGCTAACAAATTTACGAGCCTCGAGACAAAGTTCAAAAGAAATCCAATCATTTATTAGGATTAACATTTCTTCGTTGCAGCTAAAACCGCAAATCATCTAATGGTGTCTGCACTTTACCCCCTGTATTCCCTCTCCCCTCTGCCTGGTAATAAATCACGTTAGCCAATTAGCAGCGTAATTGAATCTATCCATGCGCCTTACAGGCCAGCTTGGAATTTCCCTCTGACCACAGGAATGTTTGGAATTCACACTTCTCTATGACAATTTTTGCGAGGAATGATAAGGCTGCATATAAAGTAGGCATAACACCTGTAACACAACCAAGCTTAGGCAGCACCAAGAAAGGCCTTCGGACAACCATAGTCAAGTCGAGGACTACCCGCTGTGACTTCCGGGTTTCTGCAAGCCCAGCCCTGTAGTGCTCGCTTAGTAACCGCGGTGGGTTCCCACCGCTTCAGCTCGGTTTGGCCGAACCGGTAGTGGTATAGCGGCCCGGGTCGTTGGAACTGGTACCGACCCAGGCCTGCCACACCCCCGAACCAGTTTCCCGGTCTCTTCCGCCATCGCCAGCATGTTTCTGCACATGCGCAGGATGGTTTTCAGTCAACTCCACATGCGCAGCAACGCGCGGCGCGAGCGAAGTGAGAAGCACACGCACAAAACACCCTCTCAGTGAATCGGTCGTAAATCGTCTAAACGGCTTACGTGTTAGCAACTCTGGGTTCAGAACCAGTGTTACAACTCTGGTCCCGTAACCAGTGTTAGGGGTAACAAACACCCCCGTTTGAAAATAGATGCGGAATAGTGTAATACACCGGACAGTAAAGAGAAACGTTGCTATAACCACAAACAAACTCTAAAACAGTGATAGTAAGAAAATAAATAGTCTTTCCTTTGTAGCAACTAAAATACTTCTTCTGACCAGTGAGACTAGCTTCTCAAAACAATAACAGTCCTTCACCAAAACACAGAGTTATCTTACAGAAGTATAAAACAAATACTTCTTCTTTCTTCAGTCTCCAATATTCAGCTACTCAGCGGCAAACAGTAAGCACAGGAATCAAAGGGAATCGAAAAGGGAATGGACTGTGTTCCTGAGCTTCCTTTTATGGTAGAGCTGAGAAGCACAGCCAATCAGAATTCGACATAGTTCTTAAAGCTACATATACTCTTTAAGAATACTGGCTTATATATATTGTCAACCCAACATAAGGATACATATCCTAACATTACGGCATCGTTCCAAGATGGACGCCATTCTCGTGACCATTTTTTGCACCCAATTTGCATATCTCAACGGGCGGGAGAGGGGAAAAAATGTAGGCATTTCGAAAGCTAGGGGACGGAGGTGATTATATGCATTCTTATAATGGTTTCCTGCTTTCCCAAATTTCCCTCTCCCTCCTGCCCTTGAAAACTAAAATAAAGCTGACGATGAGCCATTATCATAAAATATATACAAGGGGCCAGAGAGATCCGTAGTAATTGCTACCAGTTGAGTCTCATTATCACCTCTGAATTGGGACCCAGATCCTTTCCATTTTTACAAAAATAAAAATAAAAATGCTTCCCCATCTGTGCCTTCCACTCAAATAGCCCCTGAATTTTATATATATAGAGAGAGAGCTAATAAGCTCGAAATAGATCTATCTTGGTCTCTCAAATTTAAATTTATTGATCAGCTCATAAAAACTAACACATATCTAAAAATATTACACAACGTAACTAAAAAATGGTTCTCTGTCTAGATGGTCTCTGGTGATGAGCCGACAGGCAGAGAGGGAAACAGCATGTCTCCTCCCTTAAATGGGGCCCTTACAGGAAGTTGTGGAAACAATTATATATATATATATTTTTGGGGTGTGTGTGACCTGTTCAAAATCTTCCTTGAGAACAGGTAACAACAAGTTTACTTCATGTTTTCAAGTGGGAGGAAAATGGAACGAAACCCTCTATAAAGGAGCTTTCAAGGACGAGGCCTGATTATTGCAAAATTTCAAATAAATCAGATTTTTTTTTGCCTCTCCTGGGTCAATAAGCTGTCAAATATTTCATCCAAAGGACCAGATGCTCGGATGATTGCAATTAATCTTCTCGGGGCCGCAGGACTGATTGTCTTTTCCTGAGCCACAAATCTGGAGAATTTCTTCAATTAATTAAGGGGTGGGAAAAGGGGGCATCGGGAAGGTTATTGTGGTCCCTTGGGGAGGGGGTGGAGGGAAGATTAGAGAAAATAAATCTGCATTTCTCCATTTGGACAACTTTGAGATATGTGGACTTCAACTCCCAGAATTCCCCAGCCAGCAAGGTTACCAAGGTGGAGAAACACTAGAATAGAAATAGAAATAAGAATAGAGTAGAGGAGTGGAGTGGAGTGGAGTAAAGTACAGTAGAGATGAGATGGAACGGAACGGAACAGAATAGAGGAATAAAAATGGAATGGAATAGAATAGAATAGAATAGAATAGAATAGAATAGAATAATAAGAATGGAATGGAACGGAACGGAATAGAATGGAATAGAATAGAATAATAAGAATGGAATGGAACGGAACGGAACAGAATAGAATAGAATAGAATAGAATAGAATAGAATAGAATAATAAGAATGGAATGGAATGGAATAGAATAGAATAATAATGGAATGGAACGGAATGGAATGGAATAGAATAGAATAGAATAATAAGAATGGAATGGAATGGAACGGAATGGAATAGAATAGAATAGAATAATAAGAATGGAATGGAACGGAATGGAATGGAATAGAATAGAATAAGAATGGAATGGAATGGAATGGAATGGAACGGAACAGAATAGAATAATAAGAATTGAATGGAATGGAATGGAACGGAATGGAATAGAATAGAATAGAATAGAATAGAATAATAAAAATGGAATGGAATGGAATGGAATAGAATAATAAGAATGGAATGGAACGGAATGGAATGGAATAGAATAGAATAATAAGAATGGAATGGAATGGAATGGAATGGAACGGAACAGAATAGAATAATAAGAATGGAATGGAATGGAATGGAACGGAATGGAATAGAATAGAATAATAAAAATGGAATGGAATGGAATAGAATAATAAGAATGGAATGGAACGGAACGGAATGGAATAGAATAGAATAATAAGAATGGAATGGAACGGAATGGAATGGAATAGAATAATAAGAATGGAATGGAATGGAATGGAACGGAATGGAATAGAATAGAATAATAAGAATGGAATGGAATGGAATAATAAGAATGGAATGGAACGGAATGGAATGGAATAGAATAGAATAATAAAAATAGAATGGAATGGAACGGAATGGAATAGAATAGAATAATAAGAATGGAATGGAATGGAACGGAATGGAATGGAATAGAATAATAAGAATGGAATGGAATGGAATGGAATAGAATAGAATAATAAGAATGGAATGGAATGGAATGGAACGGAACGGAACGGAATGGAATAGAATAGAATAATAAGAACGGAACAGAACAGAACAGAATAATAAGAATGGAATGGAATGGTTGGAGAAAATAACAGGAAAACATATAGATTTCAAACCCGAACTCTTCCTGCTTGGACTTACTTTAGAAATATTTGACAAAAATTTGAAATACCTAATTGTGAATATTTTGACAGCTGCTAGAATTGTCTTTGCAAAAAATTGGAGAAATGACAAATTACCATCACAGCAAGAAATTATTTATAAAATTATGGAATGTGCAGAGATGAGTAAATTAACGTTGAAATTAGAGAGCAAGACAGCGAACAATTCTATGAAATTTGGAATAAATTTTATCAATGGCTGGAAACAAGGGGGAACTAAGCAATATAACAATACACATTATATTATTACATAACTTGAAGAAATTTTTGTCTTTAGAAAGATAAAATAATTTATTTTAGTACGATAAAATTACCTCTAGAAAACAATGGTATAACATGTGAAGATTATCTGTTCTTATTCTGTTGGTCTTTTTTTTTCTTTTCTATTTAATATCTTGCTTATATATTCAAGAGTTAGGGGATAAAGATTTATTTCATAAATGGAAATGTTAATATATGATTGCAAAAGTGATATATATACAGATTAATATCTTTGTGAGATTAAGCACTGGCGTACAGAGCGTTTGTCTGAACGACATGTTGTATAAAACACGAAATGAATGATGTTTCTTTTTATTTATTTTCAAAAATAAAAAATAAAAACCCTTTTCCAAAAAAAAAGAATGGAATGGAATGGAACGGAATGGAATAGAATAGAATAGAATAATAAGAATGAAATGGAATGGAATAGAATAGAATAGAATAATAAGAATGGAATGGAACGGAATGGAATGGAATAGATTAGAATAATAAGAATGAAATGGAATGGAATAGAATAGAATAATAAGAATGGAATGGAACGGAATGGAATAGATTAGAATAATAAGAATGGAATGGAATAGAATAGTGGAAAGAATAGAAGGGAAGGGAAGGGAATTTCTTATTTTCTCTATCTCAGTCTCTCTTTCTCTATTCTTTTTCTATTTTTTTCTCTCTTTCATTTTCTTTTTCTTTCTCTCATTTTCTCTTTCTCTCAATTCTTGTTTTCTCTCTTTCTTTTTCTCTTTCTAATTCTCTTGTTTTCGCTTTCTTGTTTTCTCTCTTTCTCTCGTTCTTTCTTGTTTCCTCTCTTTTTCTCTCTCTCTCTCATTCTCTTTCTTGTTTTCTCTCTCTTTCTCTCTCTCTCTCTCATTTTCTTGTTTTCTCTCTCTCTCTTTCTCTCATTCTCTTTCTTGTTTTTCTCTCTCTTTCTCTCATTCTCTTTCTTGTTTTTCTCTCTCTCTTTCTCTCATTCTCTTTCTTGTTTCTCTCTCTCTCTCTCTTTCTCTCTCTTGTTTTCTCTCTCTTTCTCTCTCTCTCATTTTCTTGTTTTCTCTCTTTCTCTCTCTCATTTTCTTGTTTTCTCTCTCTCTCTTTCTCTCATTCTCTTTCTTGTTTCTCTCTCTCTCTTTCTCTCATTCTCTTTCTTGTTTTTCTCTCTCTCTTTCTCTCATTCTCTTTCTTGTTTTTCTCTCTCTCTTTTTCTCTCATTCTCTTTCTTGTTTTCTCTCTCTTTCTCTCTCTCTCTCATTTTCTTGTTTTCTCTCTTTCTTTCTCTCATTCTCTTTCTTGTTTTTCTCTCTCTCTTTCTCTCATTCTCTTTCTTGTTTTTCTCTCTCTCTCTCATTCTCTTTCTTGTTTTCTCTTTCTTTTTCTCTATCTTATTTTCTCTCTTTCTTTTTCTCTCTCTAATTCTTTCTTGTTTTCTCTTTTTCTCTTTTTCTCATTCTCTTTCTTGTTTTCTCTCTCTCTTTCTTTCTCTCTCTCTCTCTTGTTTTCTCTCTCTTTCTCTTTGTCTCATTCTCTTGTTTTCTCTCTTTTTCTCTCTTTCTCTCTTTTTCTTTCTTGTTTTCTCTTTCTCTCTCTCTCTAATTCTCTTTCTTGTTTTCTTTCTTTCTCTCTCTTTCTCTCGTTCTCTTTCTTGTTTTCTCTCTTTCTCTCTCTTTCTCTCATTTTCTTTCTTGTTCTCTCTCTCTCTTTCTTTTTCTCTTTCTCTCTCACTCTCTCTCATATAAAGGGATGAATACAAACCTGACAAACTATTAAATGCGATGAGAATTCAGCCATTTTTCCAGATGACCCCCTGTGTGTGTTCTCCTCCTGCGTGTCAAACCCCACTTCATATCGGGGTTCTTTCTCACAATAAAAGTTGGAAGGAGATTTCCTCAAACGTGACAGGAAACATCAGACCTATTTCTCTTCAGCCACTCCACAGAAAAAAATAAAACTCGCTCTGCAGAGCATGCAATAAATAAATAAATGCACACTTTTCAAGATGTCGGAGTCCTAGGTTGGAGATGAGCCACTAAGACTCCCTCACGGCCTGGAGAAGAGATCAAAGTATATATATATATATATATTTCACTGGATACCAGATGTCTTTCCTTCTGATAAATCTCTTTGGGCTGGTTAGTACATAGAATAATAGGGTTGGAAGGGACCTTGGAGGTCTTCTAGTCCAACCCCCTGCTTAAGCAGGAGACCCTGCATCGGCTGTCCAAACTTTTCTTTAAAATGCCCAGTGTTCCAGCACACACAACTTCTGGTGGCAAGCTGTTCCACTGACCAATTGCCCTTCCTGTCAGGAAATTTCTTCTTATTTCTAGATTGCTTCTCTCCTTTTTTCTTTAAGGTTTTAAAGAAGAAGGAGGGAGGGAGGCAGAGGAAGGAAGGAAAGAAGGAACGAGAGGAAAGTAAGTAAGTTAGGTGGGAGGAGGAGGGAGAAAAGAAGGAAGGAAGGAAGGAAGGAAGGAAGGAAGGAAGGAAAAGAAGGAGGAGGTAGGGAGGCAGGGGAAGGAAGGAAAGAAGTAAAGTAAAGTAAATAAGTCAGGTGGGAGGAGGAGGGAGAAAAAAAGGAAGGAAGGAAGGAAGGAAGAGGAGGGAGAGAGGCAGAGGAAGGAAGGAAAGAAGGAAAGGAAAGTAAGTCAGGTGGGAGGAGGAGGGAGAAAAGAAGGAAGGAAGGAAAAGAAGGAGGAGGGAGAGAGGCAGAGGAAGGAAGGAAAGAAGGAAAGGAAAGTAAGTCAGATGGGAGGAGGAGGGAGAAAAGAAGGAAGGAAGGAAAAGAAGGAGGAGGGAGAGAGGCAGAGGAAGGAAGGAAAGAAGGAAAAGAAAGTAAGTCAGATGGGAGGAGGAGGGAGAAAAGAAGGGAGGAAGGAAAAGAAGGAGGAGGGAGAGAGGCAGAGGAAGGAAGGAAAGAAGGAAAGGAAAGTAAGTCAGATGGGAGGAGGAGGGAGAAAAGAAGGAAGGAAGGAAAAGGAGGAGGAGGGAGAGAGGCAGAGGAAGGAAGGAAAGAAGGAAAGGAAAGTAAGTCAGGTGGGAGGAGGAGGGACAAAAGAAGGAAGGAAGGAAAAGGAGGAGGAGGGAAGGAGGCAGAGGAAAGAAGGAAAGGAAAGTAAGTCAGGTGGGAGGAGGAGGGAGAAAAGAAGGAAGGAAGGAAGGAAAAGAAGGAGGAGTGAGAGAGGCAGAGGAAGGAAGGAAAGAAGGAAAGAGAGAAAAGTAAGTCAGGTGGGAGGAAGAGGGAGAAAAAAAGGAAGGAAGGAGGAAGGTGGAGGAACGAAGGAAGGAGATGGGAATGGAAAGGAAGGAGAGGTGAAGGCACCAGGCTAAAAACCAGGAAAGGCTGAATTCTAGACCTGCTTTAGGCATGAAAGCCAACTGGGGGTCTTGAATATCTATATTTGGCCAGTAACTTTTAGCAATCGGATCTTAACAGGGGGACATTTTTGGATTCCCAATCCTGGTGGGGTGTCAGTTCTTTCTTTTTTTTAAAGAAAAGTGTTTTGTTATTTTAGTTAAACAAAAACACACACAAAAAGAATCATCCT
Source organism: Rhabdophis nuchalis (assembly GCA_039707465.1). Classification (NCBI taxonomy): domain Eukaryota; kingdom Metazoa; phylum Chordata; class Lepidosauria; order Squamata; family Natricidae; genus Rhabdophis; species Rhabdophis nuchalis. The sequence goes on from CM077649.1 coordinate 63,533,236, forward strand.
TCATTACATCCTGTAGAACAGGGGTCTTCAACCTTTGCAACTTTAAGTCTGAAGGACTTCAGCTCCCAGACTTCTCCAGCCAGCTTTTTAAAGCAGGGGTCCCCAACCTTTGCAACTTTAAGTCTGAAGGACTTCAGCTCCCAGAATTCTCCAGCCAGCTTTTTAAAGCAGGGGTCCCCAACCTTTGCAACTTTAAGTCCGAAGGACTTCAGCTCCCAGACTTCTCCAGCCAGCTTTGCTGGCTGGAGAAGTCTGGGACCTGAAGTCCTTCAGACTTAAAGTTACAAAGTTTGGAGACCCCTGCTGTAGAGAGCTTCTCGATAGGTTACAAATAGCTCTCGTGCGTTTCTTCCACCATCGTTACTCATAAATCTTATGAAACGATACACTTTAAATCAAAAATTCTTTGTATATCTTAGTATCCGTATACCAAAATTCTCCTTTAACCGCAATTATTTAAACCTGCTTTTCCCTCAAATAATTCTCACTTATATGGTAATTTTAGTACAATGACAATAAAGATTATTATTAGTATAGACATAATCACGTAAAGGCATTCATTAACTATTTCAAAAGACCTCCAATAATATTGCATCTTAAAAACATGTTCTAAATAAACGTCAATTAATAATAATTCCACCCCTCTTTTTAAAAAAATATTATTAAACAAGATCTATTAACATTTCCTTAATCGTTAACTAAAAATCCATTACTATTTGTATCCAACCTCATTCCACTTTAAATTGCATTGCACCTATAATGAGTTTTAAATAAAATTTTGTTCTAAAGAGGCTCAATGCAGCTTCGTTATGGAACGGAGACCACCAGGGCATCTCAGGGTTGTGGGCTGGTCCAGAAAGTTTAAAACAAAAAGATGTTTGGAAGAAGGCAGGGGCAGTCCCCTCCCCTAACACAGGGGTCTCCAACCTTTGCAACTTTAAGTCTGAAGTCTGACTTCAGCTCTCAGACTTCTCCAGCCAGCTTTTTAAAGCAGGGGTTTCCAACTTTTGAGCTGAAGTCCTGCAGACTTAAAGTTGCAAAGGTCGGAGACCCCTGCCCTAACATCACCTAGAAAACAGTTAGGGAGGCATCCCCAGGAAATGAAGCTGTCTCCAGGAAGTCTTTCTTTTGGAGAACTTTGGTCTCGTTATTTACACCTGGAATTCATTGAGCAAAAGCCCAGGGGGCAACTCCTCCTCCTCCTCCTCTTCTCTAGTTATGAGAACTATCATCTGGGCTCTTCTAGCCAAGCAGCCCCTCTTCCTTTCCATTTGGGAAGGGCTTGAGTCAAAATACAGATAGTCCAATTCCTTCCCTCTCCCTCTCTCTCATCCATCCATCATCTGTCTATCTATATCCTCTCTCTCTCATCTA
>CM077649.1:63537109-63547109 GCA_039707465.1 Rhabdophis nuchalis
TCTCCCTTCCTCTCTCTCTCTCTTTCTCTCTTTCTCTCCCTCTCTCTTTCTCTTCCTCTCTCTCTCTCTTTCTCTCCCTTTCTCTCTCCCTCTTTCTCTCCCTCTCTCTCTCTTTTTCTCTCTCTTTCTCTCTCTCATTCTCTCTCTCTCTCCCTTTCTCTCTCTCTCTTCCTCTTCCTCTCTCTCTCTCCCTCCCTCTCTCTCTCTCTCTCTCTCTCCCTCCCTCCCTCCCTCCACGGGGGAGTGTTGGTGGGTGCATGTGTAAACTGAGGGGTAAAAATCACAGAATGCGGAGATTCCCTTGTTAAATTCTCCTATGACTTCATGGCAGGACCTCTAACGTCCTGCAAAAGTTCTTAACAATCCAGGAAAATACAAGCAATCCTCGACATATGACCACAGCTGAGCCCGTTGCTAAGCGAGACAGTTGTTAAGTGAGCTTTGCTCCATGCAACGACCTTCCTTGTCGCCGTTGTTCAGTGAATCGCGGCCGTTGTTAAGTTCAGCCACACGGTTTTGTAATGCGAATCGGGCTTCCCTGTTTATTTATAATGACCAAAACTGAGCTCCCAAATTTCTGTTGCTAAGCGAGACAGCTGTTAAGTGAGCTTTCCTCCATTTCACGACCTTTCTTGCCACCGTTGTTAAGTGAATCCCTGCAGTTGTTAATTCAGCCACAGGGCTGTGAAGTGACTCTGGAGTCTCCGTTTATGGTTTATTAATGTATAATTTATAATAACAAAAATGAGATCTGTTTTCTATTATTTTATATTACATTAAAGATAATAATGGTTGCAGCATCTTGCTGTCACGTGATGAGCATTTGCAGTTTTCCCAGCTGGAATCAACAGGAGAAGGCAGATTCAATTAATGACCAAATGACTCACTTAACAACTTCAGTGATTTCCCTAACAATTATGGTAAAAGAGGGTGTAATATCGGGTGTGACTCACTTAAGAACTGCCTTGTTTAGCGAGGGAAATTCTTGTCCCATCTATGGCCGTAAGTCGAGGTCTAGAAGTAGTCCTTGACTTACAACAGTTCATTTTGCGACCGTTCCAAGATACAACAGCACTGGGAAAAACGATTTATGACTGGTTTTTCATACTTACGACCTTGGCAGCATTCCCAGAGTCTCATAATTTACATCTGAAGAGAAGGACCAGGAGAGACACGAGAGCATCTTCCAATATTGGAGGGGCTGCCCCAGAGAGGAGGGGTCAAGCTATTTTCAAAAGCCCCTGAAGGCCAGAGAAGGAATCATGGATGGAAACTAATCAAGGAGAGATTCAGCCTGGAAATAAGGAGGAATTTCCTGACAGGGAGAACTATTAACCAGTGGAACAGAAGTTGCCTTCGGAAGTTGTGGGAGCTTCATCCCTGGAGGCTCTCAAGAAGAGACTGGATTGCCTTCTGTCAGAAATTATGTAGGGTCTCCTGCTTGGGCAGGAGGTTGGACTAGATGACCTACAAGGTCCCTTCCTGTTAATGTGTAATCTGAAGAACGGTTGCAGGAACTGGACCTGCCTAGTCTAGGGAAGAGAAGGACCAGGGGAGACACGAGAGCATCTTCCAATATTTGAGGGGCTTCCACAGAGAGGAGATGGGTCAAGCTATTCTCCAAAGCACCTTTGAAGGCCAGACAAGGAAGAATGGATGGAAACTGACCAAGGAGAGATTCAACCTGGAAATGAGGAGGAATTTCCTGACAGGGAGAACCATCAACCCATGGAACAGAAGTTGCCTTCGGAAGTTGTGGGAGCTTCATCCCTGGAGGCTTCCAAGAAGAGACTGGGCTGCCATCTGTCAGACATGGTGTAGGGTCTCCTGCTTGGGTGGAGGGGTTGGACTAGATGACCTACAAGGTCCCTCCCAAATCTGTTCATCTGTTAATCTAAAATAATTAAAGGAGTGGAGCCTAAAACATATGATGAACGGTTTCAGGAACTGGGCCTGGCTAGTCTAGGAAAGAGAAGGACCAGGGGAGACAGGAGAGCATCTTCCCATATTTGAGGGGCTTCCACAGAGAGGAGGAGAGGGGGTCAAGCTATTCCCCAAAGCCCCCCGAAGGCCAGAGAAGGAACAATGGATGGAAACTGACCAAGGAGAGATTCAACCTGGAAATGAGGAGGAATTTCCTGACAGGGAGAACCATCAACCCATGGAACAGAAGTTGCCTTCGGAAGTTGTGGGAGCTTCATCCCTGGAGGCTTTCAAGAGATTGGATTGCCATTGGTCAGAAATGGTCTTGGGTCTCCTGCTTGGGCGGCGGGGGGGGGGGTTGGACTAGATGACCTACAAGGTCCCTTCCAACTCCAATAATCTGTAAACAGGTGGCTTGTCCCCCAACCCGAGAAAATAGGAAGCCACGTCAGCAGGAAGGCCTTCTCCAACGTTCATTCTTTCTCTACGGCTTCGATTCATCCTCGCCTCCTGCCGCTAAGCAAGCAATAAGAAGAAAGAGACCATAAAACCAGCTTCTTCCACCCCCCCAAGGATGAGTTGAGCACACGGCCAAAGATTTGCACGCTTCCCGCCCCCCCCAAGGTTGTCCAACATTTCAGGGCCATGACCTTCATTCCAGAAGACACGTTTTCTGCTGGTACTTCTTTGACACCTACTGGAGTCCTGCTGAGATTTAAGAGGAAGGAGACCTCCCGTGGTTCGGTTGTCCTGTGTTCCTTCAAAGCATGAAGCAGATCAAACTATTTTTTTTTGGGGGGGGGAGGTGTCTGGATACGTCACCCGCTAGGAGCTCCTTGCCTTTCTACGGCTGGGTCTTCAGATCTGAGACCCCTGCCATGAAGAACGGAAGGTCAAACAAAGAAGGTCTTGTAAGGCAGCATCTCCACATGGTAGCCGTTTGCCGACCGCTGGAAAAGGCATCTCCAGCTAGAAGATCTAAGGAGTCCTACCGGTTTACAGATTAACAGAGTTGGAAGGGACCCTGTAGGTCATCTAGTCCAACCCGCTGCCCAAGCAGGAGACCCTACGGTCAGGGGTTCCAAATAGCATCCAAGATTAAACCAGAGCCCGAGGCAAAGGATTCCTCAAAGTTCCCATTGATGAAGAGAGCCAGGTTGGCCCATCTGGGAAAACCCGAATCCGGAAGCTTCCCGGTTTTCCCCACCCAGTTGAAAGTTCAAGATCTTGACCCCCCCCACCCCACCCATAAATCCATCCCATAAATCTTCCACTGCGATGCTGATCAGGTGCAGAGGTATAAAGACAAAGGATGACCTTGGCTTTCTAGAAAGAATGTTGTTATGGCTACCTCTCATCTCACTCCGTACAATTCCCCCCCCCCCTCCCGTTTTCCCACCATAGAAAATGCATAGTAGAATAATAGAAAGTGGGACAGGACAAAGATTCAGAAGGAATATGTGCTGGCTGGGGGATTCTGGGAGTTGAAGTCCGCAGGACGTCAAGTCCCCAAGGTTGAGAAACACGGATTTTAGACAAAGGGGCATTTTCCTTAAAAGCCCAGACCAAAACTGAAATGAAACCCATTCTTTTGGCTCCGTTAAGCAAAGCGCCACCCTGGATGATCAGATCTTGGTCCAACCTCTTTATACTTGTCTGCTTTTTTTTTTTTAAATAAAAAAAAAATTATGATAATATTAAGACACCTGGTTAAACAAGGTCCACATTCACAATTCAAAGAGTTTCCAGAACGCCCGTTATTGGGGCGCGCAGAAGGAGAGGCGAGGCGCGCCAAGGCCGGTCATGGGGAGTAGGGATTCTGTTTGGCTTTGCAAATGAGGTGGATGGCTTCCAATCCTTGCAATATTAATTTGGGTGCCAACATGGAATCCAGAAAACACGAGGCCCTGAATTTATGTGGCGAAGTGAGGAAGGTGCGAAGTGAGTTTTGCCTTGTTTTATTACGACCTTTCCTGCCACCGTCGTTAAGCGAATCCCTGCGGTTGTTAAATGAGGACGGTGGTTGTTAAGTGAATCGGGCTTCCCCCGTGGACTTTGCTGGTCGGAAGGTCACGAAAGGGGAAATTGTGGGACCCCAGGACCCAAAATGGTCACGGGTCCCTTTTTCCAGTGCCGACGTGTCTTTGAATGGTCACTAAATGAACCGTTGTAAGTCGAGGACTACCTGTATAGAACTATCCAGCTGCAGACTCTCCAACATTCCTTAGATACAGGTCGTCCTCGACTTACAACGCTTCATTTAGTGACCGAAATGACAATGGCTTATGACTGTTCAGCGTCACATGATGAAAATTCAGACACTTGGCAACTGGCATGGACTTACGACGGTGGCAGGGTCCTGGGGTCATGTGATCACGATTTCCAATAAGCAAAGTCAACGGGTTAAGCTCGATTCGCTTAACGTCCATGTGATGCACTTAACATCTTCTGCGATTCACTTAGCCATGGTGGCTAACTGAGTGTAAAATGGGATCCAACTCATTTAACCACTGCCTTGGTTAGCAATGGAAGGTCAAAGGTTACCTGTATATTGTTTTCTACTGATATAACATCTTCCTGGTCCTGAATTTATATATCCCCACTAGCTGGATACCCAGAGAAATCCAGTTCATTCCGGTTAAATCCGTCAGCTCAGTGGTGGTTGGTGATTGAAACATCTGAGGGAATATCGCTCCCGTTGCCTTGAGTCCGGAAGCCGTTCCATAGGTGGAGGGTGTAGACCTTTTGGTGAGGTAACAACATTTAGTACTGTAAGGAGCCCCAGACCGCTCCTGAGTGAAGGAGTGGAATGTCTGCCAGCTTGAACTGAGGTAACGGAATGTGAGGCAACTGGCAGTTGGAACAGAGTCCTTTTCAGGTGGGGAGGGGGAGTAGAACTCCTTAGCCTCAGAGTGTGTTAACTACTGTATAAGAAATACTAATGATCTGACGGTCATTTCGAAAAATCTTTTCTTAGCGAGCACCTGGAAGCCAAGAGGAACCTACGTGCCAAATTTCAAGTTTGTAGGCTTTACAGTTCTGGAGATTTCGTGATGAGTGAGGGGTACTTGGCCCATATATATATGTTAGGTTTTTGAGCTGATTAATAAATAAATCAGGGAGACTAGGATAGATCTATTTCGAGCTATTTAGCTCTCATCAGCTATCAGCTAGCCATACCCTTACTGGGATTCGAACCAGGGAAGTATTACATGTGAGGCAGTTGTAATTGCCTCTAGATCAACTGGTTCTATCCTGATCAGCTGAGACAGGAGGCTAAGTATATGCTTGTGTCACAACACCCCAATTAAGGGAGGAGACATACTGTTTCCTTTTCTGCCTTTCGGATCATCACCAGAGACCATCTAGACAGAAAGCCATGAGTTCCATTGTGTAATTTTTTAATATGTGTGTTAGTTTTATGAGCTGATCAATAAATAAATCAGGGAGACTAGTATAGATCTATTTCGAGCTTTTTAGCTCTCATCAGCTAGCCATACCTTTACTGGGATTTGAACCGGGGCTGTATTGAACCTGGTGGCCTAATGGCTAAGGCTCCTGCCTAGCATGTAACACAGCCCCGGTTCAAAGCCCAGTAAGGGTATGGCTAGCTGATGAGAGCTAAAAAGCTCGAAATAGATCTATACTAGTCTCCCTGACTTATTTATTGATCAGCTCATAAAATGAACACACATATTAAAAAAAAAATACAATGGAACTCATGGCTTTCTGTCTAGATGGTCTCTGGTGATGAGCCGAAAGGCAGAAGAGGAAAAAAGTATGCTTCCTCCCTTAATTGGGGCCCTAAATTCCACGTATTTTGGAACTGCTCAACAGACAATTTACTGAGAAAAGAGAATTTTGGACAGCTACTTCACAGGTGCCCTTCTTTTCTCATTCTAAGGTCAGTTTAGAAAGCTTCATGTCTTGAATTTCTGCCTGTAAAAGTTGAGGAGTAGTGGTGGTGTAGCTACAACACGGTGAGAACTCGGACTTGGGCAACATCAATTAGTCTGCAAATTCATTCTTTTTTTTTTTCCGTCCTGGAGAATGTTTTCAACGCATTTGTAGCTGATAAAAAGAAAAGAAAAATAAACTCAGGGCTTTAGGAATATGAAGCACAATCCTTTCTAATTCTCTCCAGTCCTCGACTTACGACCCCCAACGGAACCCAGCATGTAGGTGGCTAAGCGAGAAATTGGTGAAGTGAGTTTTGCCCCCATGTTACAACTTTTCCAGCCGCCTTTGTTAAGCGAATCCCTGCTGTCGTTAAACAAATAATATGGTTGTTCGGTGAATCTGGCTTTCCCCCTTGACTTGGCTTGTCGGAAGGTCGTGAAAGGGGATCACGTAACTCCAGGACAGGGCGGCCGTCATCAATGTGAGTCCCTTGCCACGCGCCCGAATTTTGATCGCTTGACCCTGGGGAGGCTACAACGGCCGTAAGTGTGAAAAAAGGTCGTAAGTCACTTTTTTTCAGCGCCCTTGCAACTTTGGTCACTAAATGAACTATTTGTTTAATGTATGAGGACTAGCTGTACTTTTAACCTCTAAAGTTTGTGCAAAGTTTTTTTTCCCTCTCAAGGTTGATTTGATCGTATTTTTTTTTTGAAAAACATTTTTTATTGGTTTTACAGGTTATAGAAAAGGAAAGGGGTATATAGGGTTCCTTTTGATCGTATTTTTGTGGTTCCTCTACAAGTCATCCTGAACTTATGACCAGTGACTTAGTAACCGTGCAAAATTATGACAGGCCCTAGAAAAAGCGACTGGTTTTGGAGTCCCGACATCTTCCTCCAGTGACGCTGGCAAAACGTGCCCTTAGAGTGACCAGATGTTAACATTGGTAAAGCGGGACACCATTGCCTAGGGGTGGGTGGGTTCTTGATTAAAAATTTGGAGCAACAAAAATGTTCATAGTACGCAAAAATAGTATTGTATAAAATTAACAAAAATAATATAAAACTCATATCCTGGCGAAAATAGCCACATGGCCACCGAAAACCGTATATTCCCTTCCCGTTCTCCCGCCGTTCCCTAGCTTGTCGTGCATTCTTTCCAAAAACCGGGACTTTTTTAAAACGCTGCGGGACGCGGGACAAATTGTTAAAAATCGGGACTGTCCCGTCAAAAGCGGGACGTCTGGTCACCTTGCCTTAGAGCGATCAATGGGTCGCTCAAAGATCGCCGTGAAAAAAGGTCGTAAAAATCGGGCATGGGCACATGGTGACCCATTTTACAACTGTCGCGATTTAGATCAGAAATTGTAGGCTCCACTACGGTCAAAAATCCAGGACCACCTGGAACAGATTTTTAATTAAAACTAGCCGATGGCCCGGCTAGTTATTTATAGGGAGGATTTGTCTAGGCCAGCGATGGCGAACCTTTTTTGGCTCGCGTGCCGTAAGTGGGGGGAGCGCAGGCAGGTTGTGCGTGGGCGTGCCGCACCTATAATGCAATGCGCGACCCCGCCCCAGTGCACATGCGCATACTACAGGCGTTCCCCCCATTTTTTGCATGCTCCTTTCACCCTCCCCAGGCTCCAGAGGCTTTATAGGAGCCTGGGGAGGGAGAAAACAGCTGCCACCCCCCGGAGGCTTCAGCGACCTTCAGGAGGCTTCCCTGAAGCCTCCGGATCACTCAAAATTCCCTTTCCCTCTTTTCTTTTCTTTTCCTCCCTTCCCTTTCTTTCCTTGTACCCTCATTCCCTGCCCTTCCTTGATCCCCAGAGCTAGGGAGGGGCTTTGCTAGCAGCGGTGTCTCTTAGGTCCCAAGGACCGGCCCATAGATTTCCACTGCTCTCCTCTCCTCTGCCATATCTATTCATCTCCGCCTCCTGCCTTTGATCCCCAGAGCTAGAGTGGGGCCTTGCTAGCAGTAGTAACCCTTCCGTCCCAAGGACCGGCCCATAGATTTCCACTGCTCTCCTCTCCTCTGCTCCATCTATTCATCTCTGCCCCCTGCCTTTTATCCCCAGAGCTAGAGTGGGGCTTCGCTAGCAGCGGTGGCTCTTCCGTCCCAAGGACCAGCCCATAGATTTCCACTGCTCTCCTCTCCTCTGCTCCATCTATTCATCTCTGCCCCCTGCCTTTGATCCCCAGAGCTAGGGTGGGGCTTCGCTAGCAGCGGTGGCTCTTCCGTCCCAAGGACCAGCCCATAGATTTCCACTGCTCTCCTCTCTTCTGCTTTCTGTGCATCCATGCAACGGGCACTGGACCCAGCTGTTCCTCCTCTTCCTTCCTTTCTTCCTTCCCTCCCTCCTTCCTTCCTTTTCCTTCCCTCTTTTCTTTTCTCCCCTTCCCCCTTCCTTTCCTTTTACCCTCCTTCCCTGCCCTTCCTCCCTCCTTCCTTCCTTTTTCCCTTCCCCTCCTTTTCCTCCCTCCCTCTTTCCCCTCACCCCAGAAACCAGTTGCTTTCTCCCATTCTCTTCAGCTCCCCCCCCCCCCCCCGGGGCAGATTTTCCGGACGGAGGCACCCAGTGGATAAATGGCCCTTTGGCTCCAGGCCCACAACCGCTGATGGACCAGATTTGTCAATCCGACGTGAATCCCGGCCCCTCCAAGACCCCCCCCCTCCGTCCCTTCCCAGCTCTCTCTCAAAACAGGCCCCTGTCTCCAGGCTTTGATTCCGGCTGATGGATGGCCGTCCCGTTCCCCAGGAGAGCTTTGTGGGGAGGGGGGCGATGTTAAAGAGTCACTTTTGGGGCAAGCCCCCCCCCTTTCTCCCCCAGTAATTAGCAACAGCTGAAAGATGGATGATGGGGGCTGAGATTCGTTCCCCATTGCCCCTCCTGGTCTTCCTCTCGCTGCTCTGCAAAACACACAGGCTCTCCTCCATCCTTTGGCTGCACGGCCCCCTCTTCCAGGAGAGAAGAACAGAATAAGAGGGCGGGAAGGGACCTCAAAGGTCCTCTAGTCCAACCCTCTGCTCAGGCAGGAAACCCTGGACCACTTCAGACAAATGAAGAAGGGTTGCAGGAACTGGGTAGGTCTAGTTGAATGAAAAGAAGGACCAGGGGAGACAGGATAGCAGTCTTCCAATATCTCAGGGGTTGCCCCAAAGAAGAGGGAGTCAAACTATTCTCCAAAGCACCTGAGGGCAGGACAAGGAATAATGGATGGAAGCTGACAAAGAACAGATCCTTCTTTCTCTCCTTCCTTCTCCCTCCCTTCTCTCCTTCCTTCCTTCCTTCCTTCCTTCCTTCCTTCCTTCCTTCCTTCCTTCTCCCTCCCTCCCTTCTCTCCTTCTTCCCTTCTTCCTTCATTCCAATAGCTCAGGGGTTGCCCCAAAGAAGAGGGAGTCAAGCTATTCTCCAAAGCCCCCGAAGCAAGGAGGGAAGGAAGGAGAGAGAGAAAGAAGGATCTGTTCTTGGTCAGCTTCCATCCATGATTCCTTGTCTGGCCTTCAGGGGCTTTGGAGAATAGCTTGACCCCCTCTTCTTTGGGGAAACCCCTGAGATATTGGAAGGAAGGAAGAAGGAAAGAAGGAGAGAAGGGAGGGAAAAGGAAGGAAGGGAGGAGAGAAGGGAGGGAGAAGGAAGGAGAGAAAGAAGGATCTGTTCTTGGTCAGCTTCCATCCATTATTCCTTGTCTGGCCTTCGGGGGCTTTGGAGAATAGCTTGACCCCCTCTTCTTTGGGGCAACCCCTGAGATATTGGAAGGGAGGGAGGGAGGGAGGAGAGAAGGGAGGGAGGGAGAAGGAAGGAAGCAAGGAGACAAGGAAGGATAGAAAGAAGAATCTCTCCTTAGTCAGTTTCCCTCCATTCTTCCTTGTCTGGCCTTCAGGGGCTTTGTAGAATAGCTTGACCCCCTTCCTTTCTGGGGCAGCCCCTCAAATATTCTTCTCTGCACTCTTTCTAGAATCCCGACGCCTTTTTTTCTCACCGTGGCACTAAAAAGAGAAGACGTAGGGCAGAGGAAGCCAGGAAGATGCATCAGAGTTTGGAAATCTTTCCCTTCTTTTGCACCGACCGTGGCAAAACCGGAGCGGGAACAGACCTGCGGTGGGCCGGCGGCTCTTTGCCAGCTGCCTGGCAAAGGGACAAATAGCTTGGTAGCTCGTCAAGATAATCGAAAGC
>CM077649.1:63552109-63619609 GCA_039707465.1 Rhabdophis nuchalis
TAAAGTTGCAAAGGTTGGGGACCCCTGCTTTAAAAAGCTGGCTGGAGAAGTCTGGGAGCTGAAGTCCTTCAGACTTAAAGTTGCAAAGGTTGGAGACCCCTGCTTTAAAAAGCTGGCTGGAGAAGTCTGGGAGCTGAAGTCCTTCAGACTTAAAGTTGCAAAGGTTGGAGACCCCTGCTTTAAAAAGCTGGCTGGAGAAGTCTGGGAGCTGAAGTCCTTCAGACTTAAAGTTGCAAAGGTTGGGGACCCCTGTGTTAAAGGATCCCCTGCTTGAGCGGGGGTGGGGGGGTGGAGCTGGACTAGAAGACCTCCAGGCTTCCCCCCAGCTGTATTCTGATTTATTGAATTTTTATCCTGCACCTATTGCAGGCAAATCCTTGACTTAACAATAGTTCATTTAGGGACTGTTCAGAGTTACAACACTACTGAAAGAAAGGGACTTACGGCCGTTCTTCGCACTTACGACCGTGGCAAACCCCTCCGCAGCCATGGAAGCATCGCCACGTGATCAAAATCCAGACGATTCATATTTATGACGGTTGCAGTGGGGGCCATGGGAAGCATCTTTTTGCAACGGATTCCCTTCTCAACCGTGTGCATGATTTAACGATGGCAGCAATTCACTTAATGGCGGTGACAAGAAAGGTCGTAAAATAGGGCAAACCTAATTTTTAACCGAGAGATCCTTCCTTTTTTTCCTCTTCTCTCCTTGCCTCCTTCCTTCTCTCCTCCCTCCCTTCCTTCTCTCCTCCCTCCCTTCCTTCTCTCCTTCCTTCCTTCCTTCCTTCCTTCCTTCCTTCCTTCCTTCCTTCCTTCCTTCCGATATCTCAGGGGTTGCCCCAAAGAAGAGCGAGTCAAGCTATTCTCCAAAGCCCCTGAGGGCAGAACAAGAAGCAATGGGTGGAAACTAATCAAGGAGAGAAGCAACTTAGAACTAAGGAGAAATTTCCTGACAGTGAGAACAATTAACCAGTGGAACAGAAGTTGCCTCCAGAAGTTGTGAATGCCCCAACACTGGAAGTCTTTAAGAAGATGTTGGATAGCCATTTGTCTGAAGTGGTGCAGGGCTTCCTGCCTAGGCAGGGGGTTGGACTAGCTGACCTCCAAGGTCCCTTCCAACTCTGCTATTGCATTATATAAGTAGATTGAGAACCAAAGGATGAGATTACGTGTATAGACTGTGATTGTATGACTATAACGTTTTCGCTGGACTGCACTATTTTAAATGCAAAAAGCAATACAAATATATATATATATATATATTTTAAAAAAGAAAGAAATATGATCGAAATCAAGCTGGAGAGGGGGGGGGGAAACAGAAAGTTTGACGTGCGAGTCTGGATGGGGAAGAACAGGCTCTGACTCAACCCGTCCAAGACCGAGTGGCTGCGGCTTCCAGCGTCACGATACAGCCAGTTGGTACCATCTCTGGCTATTGGGGGCGAATCATTAGCCCCCACAGAGAGGACGCGCAACTTGGGTGTCCTCCTGGATTCCCGGCTGTCATTAGACGATCATTTGACAGCCGTGGCCAGGGGGGCTTTTTATCAGGTTTGCTTGGTTCGCCAGTTGCGCCCCTTTCTGGATCGTAACGCTCTACCAGTGGTGGGTTTCAAATTTTTTAGAACCTACTCTGTAGGTGTGGCCTATTTTGTGGGCGTGGCTTGGCAGTCATGTGACAGGGTGGGAGTGGCCAACTTGTAAAATGTGGTGAAACTCATTTAACAACGCTCTTGCTTAGCAACCCAAATTTTGGACTCAATTGTGATGATAAATTCTTTCTTTCTTTCTTTCCTTTCTTACTTTCTTTCCTTTCTTACTTTTTTCTTTCTTTTTTCTCTCTCTCTCTCTTTCTTTCCTTCTCTCTCTCTCTTTCTCTCTCTCTTTCCTTTCTCTCTCTCTCTCTCTCTCTTTCTTTCTTTCCTTTCTTCCTTCCTTCCTTCCTTTCCTTTCCTTCCCGTTGGGTCACCGGCAGCAGTGGGCCAGATTTACTTCCAGGTACGCCGGTGGAACCCCCTCTCACCGGTTCTCTAAATTTCACCATCCGGCTCTCGCGAGTAGGTGCGAGCCTGCAGAAACCCACCACTGCGCTCTACGCACGGTCACTCAAGCCCTCGTCACCTCCCGCCTGGACTATTGCAACGCTCTCTACATGGGGCTGCCCCTGAGGTGCACCCGGAGGCTCCAGTTGGTGCAGAATGCGGCTGCGTGGGGGATTCTGGGAGCCTCAAGATGCTCCCATGTGACACCCCTCCTGCGCGAGCTGCACTGGCTGCCTGTGGCTGTCCGGGTGCGCTTCAAGGTGCCGATAACCACCTTTAAAGCGCTCCATGGCATCGGACCTGGCTACCTGCAGGACCGCATTCTGCTACCGAATACCTCCCACCGACCAGTTCGCTCCCACAGAGAGGGTCTCCTCAGGGTACCGTCGGCCAGGCAATGTTGGCAGGTGACCCCCAGGGGGAGAGCCTTCTCTGTGGCAGCCCCTGCCCTCTGGAACGACCTACCCTCCGACCTTCGTACGATCACTGACCTACACTTCTTCCGCCGGGCCTTGAAAACGCACTTATTCCGTGCGGCCGGCCTGGCATAGTTTTTAATCGGTTTTCATTGATTTTATCTGAGAATTTTACCTGGTTTTAGAACAGGCCCTAAATTTAATTGATTTTTAAAGTATTTTGTATATTGTATATGGATGTTTTGTGGTATTATTATGCCTGTTCACCGCCCTGAGTCCCACAAGGGAGAAGGGCGGTATACAAATTTAATAAATAGTAATAGTAATACAATTTATTAAAACAATAGCAGAGTCGGAAGGGACCTTGTAGGTCTTCTAGTCCAACCCCCTGCGTGGGCAGGAACCTTATACCATTTCAGACAAATGTCTATCTAACATCTTTTTAAAGACTCCCAGGGTTGGGGCATTCACAACTTCTGGAGGCAAGCTGTTCCAGAGGTTAATTGTTCTTACTGTCAGGGAATTTTTCCTTAGTTCTAAGTTGCTTCTCTCCTTGATTAGTTTCCACCCATTGCTTCTTGTCCTGCCCTCAGGTGCCTTGGAGAATAGTTTGACTCCCTCTTCTTTGTGGCACCCTCTGAGATATCGGAACACTGCTATCATGTCTCCCCTGGTCCTTCTCTTCATTAAACTAGACATACCCAGCTCCTGCAACCGTTCTTCATATGTTTTAGCCTCCAGTCCCCTCATCCTCTTGGTTGCTCTTCTCTGCACTCTTTCCAGAGTCTCCACGTCTTTTCTACATCGTGGCGACCAAAACTGTATGCAGTATTCCCAGTGTGGCCTTCCCAAGGCCTTATAAAGTGGTATTAACCCTTCAAGTGATCTAGATTCTCTCCCTCTGTTGATGCAGCCTAGAACTGTGTTGGCTTTTTTGGCAGCTGCTGCACATGGCTGGCTCAGTAATAGAATTCCTTCGTGTGCCCATTGTCTCCTATGCCATCCTCTTAAGAAACTTTCGCTTTCAAGCTCAGGAAAGGCACGATTATCTTCCACTTGGCAGAAATGAAGCCCAGGAATGGGTCGGTGGGTGGGTGGGGGGAAAAAATCCACCCCGTTTCTCAAAGCAATGAGAAACATCTGTTACCCAAGATCAACACAGATTAAAGTTCAACCACATTGCTAAGAGCTAAAGTCTTTGGCAAGCCAGGCCCTGCCGTACACATCCTTGGGCGGACTTCCAAGCGGGTGGGATCTTAGCTCCCCGTTCCCAGGCTGGCTGAGGATTTCTGGGAAGCAAAAGAAAAAAGAAAATCCACCCTTTTGGAAGAGAAATACCCACTTAGATCTCAAGTGCAATCCTGGGAAAGAGAGACGGTATATTAAAAAGAACCCACAGGAAAAAAGAACAAGAAAGAATAGATGGGTACGGAATAGGTGTCAAACTCCATTTCATTGAGGGCTGCATCAGGATTGTGTTTGATCTTGGGGGGGAGGGGCGTCACAGGGGGTCATCATTCATGTTGGGGAGGGGGCACCTATCGTGGCCCAGTTGGGGCTGGGGGATTCATTGTCTCCTTCCTTCCTTCCTTCCTTCCTTCCTTCCTTCCTTCCTCCCTCCCTCCCTCCCTCCCTCCCTCCCTCCCTTCCTTCTCTTCTCTTCTAATGCAATGCAATGCAATACAATACAATACAATAGCAGAGTTGGAAGGGACCTTGGAGGTCTTCTAGTCCAACCCCCTGCCTAGGTAAGAAGCCCTATACCGTTTCAGACAAACGGCTCCCCAGCATCTTCTTAAAGACTTGAAGTGTTGGGGCATCCACAACTTCTGGAGGCAACTTCTGTTCCACTGACTAATTGTTCTCACTGTCAGGAAATAAATGACGTACCCAGAGAGATACATATTAAATTTGTAAGAAGGTCAACAAGGGATGAGATTCTGAGAGCACAGAGAGATGGAGCTTTGATATATATGCAGAATGAAATTACCATTTTGACACAAACCCCAAAAAAGATTCGAGAGATTCGGAGGAAGTATTCCTCCTTATCCAAAAAATTATATTAAAAAGGGGTGTGGCTCAAATGGTTAATGCCTGAAGGAATGTTGATGTTCTGGGAGGGAGGTAGAGTTACAATTAAAACAATTGAAGAGGCGGAAGCCTTTTTAAAAAAACATTCCTCAATCCTAGAGGACGAAAATGGGGGAACGGGAGGGGCCATGACTCCGCCCACTGGCGGGAAGGAAGAAGATATAATAGCTAAAAGACTCAGATCGCAAAAATGATTTTTTTTACATAATGTAATCCTTAAACGGATGTCAATAGAAACAAATGATTGAATGCATAAATTTATGATTTATGATATGATATATATGTATTCCCTTCCACCTTATATTGAAAAAACATATTTTTTGTATGGAACCTCGGAGGCGACCACTACCTCCGACATGGAAGCTCTAAAATATTTTTTCTATATCCTATATACCTTTTCTCGTTATGAAATTTGTAAAAACCAATAAAAAATTGTTATCCAAGGGAGAAAAAAAAAGGAAATTTCTCTTTAGTTCTAGGTTGCTTCTCTCCTTGATTAGTTTCCACCCATTGCTTCTTGTTCTGCCCTCAGGTGCCTTGGAGAATAGCTTGACTCCCTCTTCTTGCTGGCAACCCCTGAGATATCGGAAGACTGCTATCATGTCTCCCCTGGTCCTTCTTCTCATTCAACTAGACATACCCAGCTCCTTTTTCCTTCCCTCTTCCTTCTCCTTTCTTCTTCCATCCTCTCTTCCCTCCCTTTTTCTTTCTTTGCTCTCTTCCCACATTCCCTTCTTTTTCTTTGTCTTTCCACTTTCCCTTTCTCCTTCCCTGTCCCTTCTGGCATGCTGAAATGCAAAAGGAGAAACAAGCTTGCCGCCAGAGGTTGTGAATGCCCCAACACTGCAAGTCTTTAAGAAGAGGTTGGATAGCCATTTGCCTGAAATGGTATAGGGCTTCCTGCCTAGGCAGGGGGTTGGACTAGAAGACCTCCAAGGTCCCTTCCAACTCTGCTATTGTATTGGGTTGAGAGAAGATGAGAATAGAGAAGCAAAGAGAAGGGAGAAGAGAAGGGAAGAGAAGAAAGAATAGAGAAGAGAAGAAAGGTTAAGGGAAGAGTAGAAAAGAGAAGAATGGAGAAGAGAAACAGAAGAGAAGCAGAAGAGAAATAGAAGGGAATATAGGAAGAGAAGAGAAGAGGACTGGAAGTCTTTAAGAAGATGTTAGACAGCCATTTGTCTGAAACGGTATAGGGCTTCCTGCCTAGGCAGGGGGTTGGACTAGAAGACCTCCAAGGTCCCTTCCCACTCTTTGTATTGGTATTGGTATTGGTATTGTATTTGTATTGTATTGTATTGTATTGTATTGTATTGTACTGTACTGTACTGTACTGTATTGTATTGGAAAGGAAAGGAAGGAAGAAAGGAAAGAAAGAAAGAAAGGAAGAAAGGAAGGAAGGAAGAAAGAAAGAAAGAAAGAAAGAAAGAAAGAAAGAAAAAGAAAGAGGAAGGAAGGAAGGAAGGAAGGAAGGAAGGAAGGAAGGAAGGAAGGAAGGAAGGAAGAATTTATCATCACAATTGAGTCCAAAATTTTGGTTGCTAAGCAAGAGCGTTGTTAAATGAGTTTCACCACATTTTAAAAGGTGGCCACTCCCACCCTGTCACATGACTGCCAAGCCACGCCCACAAAATAGGCCACACCTACAGAGTAGGTTCTAAAAAATTTGAAACCCACCACTGGTGAGGAGGCTGGGGAGGGACATGGGCAAGCCCTGGAGTCTGGGGAAGGCTCGGAGGAGGGCTCTGTGTCGGAGGCGGAGAGGGGGCCAGGGCCGTCTGACGGTTATCAGCTGCCTTCAGAGTCAGACATCAGTGAGGCAGAAGAACAGCTGGAGCCTGTTCCCGGTGTGTGCATGTGCACAGCTGCCAGGAGACGGGAACGGCTAAGAAACAAAGGTTGACTCGGGAGTAAAGGCACAGGTGGATGGTGAATGGCCCCTCCCATAGGGAATAAAAGAGGAGCGACAGGGGAGTGGAGTTTGCAGGAGACAATCAGTTCAATTCATGAGGGTGAAGATCTGTTCCTGACTTCTTGCCAAGGAATTGCTGCTACAGCATGGCGTTTAGAGGATATCGGCCTGGCAGCTATCCAAACCTGATCAAGGCCTGTGGTTGTGAAATCTCCTGAAAGACTATCGGCCGGGAGTTTGCTGGAGAGGAATTCCCTTGAACCTAAATTGAAAAAGTTTTATCGGGACGAGGAGTCGGCTTCATGATCTTGGGAAGCCTCGGTCAGAACATGAGTTTCGCATCATTTTACAACCTTATTTGCCGCTGTCGTTAAGCGAATCCCAGCAGTTGCTAGGTCAGCAAGATTACCCGTACTACAGCTTTTTTTGCAATGGTCTTTAAGCAAATCATGGCGGTCGTTAAGTGAATCCCCTTCCTCAGAGGCCAAGTTGGCAAAAACAGACAGCCCAAGGGAGGAACGCAAAATAATATTTTGGATCGCAGCTCTTTGCACGCGCTCTGGGGATTGGAGTCGAGGTGCAAAATCTGGCAAGCCATCCAGGTTTTCCTGGCAGGACCAGGAAAGAATATCCCCGTCTGGCTGGAAAAATGGGACAATAATAAGATAAAGAAGCAACCATCTGCTCCTCCTTTGGGTCTCTGCGATTGAAAGCGGAGGCAATTTTTGTGGTTTGGCCCATCCTTTTGCCAGGCAATCTCTCATTTTGGCAAAATCCACCCTGCTCTTGGTGTGGTTTTCATGACTTCTAATTGTTTGCAAGGAGGAAGGATGAGGAGGGAAAGGAAGGAAGGAAGGAAGGAAGGAAGAAAGAAAGAAAGAAAGAAAGAAAGAAAGAAAGAAAGAAAGAAAGAAAGAGAAGGAAGGAAGGAAGGAAGGAAGGAAAGGAAGGAAGGAAGGAAGGAAGGAAGAAAGGAAAGGAAGGAAGGAAGGAAGGAAGGAAGGAAGAAAGAAAGAAAGAAAGAAAGAAAGAAAGAAAGAAAGAAAGAAAGAAAGAAAGAAAGGGTAAAGCAGAGGAAGTAAGAGAGGGGGATTATAAGAGTAGGAGAGAGAGTAAGAAGGAGGAGGAGAAAAGAGGAGAGTTGGAAAGAGAGGGAAAGAAGAAAGGATGAAGGATGAAGAGGGAAATGAAGAAAGAAAGAAAGAAAGAAAGAAAGAAAGAAAGAAAGGGTAAAGCAGAGGAAGTAAGGAAGAGTAGGAGAGAGAGTAAGGAGGAGGAGAGAGGAGGAGAGGGGGAAAGAGAGCGGAAGAAGAAAGGAGGAAAAGAAGAAGAAAGGAGGAAGGATGAGGAAGTAAAGGAAGTAAAGGAAGAAAGGAAGGAAGAAAGAAAGAAAGAAAGAAAGAAAGAAAGAAAGAAAGAAAGAAAGAAAGAAAGAAAGGGTAAAGCAGAGGAAGTAAGGGAGGGGGATTAAGAGGAGGGTAAGAAAGAGGAGAAAAGAGGAGAGGGGGAAAGAGAGGAGGAGGAAGGAGGAGGAGGGAAAGGAAGGAAGGAAGGAAGAACGAAAGAAAGAGAAGGAAGAAAGAAAGAAAGAAAGGAAAGAAAGAAAGAAAGAAAAAGAAAGAAAGGAAGAAAGGAAGGAAAGAAAGAAAGAAAGGAAAGAAAGAAAGAAAGAAAGAAAGAAAAGGAAGGAAGGAAGAAAGGAAAGAAAGAAAGAAAGGAAAGGAAGGAAGAAAGAAAGAAAGAAAGAAAGAAAGAAAGAAAGAAAGAAAGAAAGAAAGAAAGAAAGAAAGAAAGAAAGGGTAAAGCAGAGGAAGTAAGGGAGGGGGATTAAGAGTAGGAGAGAGAGTAAGAAGGAGGAGGAGAAAAGAGGAGAGTTGGAAAGAGAGGGAAAGAAGAAAGGATGAAGGATGAAGAGGGAAATTAAGAAAGAAAGAAAGAAAGAAAGAAAGGGTAAAGCAGAGGAAGTAAGGAAGGGGGATTAAGAGTAGGAGAGAGAGTAAGGAGGAGGAGAGAGAAGGAGAGGGGGAAAGAGAGCGGAAGAAGAAAGGAGGAAGGATGAGGAAGTAAAGGAAGGAAGGAAGGAAGAAAGAAAGAAAGAAAGAGAAAGGAAGGAAGAAAGGGTAAAGCAGAGGAAGTAAGGGAGGGGGATTAAGAGGAGGGTAAGAAAGAGGAGAAAAGAGGAGAGGGGGAAAGAGAGGAGGAGGAAGGAGGAGGAGGGAAAGGAAGGAAGGGTAAAAAAGAGGAAGTTTTATTTGTGTTATACTAAGCTTAATAACTTCATCTCCTAACTCTATGATATTTCAAAAGCATAATTTTAAACACTATTAAAATGCTGAAGTCTCTAAAATAAAAATGTTTAAAAAGTTAACATTAAACCAACTTACCGGACACAATAAATGTGAAATACCTTTGATTTCGCCTTCACTTCTCACCCACCCCCCAGCATTAAACGAAATAGGGAATTGTTAAATTTTTCTGAAGAATTCATTTTCACCAGGTATGTAATACAATTATACAATAGTCGAGTTGGAAGGAACCTTGGAGGTCATCTAGTCCAACCCCCTGCCTAGGCAGGAAGCCCTGTACCATTTCAGACAAATGGCTATCCAACATCTTCTTAAAGACTTCCAGTCCTCTTCTCTTCTCTTTTCTCTTCTCCCTTTTCTTATCTTCTCTCTTCTCATCTTCTCTCAACACAATACAATAGCAGAGTTGGAAGGGACCTTGTAGGTCTTCTAGTCCAACCCCCTGCCTAGGCAGGAGCCCTATACCCTTTCAGACAAATGGCTCTCCAACCTCTTCTTGAAGACTTGCAGTCCTCCTCTTCTCTTCATTCTTTTCCCTTCCCTTCCCTTCTTTCTTCTCATCTCTTCTTTCTTCTCCTCTCTTCTCTTCCCTTCTCTTCTCCCTTCCCTTCGCTTCTCTATTCTCATCTTCTCTCAACACAATAGCAGAGTTGGAAGGGACCTTGTAGGTCTTCTAGTCCAACCCCCTGCCTAGGCAGGAGCCCTATACCATTTCAGACAAATGGCTATCCAACATCTTCTTGAAGACTTGCAGTGTTGGGGCATTCACCACTTCTAGAGGCAACTTCTGTTCCACTGATTAATTGTGAATTAATTGTGAACTGACTTTTTTCCCCCACTGATACTTTTAGGAGAGTTAATCCCACTAAGAAAACAAAACATAAACAGCAGCCTTACCTATCTCACCTGTGGGATGACCTTCTCTCCTGAATGTTATGAATGCTTTCTTGAATTTTCAATTCCCCCCCCCCTTCCTCTTTTCCCCCCTTCATCACAATCGCAAGGCTTCGGGTCGGTTGCCATGTCAACGAGAAATAAATAAAATAAAATAGCCCAACCTAAGAATCAACAGCCTTCCCCATCATGAAACCACAGATAAAACCATTGAGGGGGGGGGGGGGGGGAGCCGTAAAAAAGGAAGAAGAAGAAGAAGAGGAGGAGGAGGAGGAGGAAGAAGAAGAACAAGAAGAACAAGAAGAAGAAGAAGAGGAGGAGGAGGAGGAGGAAGAAGAAGAAGAAGAATAGGAGGAGGAGGAGGAAGAAGAAGAAGAAGAAGAAGAGGAGGAGGAGGAGGAAGAAGAAGAACAAGAAGAACAAGAAGAAGAGGAGGAGGAGGAGGAGGAGAAGGAAGAAGAAGAAGAAGAGGAGGAGGAGGAGGAGGAAGAAGAACAAGAAGAGGAGGAGGAGGAGGAGGAGGAAGAAGAAGAAGAAGAAGAGAAGGAGGAGGAGGAGGAAGAAGAAGAACAAGAAGAAGAACAAGAGGAGGAGGAGGAGGAGAAGGAAGAAGAAGAGGAAGAAGAAGAAGAAGAAGAAGAAGAAGAAGAAGAAGAAGAAGAAGAAGAAGAAGAAGAAGAAGAAGGCTAGCAATGAAGTCAAAGAAGGATCTGGGGATTGAAATTCAGATCAGCCGGGAAGGGAGGGTTGGGGGGGGGGGTGAGTCATACCTGTTGGATCCCAGCCTTAGTGTGTAAGTAAGATGGGGGGAAATGAGACAGCGCAGCTGAGGAGGGGTTGTGTCCGTGCTCATCTGGATTTTGGGAGGATTATCTCCTTTGGAGAGTCCGCCAGGCCTTAAATGGGATCTGGGGGTGGGGAGGTGTTATGGGAAGGCAGGGGTAGAGAACAGGACACAGAGAGGAGAGAGTTGTTCATATATCGATCTTTATTTCCATCCATCCATCTCTCTCCCCCTTTCGGCCCCTCATCTCTCTCTCTCTCATCTATCTATCTATCTATCTATCTATCTATCTATCTATCTATCTATCTATCTATCTTTCTATCTATCTATCTACCTACCCACCCGCCCACCTATCATCTATGTAGCTTATCTACCTATTTATTATCTGGTTATCTAGTTGTGTGTCTGTCTGTCTATCTATCTATCTATCTATCTATCTATCTATCTATCTATCTATCTATCTATCTATCTACCTATCTATCTAAAATCCATCCATCCCTCTATCATGTCTGTCCATCCACCTACTTATAATCTACATATCTTATCTACCTTTTATCTAGCTATATCTGTATCTACATCTACATCTATAATTTGTCTGTCTATCTATCTCTATCTACCTATCTCTATCTATCTCTCTGTCTGTCCATCCGTCCATCCATCTATCTACCCTGTTTCCCCGAAACTAAGACCTATTTAGATCTATCTATCTAAAATACATCCATCCCTCTATTGTCTGTCTGTCTGTCTGTCCATCCACCTACCTATCATCTACATATCTTATCTATCTATTATCTAGTTATATCTGAATCTACATCCATAATCTGTCTGTCTATCTCTATCTATCTATCTCCATCTAACTCTGTCTGTCCATCCGTCCATCCATCTATCTACCCAGTTTCCCCAAAAATAAGACCTCCCCAGATAATAAGCCCAATCAGGCTTTTGAGTGCATGCGCTAAAATAAGCCCTCCCCCCAAAATAACCCCTGCCCGAAAATATTGCAACACAGCAGCAGCTATGGGGACCACGCTCGCCGCCTCCTGCACCTCAAAAATAATAAGACCTCCCCGAAAATAAGGCCAAGCACTTATTTCGGAGGTCAAAAGAAAATAAGACCCTGTCTTATTTTCGGGGAAACACGATATCTATCTATCTAAAATCCATCCATCCATCCATCCATCCATCCATCCATCCATCCATGTCTGTCTATCTATCTAAAATCAATCAATCTATCTATCTATGTATCTATGTATGTATGTATGTATCTATCTATCTATCTATCTATCTATCTATCTATCTATCTATCTATCTATCTATCTATCTATCAATCATCTGTCCATCCATCCATCTATCTATCCCACCCACCATCTATATATCTACCTATTATCTAGTTATATCTATATCTATTATAACTGCCTGCCTGCCTGCCTGCCTGCCTGCCTGCCTGCCTGCCTGCCTGCCTGCCTGCCTGCCTGCCTGCCTGCCTGCCTGCCTGCCTGCCTATCTATCTATCTATCTATCTATCTATCTATCTATCTATCTATCTATCTATCTATCTATCTATCTATCTATCTATCTCAAATTTCAAATTTCAAATTTAATTTGTAGAACCGCTCCCTCTCCCCACAGGGACTCGGGGCGGTGCAGGGAAAGTAAAAACAATAAATATACAAATATAAATACATAATATAAAAACAGATTAAATCTATTTCTGTGCTAAAACCCGTTAAACTAAAATACCCAGCAGCTATAAATAAGTTTAAAACCCCATAGAAAGAGAGACTAGCCTAGGCCGGCCAAGCGGAAAAAGTGTGTTTTTAATTTCAGACGGAAGGAGCGGAGGTCCGTAGTCGTTCTAATATCGGGGGGAAGGTCGTTCCAGAGGGCCGGACCCGCCACAGAGAGAGCCCTTCCCCTGGGCGTCGCCCGCTGACACAGTCTAGTGGACGGCACCCGGAGAAGTCCCTCTCTGTGGGAGCGAATCGGCCGTGAGGATGTATGAGGCAGGATCCGATCCCGCAGGTAGCTAGGTCCCGAGCCATGGAGCGCTTTAAAGATGATGACTAACACCTTGAAGCGCACCCGGAAGACGACAGGCAGCCAGTGCAGCTCGCGCAAGAGTGGTGTAACGTGGGCAAACCTAACGGTTCCCATAATTGCTCGCGCGGCTGCATTCTGGACCAACTGAAGTCTCCGGGTGCACCTCAAGGGGAGCCCCATGTAGAGAGAGTTACAATAGTCCAGTCGGGATGTCACGAGAGCATGAGTGACTGTGCGAAGGGCGTCCCGATCCAATAGGATCTACAGTATCTATCTATCTATCTATCTATCTATCTATCTATCTATCTATCTATCTATCTATCTATCTCTATCTATCTATCTATCTATCTATCTATCTATCTATCTATCTATCTATCTATCTATCTATCTATCTATCATCTCTATTATCTTCTTTTATCATCATCATCACCTTACCATATCTATTTGTCCATCTCCCTCCCTCCCTCTCTGATTTCCAAGCTTCTGACTGCCAGATGAAAGAGCAGGGGGCCCTTCATAACTGGAGTCTGATGATTGTGGGGATCAGCCCCCCAAAGCACCTGAAGGCAGAACAAGAAGCTAAGGAAGGAGTGAAACCACCCAGGACTAAGGAGATATTTCCTCAAGAGCGAGAGTAATTAATGAGAGGAATGGCTTGCCTCCAGAAACGGTGGGTCCTCCATTCCTGGAGGCTCTTAAGAAGACACTGGACAGCCGTTTGTCTGAAGTGGTGTAGGGTCTCCTGCCTGAGCAGGGGGTTGGACTAGAAGACCTCCAAGGCCCCTTCCAACTTCGTTATTCTCTATTCTGTATCTCCCCCACTTCTTTCTCCTAGACAGCTGCACGCTGTCCATTAGTTCCACTGGTTTTAACCTCCCCATTTTGGGGCTTGGAAAGGATCCCCTATATTTTATTCCAAGATTGTCATTTAATTCAATTTCCGAATTCCTCCTTCCCCTGTCTGGCTAGAACGATCTCCACTTGGTCGTTTCTTCCAAACTGTTGTGGGCCTGATCTTCCCCGAGGACCCCATTAAGAACCGCAAAGAAACTGCATGGTTTATTGGGAACTGGAGTTCTTAATCAGTGAGCTTTGACCATCAGCCAATCCCGAAAGGAAAATGAAGGTCACGTGTTTGCCAACAAACTGGGTTGGGTTTTTTTTCCTAGAGAGCTCGCGGGTGTCGAGGCCCATAAACAAATTTTATTTTTTACTTTTTTCCAATGGTGAGCAAGTGAAAACACGATCTTACAACCCCTTTGGGACTTTCCCCCCTTGGGAGACACAGCTAGTCCTTGACTTAGAACTATTTGTTGAGCAACCGTTCCACGTTACAACAGTCACTGAAAAAAGTGAGTTACGATCGGTCTTTATAGGGTAGAAATGGTAGAAATGGTGGTAGATTTTAGGAGAAACTCTCCCATACTACCATCTCTTACAATACTAGACAACAACAGAAGAGACCTTCAAGGCACAGGTAGAGTATAGGTGGTACCTTGCTCAATAGCAGTAACTGTGAAAGGGATCTTGGAGTCCTAGTGGACAACCATTGAAATAGGAGCCAGCCGTGGGCAGCAGCTGCCAAAAAAGCCAACCCAGTTCTAGGCTGCATCAACAGAGGGATAGAATCTAGATCACGTGAAGGGTTAATACCACTTTATAAGGCCTTGGGAAGGTCACACTTGGAATACGGCATTCAGTTTTGGTTGCCATGATGTAGAAAAGATGTGGAGACTCTGGAAAGAGTGCAGAGAAGAGCAACAAAGAGGATTAGGGGACTGGAGACTAAAACATATGAAGAACAGTTGCAGGAACTGGGTAGGTCTCGTTTAATGAAAAGAAGGACCAGGGGAGACATGATAGCAGTCTTCCAATATCTCAGGGGTGCCCCAAAGAAGAGGGAGTCAAACTATTGTCCAAGGCACCTGGGGGCAGGACAAGAAGCAATGGGTGGAAACTAATCAAGGAGAGAAGCAACTTAGAACTGAGGAGAAATTTCCTGACAGTTAGAACAATTAACCTCTGGAACAGCTTGCCTCCAGAAGTTGGGAATGCCCCAACCCTGGAAGTCTTTAAAAAGATGATAGCCATTTGGCTGAAATGGTATAAGGTTCCTGCCCACGCAGGGGGTTGGACTAGAAGACCTCCAAGGTCCCTTCCAACTCTGCTATTGTATTGCATTGTAATAAAGAATTCTATTCTATTCTATTCTATTCTATTCTATTCTACATCACGGCTACGGCATCACCAGAATTGAGTGAAAAAAAATTGGATCCTGAACCTCACGGCTTAATGGAGCGAGACTAACATGCTCAACGATAAATTCATTCATTCATTCATTCATTCATTCATTCATTCATTCATTCATTCATTCATTCATTCCGTTCCCATCTTTATTATTTTCACACATAACTTGAGGCAGCAAACATACCTTCCTCCTTCTATTTTTCCCACAAGAACCTGTGAGATGGGTTGGGCTGAGAGACAATTATTGGCCCAAAATCATTCAGCTGGCTTAATGACTTAGGGGGCTCAGGGACTAGGACTCACCATCTCCTGGTGATTGGGTCAAACCCATGCAGCTGGCCTTCATGCCTAAAATAGGACTAGAACTCTCAGTCTCCTGGTGAATGGTCCAAAGTCACCCAGCTGGTTTTCATGGCTAAGGCCCAACTAGAACTCACTATCTCCCGGTGATTGGCTCAAAGTCACCCAGTTGGCCTTCATATATAAGGCAGGACTAGAACTCACCATCTCCTGGTGATTGGCCTAAGGTCACCTAGCCAGCTTTGGTGCCTAAGGCAGTACTAGAATTCACCATCACCTGGTGATTGGCCCTGTCACCCAGCTGGCATTTATGGTTAAGGTGGTACTAGAACTCTCAGTCTCCTGATAAATGGTCCAAAGTCACCCAGCTGGCTTTCATGGCTAAGGCAGGACTAGAACTCACCCCTCACTTGGTGATTGGCCCAAGGTCACCCAGCTGGCTTTCAGGCCCAAGGCAGGACTAGAACTCACGATCTCCTGCTTAGCCAAGTAGAACAAACATGGCTCTCTTCAGGTTCTTGAAAAAGAAGCTAGAATAAATCTTGGGAATTCTGGGAGTTGAACATCCACCTATCTTAAAGCTGCTAAGATTGGGAAGCACCATAATAATAATAAATAATAATAATTTAATTTATAGACCGCTCCTCTCCCCATAGGGACTTGGAGCGGTGCACAGGGAAACTAAAACACAATACAATATACACATACAGTTAAGAAAAAATTAAATATGAGCCTGTGCTAAAATCCCCTTAATCTGCTAAAATACCCAATTAAAAACAGCTAAACCCTGTAGAGAGAGGCTAACCAAGGCCGGCCAAACGGAAAAGATGAGTTTTTAATTTCAGACGGAAGGAGCGGAAGTCCTTGGTTGTTCTGATGTCGGGGGGAAGGTCGTTCCAGAGGGCTGGGCCCGCCACAGAGAGAGCCCTTCCCCTGGGCGTCGCCCGCTGACAGAGTCTAGTGGACGGCACCCGGAGAAGTCCCTCTCTGTGGGAGCGAATCGGCCGTGAGGATGTATGCGGCAGGATCCGATCCCGCAGATAGCTAGGTCCCGAGCCATGGAGCGCTTTAAAAATGATGACTAATACCTTGAAGTGCACCCGGAAGACGACAGGCAGCCAGTGCAGCTCGCGCAGAAGTGGAGTTATGTGGGCAAATCTGGAGGTACCCAAGATTGCCCGCGCGGCTGCATTCTGAACCATCTGAAGTCTCCGGGTGCACCTCAAGGGGAGCCCCATGTAGAGAGAGTTACAATAGTCCAGTCGCGATGTCACAAGAGCATGAGTGACTGTGCGAAGGGCGTCCCGATCCAATAGGGGGCGCAACTGGCGAACCAGGCGAACCTGGTAAAACGCCCTCCTGGCCACGGCTGTCACTTGATCTTCCATGGACAGCCGGGCATCCAGGAGGACACCCAAGTTGCGCGCCCCATCCACAGGGGCAAGATGTTCGCCCCTATGGCCAGCGATGGAGTCAGCTGGTTGAATCGGGCAGCCGGAAACCACAGCCACTCGGTCTTGGTCGGGTTGAGCCCGAGTCCGTTACTTCCCATCCAGATCCGCACGGCTTCCAGGCACTGGCACATCACTGCTACTGCATGGTGGAGGCTGCCAAGCATATCAAATTACATCTATCCCTAGTGGGATGCTTTCTAGCTGTATGCAGTGGGGGAACTCATATTGTCCACTGTAGCCCAGTGGTGGGTTCCTACCGGTTCGGACTGGTTCAGCCAAACCGGTAGTGGTTTGGTGGCCTGGGTCACTGGAACCGGAAGCGACCCAGTCCTGCCACGCCCCCAAACAGGTTCTCCAGGCGCCGCCGTAAGGGCCGCCATTGTGTTTTTGGGTTTTAATTGTACTGTGCATTTGTGCACACGAGCGAACCGGCAGTAGTGCCTGCCGGAACTCACCCCTGGTATAGCCGTAGAGTAAAGAAACATCTAGAGTAGACCCTAGAGTGTTGGCCAAGCCCAACTTGTGATGGAGGGATCTGGATCTGTCAACTCCTGTTTCTTTGGCAGCCGAATTTGGGAGAGGGGTGCGTCACTGGCGAAGGAATCCCACCGTAAGAGCGAGACTCGTTCAAGGGCTTGCTCTGCAGAGTGGTTGGAAAAAGGAAAGAGAAGAAATATTATCTGATGGAATGCTTGCCTGGGAATTCGGGCGCTCCAAATGTTTACACTCCAGGCTGTTGTGGCATGGGCCTTCTCCAGGAATGAACATACACAGCTGGCCACAACGCCAAACTCTAGCTCCGAGGAAAAATGCATCAGATAAACATCAGCTCGGATTCTCGGTATCTTCATTTTCCTGGCTTGTACGGTTGAGTTTAGCGTCGACTTCTCCCAAAGCAGTTTCTCCATACGTTGGGAGGCGGTTGTTGTGGTCCCCCGGCAGCCTCCGGTGCTTGAAGCAGAGTCGGACAGTGAGGAGGGTTGGGGAGGAACATGGGCCAGTCCTGGAGTCTGAGGAAGGCTCGGACAAGGGCTCTACGTCGGAGGCAGAGAGAGGGCCAGGGCCATCTGGGAATTATGCGCTGCCTCTGGAGCCTTCGGAGTCTGACGTCAGCGAGGCAGAGGAACTGGGGGAGCCTGTTCCCAGTGTGCGCATGCTCAGCGCTTGCCAGAACAGTTAAGGCAAAAGGGGCGCCTTGGGAGTAAGGCTTGCAGATGCTTGGCCCCTCCCATAAGACATTTCAAGGTGCTTGTTACCATCTTTAAATCGCTCCATGGCTCGGGGCCTAGTTACTTGCAGGACCGCCTCCTGCCACATACCTCCCACCGACCGTTCCGCTCCCACAGAGAGGGCCTTCTCAGGGCGCCGACTGCCGGTCAATGCCGGCTGGCGACGCCCAGGAACAGGGCCTTCTCTGTGGTGGGGCCCGCCGTCTGGAATGACCTCCCCCCCCCGAACTCCGCACCATCACCGACCTTCCCCTCTTCCGCCGCTCACTTAAGACACTCCTTTTCCAGCAAGCTGGACTGGCGTAGAACTTGAATTTTAGAACATTCAAGAGCCTCAGCCAAGTTAGATAGGTTTTAATGGGATTTTAGCACATGTTTTCTATTTAATTTCTTTTTAACTTTTGTATATTGTTATTTATTGTAAATTTTAATGTCCTGTGCTCCGTCTCGACGGAGATTGGTGCGGTTAACAAATCGAATAAATAAATAAATAAAATAAATAAAAGAGGAGCAAACGGACGTGAGCTTTTGCAGGAAGCAATTTGGTTCATTCTGGTCGGTTCAAACGCTGAAGCTCCGTTTTGACTCTGTGTTCCGTGTGGTCTTGCATCAACTAATTGGCAATGAGGTCTCTGGCAGCGTTTCAAGGGACAGAAAGGTGGGTGCTTATCAGCCTTACCCTGAAAGACTGTGGCAGACGTCAGTCTGACTCTTTACAGACTATTTGTGACTCATTACGGGCTGCGAATGACCATAATTCACAACCATTTCAATAAAAAGAAGGTTTTGGGGGACTAAATGTGATTTATGCTTTATCAGGCAGCCTCGGTCAGAACAGCGGTAGAATCAAAGACCAGCAGATCAAAATTCTAATGGCGTAAGGACACTTGTGGGAGAAATGTCCATCTGGGTTCAGTTCCAAGTGGGGAGAAAGACACTGGAAACAATGGTGGCTGCTTGGAAAGGTGGTTTTAATGGTGGACAGGATCACGTGGTTTGAGGTCCTGGGGGGGAGGGGAATGGGATCACACCCCTTGAAGATCTTGAAGATAAAGGGAAGAGATGCTGAGAGTACCCTGAATTTTACGCCCTCTCTAGGGGTTTTGAATTTGAGCTTGTCTTCTGATTGGTTGCCAGACTCCCATGGGGCCATGCACTCTCTAGGTTGTCCTGAGTCCCACGCTTGGTTGACTCTTGCTGGGTGATGATGTAATGAAAGGGCTTTGGGCAATTCCTATTATGGCTTTGCCTGAAGTTGGTAGATCTTTTTTATATAGAATAGACTGGCTCAGGCCTTGATGGCCCATTGACAAAGGTGAGGTGGACTGAATTTCTGCCTCCCCTTTTAGGGGAAATATTCTACCCTGTGCAGGATACTGCGACCGTCATAAATATGAGCCATTGGTCAAGCCTCCGACGTTCGATCACATGACGGTGGGGAGGCTTGCAACGGTTGTAAGTGTGAAACTCGATCCTAACTCCCTTTTTTCAGGGCTGTTGTAACTGTGAACAATCGTTAAACGAACCGTTTCTTTTTACAGCTTTTCGTTCACCCAGCCAAGCTGAAAAAAAGGGATAGCCAAAACCGGAATAGTTTATAAGATCTGGTTCGAGTGAGATTTGGGTAGAAAAATATCTGGCGTCGAAACAGGACACCTGTAGAGAAAAGGAGGAGGGCCACCCCCACCCCCGAAGACGGGGTTATCCTTAGTTTGCACGAATCATGATTATTTATAACGTGGTTGATCCTCCTTCCAGAAAGCTCTTAAAAACTCTGGCGTCGTGTCAAAAAAGTTCGTGCGGATCTGGTTTTCACATTTTATAATGTCCCAAAAAAAAAGGCCATCCATCTTGGATACCGAATAAATTAAAATAAAATATCAGCCTTCGACTCAGCTGGGCTGTATCCTGCTGATGGCTTGGACACAACTTCTCACCAGGATGATTTGCCTCCAGCAGGGAACTCTTCCCAAATCATTCGTGTAATCTTTTGATCCCCTTAATCGATCTTCTCTGTTGTCCTCCCCTTCTTCTGCTTCCTTCTGTCTTGCCAAGCCTTCTTCTTTCCTCATCTAGGATCTGGTTTCATCATACCCAGGCATGGTTTAATCTCTCCTTCCCTCCCTTTCTCTCCTTTCCCCCTTTCTATCTCCCTTTCTATCACCTTTTACATTTCCACCTCCATCTTATCTCCATTTATCTCCATCTCCAACATCTTCATCTCCACTACCATCACCTCCACCTCCACCTCAATCTTATCTCCATCTCTACCTCCATCATCTTCAACTCCCTCTCCCTCTCCAGCATCTCTATGTCCACTTCCATTTCCATCTTATCTCCATCTCCAACATCTCCATTTCCACCTCCATCTTTGTCTCCACTTCCATCTCCATCATCTCCATCTTCTTCTCCAGCATCACTATCTCCACCTCGATGCCCAACATCATCTCCACTACCATCTCCATCATCTCCATCACCTCCCTCTCCGTCTTATCTCCATCTCTACTTCTATCATCTTCAACTCCATCTCCACCCCCAACATCTTCATCTTCACTACCATCTCCATCATATCTTCATCATCATCATCATCATCATCATCATCATCATCATCATCATCATCATAATAATCTTTATTGTCATTGTAAAAATTACAATGAAATTGGTTTTAACTTCACTGGTGCAAAATTATAACAGAAACAAAAAAGAGAGAAAAGAAAAAAGAAAAAACTAGCATGTGCATGGAGTGATTGCGGTTGAATTTAAAAGTCTCACAGCCCATGGATAGAAGCTACCTTTAAACCTGTTCGTTCGGCTGGCTATACTTTGATATCTTCTGCCTGATGGTAGAAGGGCAAAGAGATACCAACCAGGGTGTGAATCATCTTTGAGAATCTTCCTTGCTCTGCTAAAGCAGCGAGATCTGGCGATGTTATCCAGTGATGTCAGAGGGCAACCGATGGTTTCTTGTGCCAAATTGATCACTCTCTGTAGTGCCTTCCTCTCCGCAACTGTTAAACCAGCATACCACACTGTGATACAATATGTGAGGACACTTTCTATGATGGACCGATAGAAAGAGGTCATCAGCCGTTGTTCCACCTGATTTTTCCGCAGGACTCTAAGGAAATGAAGTCTCTGTTGAGCTTTTCCAATCACCAGAGACGTGTTGTTTTTCCAGGTGAGATCTTGGCTAATAAGCACTCCTAATCATCTCCATCTCCATCTCCACTCCATCTCCATCTTCTTCTCCATCCTTCACTTCCATCACCATCTCCAACATCATCTCTACCTCCATCTCCATCATCTCCATCACCATCTTCAACTCCACCCTCCCCTCTATCTCCATCAGACAACTGAGTCGTATTTAGGATGGTTGCAGTGTCCTGGGGGGTGGGGGGAGGGAGGTGTCATGTGATCTCCTGTTGTGCCTTTCTGACAAGCAAAATCGACGGGGAAGCCAGATTCACTTAACAACTCTGTCACTAACTTAACAACTGCAGTGATTCGCTTAACAACTTGGCAAGAAAGGTTGTAAAATAGGACAAAAGTCACTTGACAAGCGTCTCGCTTAGCAATGGAAATTTTGGTCCCTTCTAACTCTGTTGTTCTGTTCTGACCTGTCTTGTCCTATCCTATTCTAATGTTCCGTTCCATTCTGTTCTATTTTCATTCTGTTCTGTTCTATTTCTAATTAATTCTTTCGGGTGCGCTTCAAGGATTTGGTGACCATCTTCAAAGCGCTCCATGGCATGGGTCCTGGTTATTTGCAGAACCGCCTCCTGCCACATACCTCCATCCGACCTGTCCACTCCCAGGGGGAGGGCCTCCTCAGGGTGCCGTCCGCTGGACAATGCCGGCTGGCGGCTCCCAGGGGAAGGGCCTTCTCTGTGGCGGGCCCAGCCCTCTGGAACGACCTGCCCCCTGACCATCGTACCATCGCGGACCGTCGCCTCTTCCGGCGAACATTAAAGACTTCCTTTTTTCATGCGGCCGGCCTGGCATAGTGTGTTTTTACTATCATTTTAATAGGGTTTCTTATTATTTTAACACAGGTTAAATTAATTTAATTTAATTTTAAATTTATCTATTGACTGTATTTATATGTATTTTATCCTTTATTATTCCTGTGCACCGCCCTGAGTCCCTACGGGAGAGAAGGCGGTATACAAATCAAATTAATAATAATAATAATAATAATAATAATAATAATAATAATAATAATAATAATAATAATAATAATAATAATTCTATTCTATTCTGATTTATAATTCTACTCTACTCTACTCTACTCTACCTCTCTGCAACAAGTTCAGTTCATTCTACATGCAGGCAGGGACCTCAAATGCACACATGTCAATGCCTGAGTTTCCATTACAGGCCTGTATTCCTCTCCTGATTCAAAAACCACTTGCATCTGTGGAATGGGAGAAGCACACGGGCCAAGCTTTATATATCTTTTTAATCTACATAGATAAATTTTCCACGCATTCTGCAACAAGCTTTATTTAAACCCTGAGGTTCTTCGCTCTCTGCTTCTTGACTTATAAGTTATAAGGCAGTGTTTTATCAGGTAAGAGAAAGGAGGAGCAGGAGGAAGAGAAGGGGGAGGAGGAAGAAGAGGAGGAGGAGAAGGAGAAGGAGAAGGAGGAGAAAGAGGAAGGAAGGAAGGAAAAGATACAGGAAGGAAGCAAGAAAAGAAGGAAGGAAGCAAGCAAGCAAGCAAGCAAGCAAAAGAGATAGGAAGGCAGGAAGGAAGGAAAAGAGACTACAGTGAAGGAAAGAAGGGAGGAAAGAAGGAATGGAAAGACTACAAGGAAGGGAAGAAGGGAAAGAGACAGGAGGGAGGAAGGGAGGGAGGGAAGGAAGGAAGGAAGGAAGGAAGGAAGGAAGGAAGGAAGGAAAAGGGACTACAATGAAGGAAAGAGGAAGGGAAGAGAGAGACTGCAAGGAAGGGAGGATAAGACACAAGAAGGAAGGAAGGAAAAGAGACAGGAAGGAAGGAAAAGATGAAGGAAAAAAGGAAGGAAAAGGGACTACAATGAAGGAAAGAAGAAAGAAAGAAAGAGAAAGAGACTGCAAGGAAAGAAAAAAAGGAACAGCCTCCGGAGCCTGGGGAGGGCAAAAATGCCCCCACTTGTGGTGCAGGAGGCTGAGTAGGTTGCGTGGGGGGGGGGCACACGTGCAGGGGGTGGGACGCATTGCATTGGGGTGTGGGCACACGTGCGTGCGAGATAGTGATTATGGCATGCAAGGAGAAAAAGATTAGGCATCGCTGATCTATTATTTTGCACTTTTGGACAAGCGCCCCCCCCCTCAAAACATTTAACTGGGGGGGGGGCGTACAGGGAGGAATAAGTTCCTGTAATAGAAAAAGAAGGAAGCAGTTTCAAATTTGGGTCAGCTTCTTTCACTTTCAGGAAGCTAAGCCGTGTGTCCAAACTTCCTCTATTTCTAACAGTTAAGCAGAATATTTAGAAAGCAAAGCAGAGCAGAGCAAACCAATCCTGGTATTATTATTATTTGGGGGGGGGGGCGTCTTAAGAAGCTGGGGGTAAAAATAACAAATAAGAAATACCTGCACGAGACAAAGGGATGTTTGGCAAGATTGTAACAAGGTGGGAAAGGTGCAAGCAAAACATAAAAACATCGAAAAGGGGGCTTGAATTTTAGATGGGGGCTGTAATCCCCCTCAACCCGCCACCTTGCAAAGCTAGTTAATGGGGTCTGAAGTCAAGATCATTGCCTATAGTCTGTGTGTGTGTGTGTGTGTAAAAAGAAATTATAATTTTCTTTAAACAATGAGTATTTTGAGGGGGGGAGGGAGAACCTGTTGCAAGAAGGGATGATCCCTATCCACCCCACCACCACCACCCTGGTAGTGGCTGATGGGATTTGTAATCCAAAACATCCCCAGTATGTTTTGGAGGCTGGCTGGAGAATTCTGGGAGTTGAAGTCCACAAGTCTTAAAGTTCCCAAGTTTGGACACACCTGGCCTAGATAATAGGTGCAGAGATTTTAAAAAAATAAACAATGAAAGAAGATGAACAAATCAAAAACAAACACAGGTATAAAGATATACATAAGAATATATATATTGTAAGCAATAGTATTATCGGACTATTTATTTTTTATTTATTTATTTATTTATTTATTTATTTATTTATTTATTTATTATTTATTTATTTATTTTGTATTTATTATGTATTATTTATTTATTTATTTATTTATTTATTTATTTATTGATTGATTGATTGATTGATTGATTGATTGATTGATTGGATTTATACCCCGCCCTTCTCCAAATGGACTCAGGGCGGCGGACAAGAAACTCAAAACATACAGAACATATAAACATTTTTTTTTTAAACTTAATCCACTAAGTGACTGTGTTCAAATCGAATTAAAATCCCCATTTTATAACTGGTGGTGTTGGGGGCTGCGCGAGGCCGGCTAGATGAAATAGGTGTGTCTTCAGACACTTGCGGAAGAGGCGGAGGTCAAGAATGGTACGGAGTTCAGGAGGCAGGTCGTTCCAAAGGGCTGGTCCTGCCACAGAGAAGACTCTCCCCCTGGGCGCCGCCAGTCGGCATTGCCCGACCGACGGCACCCTGAGGAGGCCCTCTCTGTGGGAGCGTATCGGTCCAAGGGATGTATGGGGCAGGAGGCGATCTTGCATATAACTAGGCCCCGAGCCATGGAGCTATACGGGAGAATAGATTAAAATGTGTAGATTTGATATTCTTTTGAGAGCAGGCAACAGAATTTCATTTTTAACGTGGGCCAGTGACAATCAAGGTTACCTTATCTATCTTATTTTACACACCTGCACAGACACGTGCCTGCCTCCAACCGCCCTCACCTGTGAGGCCTTGGCACACCTGAGGAGCCACGTGCCTTTCCCGTCAAGCGCGCTTCTCCACGTCCACCTCGGCTGCGATTGGCTGCTTTGGAAATCCGTCCTTCGGATTGGCTGATCGGCCTCTATTTCTCTCCTCCTCCGAGGGGCGGGGACACTTTAAAAAGTCGGCGGGCTCCTAAGGCTGAGGCAAAAGCGCGAGCGCGGTGCAGAAGTAGCGCGTGCCGCCACCGCCTTCTCCGCGTCTCCCCCCCCCCCCGAAAGAGACGACGCTGCGGACCACGGGGAGAGCAAAGCCTCCCTCTCCCTACGGCGCCTCCGCAGCCGAAGGCTTCGCAGATTAGACTGTGAGGTGGCCTCTTGCACGCTGAGGTAAATCCTAGCTTGAGGCTCTTAGACGTTGTGGGATGCTGAGGAGAGCTAAGGAATAGCTTTTTCTCAGGGAGAAAGGACGGCACCTGAGGTGATTTTTAGCCTTTTCTCAGGGAGTAAGGATGGCACCTGAGGTATTTTAGCCTTTTCTCAGGGAATAAGGATGGCACCTGAGGTGTTTTAGCCTATTCTCAGGAAGTAAGGATGGCACCTGAGGTATTTTAGCCTATTCCCAGGGAGTAAGTGCACCTGAGGTGATTTTAATCAGGGCGTATATTTCTTCAGGAAGTAAAATGCCAGTGGTGGCTGAGGTAATACCACAAGGGTGTCTTGTTTAAAGGATTCCCAATGCCACAGCTCACCTAGGGTGAGTTACCTCAGTCCCACTTTCCCTCAGGGAAATAAGGCAAACGTCTGGGTCCAGAATAATTATAACCAAGGCTCGGATTTTAGGAGTAAAATGATGGAAGTAAGTAGAATCTGAGGTAATCTCAGCTGTGTCTTGTTCAAAGGACCAAACCATCCCAGACGAATAACAGTTAAAAGTAGCTTAAAAGGAGGAATACAGCTGAGGGAATTTTAATCAGATGCAATTAAAAGTGCTAAACTACCACAGGTGAATATAAGTGTTAAAATTAGCTTAAAGGCAAAATTGCTTCAGTCTCTGCAGGTGACCTTACTTTCTTCAAAAAATTTAAACTCTTGGGACCTGAGAAAAGAAATTTTAGCAGGGGTTCAAATTCTTAAAAGAAAACATGTAGAGGACTAGCTACTTTAAGTACCTAAAAGTGTAAAAGTAAGTTAAAATTGCTTCAGGTCCAGGAGTTGACCTTGCTTTCTTGAAATAGTCCAATCTTGACGCCTGAGATAATTTTTAGCCAAAGTTTAATTTTTTAGAATAAAATAGTAGTGAAACCTGAGGTAATCTGAACCATGTCCTTTTAAAAGGACCAAACCACCACAGGTGAGTCATAATTAAAAATTACCTTAGGAGCTGACCTTGCTTTCAGAAATAAAGTGATTTTTTAGGACCTGAGGTAATTTAAGTCAAGCTCAAGTTCTTAAATTCCTTGGCCAAATGAAGTGTACATAAACATGTGGATGACTAACCTACTTCAAGTAAAGGCAAAAGTTTAAAATTAGTTCAAGTCCAGGAGTTGACCTTGTTCTTAGAAATAGTCAATTCTTGGTACCTGAGGTAATTCTAGCCAAGGCTCAAGTCCTTAAACAAAACATGTAGAGGACTAGTTACTTCAAGAAACTAATGGCAAAGGTTACCTAAACTGGCATCAGGTCGGGGAACTGAATTGATTTTCTTGCAGGAAGGTAAACTCCCGGGGCTTAAAGCAATTTTAGGGATACCTTCCAGTTCCTGGAGAGTAAGAGAAACTCCTGGAGCTGGAAGTCATATCTTTGGGAACAGTAAAAACCAGTGGTTTGTGATATTCTCAACAGCACAACCTTCCAATTCATTGTATCTTGCTTTCTTCCACTTGTAGGATAAAGAACATAAAAGCACATACAATTGATGAATTGGTTTTCTAGTCTGTGAACATCAGTTGGTCATTTTGGTGATGTTGATTTCTTCTTCTTATTTCAAAGGCACTCTACATGAAGGGAATAACCACAGGCAAGCAGTCGAAGACATCAAAGCTAAGTCAAAGGTTTATTAAGGTTTATTTTCAGTGCTGTATTTAATGCATTTAACCAAGAAGCCTGACAGGTACTATCGGCAACATGTGGTTTATTACTGCAAAAACCTTCGGGGCTTGCTATAAAGCTTACCCTAAGGCTGTGATGGCGAACCTATGGCATGCGTGCGTGAAGTGGCATGTGGAGCCATGTCGCCTGGCATGTGTGGTGTTGCCCATTCCTCTGGGTTTCTGGTGCACATGCGCGCACGACAATCAGCTGGTCTTTGTGCGTGTGGCACTGCCGGAAACTGAAAGAGCCGGGCTTCCATTTTCCGGCGTGAGCATGCACGCTGGCCAGCTGATCGCATGCCCGTAACTGGAAGTCTAGCTGGCTGGTGCACCTGCGCCTGCTGGAAACCGGTAGAGGAACTGGCAATGCCACAGGTGCCAAGTGACATGGCTCTGCATGGCACTTTAGGCACGCATACCACTGGTTTGCAGAGGTTGCGCCCTAAGGCATGCTTTAGTGAATTTTTGGGGGGGGGGGGCGAGAAATACGAAGTAATGATGGTTAAAAAATGTAACAACAGTAAAACATATAAACAATTTCTGATGTGAGATCATTTTAGCCATGGCTGTGGTAGAATCAGAGCGCCCCCCCCCCCCCAAGCATTCCCCATATCAATACAGTGTGGAGATAGGGGTGATGCCCCCCCACTTGTGGAGGTCATTCAATACCTGAACACCCACACTGGGAGACTCGCACTGGACATCCTCTCTGGGGTTTCCACTGGGTGATCCTTTCAGTCCCTGAGCGAGCAGTGAGGGCGAATCAACCTGGAGGAGTCAAATATCGCTCAGCTGCAAGACTCCTCCAATCCCTGAGGACCCCCTCAGTACTCCGACTGGAAAGGGATCCTTCTGGATCACCCCCACCTCCCACCTTCTCCTTCTGAGAAAGAAGGTCGCAGTACCAGTCAGACTTCTTAGAACTGAAAGTGAAGTTGGTGATGAAGTGTGTACAAAAGAGAAGATTTGTTAACTTTCTCCGGGTGTCAATCGACTGTGATCATTCAGCTGGGGGGGGGGGGGGGGAGGACAGTGGTCCCCAGTGGCCAGGAATGGCCTATGATTGCCCAAGCTAGGTCAGACACAATGGGGGGGGGGGGGGGGGGGCGAAAATCTCGTCCCAATTCCAGCCCATGAAAGGGAGTTGGTTTGATCTGTTAATTTGTTAATTCTAATTCTAATTTGTTAATTAGAACAATTAACCTCTGGAACAGCTTGCCTCCAGAAGTTGTGAATGCCCCAACCCTGGAAGTCTTAAAGAAGATGTTAGATAGCCATTTGTCTGAAATGGTATAAGGTTCCTGCCTACGCAGGGGGTTAGACTAGAAGGCCTCCAAGGTCCCTTCCAACTCTGCTATTGTATTGTATTGTATTGTATTGTATTGTATTGTGGAGACAATACAATACAATACAATTTTATTTATTTTAAAATTTGATTTTAGCATAGGATAGGATTGTTTAATAGTTATTTTAAATTATATTTATTTTTTGTATTTTGTATGTTTTTAAATTTCCTGTGCGCCGCCCTGGGTCCTCTGTGGAGAAGGGCGGGATATAAATTTAAATAAAAATATATATATAATAAAACCTGCTGTGCTTATGATTTTGTTGTGTTGTTCATTTTTGTTTCCATTGGTGGGCATGTCAAAAAATAGTATTTTATTGGAAATATTCTCGTGATGATTCACAATGGGCCACTGGAGCAGAGGTATTATCCAGCAAGTTCTGACCAGTTCTGGAGAACCAGTAGCGGAAATTTTGAGCAGTTCGTAGAACCGGCAAATGCCACCTCTGGCTGGCCGCGCACCCATCTATTCTATATTTATTTATTTATTTATTTTATTTTAATCGCATTTGTATACCGCCCTATCTCCCTAGTGGGACTTATTGCCTCCCGAGTCCCAGCTGATTGGAAAGGAATGGGGATTTTGCAGTAACCTTCCCCTGCCACGCCCACCGAGCCATGCCCACCTAACTGGTAGTAAAGAAATGTGAATGTCACCACTGCACAGGAGGTGCGACTGGAGTCCACATGTTGTCGAGCCTGAAGACGGTTCCTTTTGGGGTCTTTGCCCTGCCACACTAATATTCTATTCTGCTATGCTTTTAGTTGGGAAATTGGGAGGGGAAATAGTAAGGAGTAGAATGCGATAGGGCCAAAATAACTTTCCTTTCCAGAATGGCCGAGAGAAGGGAATCCACCCTTCCAATCAAGAGAAAGTGATGAAATACTTTGGGATGCCAAATTATGTACAACCAAATAGCACCCAAAGTTAAATCAGAGTCCGAGAAAAAGTATTGCTCAAAGTTCCAACTTATGAAGAGAGCCATGTTGGCCTATCTGGGGAAACCTGAATCTGGAAGCTTCCCGGTTTTCCCCACCCAGTTGAAAGTTCAAGATCTTGCCCCCTGTTAGGAGAAGACGCCTAGAGTTGGGTAGGCAATATAGAATACCATAATGACAAATGGTCATTGTTGCTTTAAGGATGTTGGAATTCAATTAGAGACTGTAATTATCTCGGTAATAAGAGGAAGTCAGCAGAGCACAATCTCTCTCTGCCGGATTGTTTTGATATCCCTCAACACCCTCCACACCCACAAGTCCATCCCATGGTCCAATCTTTCCACTGTCACACTTGCAGCTTCCACCCGTCCAGTTCTAGTCAGGCGCAGAGGTGCAAAGACAAAGGATGACCTTGGCTTTATAGAAAGAATGTTGTTATGGCTACCTATCCTCTAACTCCGTACAATCCCCCCTCCCATTTTCCCACCGTAGAAAAAAGCATAGTAGAATAATAGAAAGGCCAAAGATCCAAAAGAAAAGATGGATGCAGGCCTGACATTACCTACCTACATCTGCATCTCTTTGTGTCTTCTGTCTGTCTCTGTCTGTCCATCTGTCTCTCTCCATCCATCCATCTATATATTTATCTATCTGTATATCTATCTAATCTATCTCATGTCTGTATAATCTATCTATGTGCCTGCCTGCCTGTCTATCTACCTACCTACATCTGCATCTCTTTGTGTCTTCTGTCTGTCTCTGTCTGTCCATCTGTCTCTCTCCATCCATCCATCCATCTATATATTTATCTATCTGTATATCTATCTATCTAATCTATCTCATGTCTGTCTATATCTATGTGCCTGCCTGCCTGCCTGCCTGTCTACCTACATCTGCATCTCTCTGTGTCTTCTGTCTGTCTCTGTCTGTCCATCTGTCTCTCTCCATCCATCCATCCATCCATCTATATATTTATCTATCTGTATATCTATCTAATCTATCTCATGTCTGTCTATAATCTATCTATGAGCCTGCCTGCCTGTCTATCTACCTACCTACATCTGCATCTCTTTGTGTCTTCTGTCTGTCTCTGTCTGTCCATCTGTCTCTCTCCATCCATCCATCCATCCATCCATCCATCCATCCATCCATCCATCCATCCATCCATCCATCCATCTATCTATCTATCTATCTATCTATCTATCTAATCTATCTCATGTCTGTCTATAATCTATCTATGTGCCTGCCTGCCTGCTTGTCTACCTACCTACATCTGCATCTCTCTGTGTCTTCTGTCTGTCTCTGTCTGTCCATCTGTCTCCATCCATCCATCCATCTATATATTTATCTATCTGTATATCTATCTAATCTATCTCATGTCTGTCTATAATCTATCTATGTGCCTGCCTGCCTGCCTACCTACCTACATCTGCATCTCTCTGTGTCTTCTGTCTGTCTCTGTCTGTCCATCTGTCTCTCTCCATCCATCCATCCATCTATATATCTATCTGTATATCTATCTAATCTATCTCATGTCTGTCTATAATCTATCTATGTGCCTGCCTGCCTGCCTGTCTACCTACCTACATCTGCATCTCTCTGTGTCTTCTGTGTGTCTCTGTCTGTCCATCTGTCTCTCCATCTATCTATCTATCCATCCATCTGTATATATATATATATTTATCAACTCCAACTAGTTCTTTGCAACAGGCTGGAAGCCCAGGGAGTGGAAATCTCTGAACCATGGCCATAAATCACAAGAAAATGGGTGGGGAATTACATTTCAACGTATACATAGTGATACAATTATTAGATGCTTGATTTTTTTTTTTAAATGCACAGAGATTTAATTCTCCCTCTTTCTCTTTTTTTGGCAGCCGACCAAAGACTTTAAGTTAAAATTATCTGAATGGGGAGAAGTGTTTAATGGAGCAGGAGATATACAGCCGGGCGTCTGTTTCCTTTCAACGGTGTGGAATATTTTTTCGCCAGTGAAAAGAGGAAAAAGGGTGATTTTTTTTCTTGAGTCATCATTTCTTCCTAAAAACGGTATTTTTCTCCTTTTCTCCTAGTCCTTCTTCCCTTCTTCGTTTTCCTTTTGCTTCTCTGTTTCCTTTTCCTTCCTTCCTTCGCTCTTCCTTCTTTTCCCTCCTCCCCCTTTCTTCTTTCCCTTCTCCCATTTTTCTTTCTTCCTCCTTCTTTTCTTCCTTGCTTCTTTTCCTTCCTTCCTCCCTTCCTCACTCACTCCCCTTTTTTTTCATTTCTCTGCTTCTCCTTTTTCTTCCTTCTTTCATCCTTGCTTTTCCCC
This sequence comes from Rhabdophis nuchalis, assembly GCA_039707465.1. Taxonomy (NCBI): domain Eukaryota; kingdom Metazoa; phylum Chordata; class Lepidosauria; order Squamata; family Natricidae; genus Rhabdophis; species Rhabdophis nuchalis. The sequence continues at coordinate 63,583,346 of CM077649.1, forward strand.
ATCCTTCCCCTTCGCTCCCATTTTCCTTTCTTCCTCCTCCTCCTCTCTCCTTCCTTCCTTTCCCTTTCCTTTCTTTCTTCTTGTCCTTCTCTCCTCCCTCCAGCCATTCCTTTCCTTTTTCCCTTTCTTCGCTTCTCCTTTTCCTTCTCCTTCCTTCATCCTTCCTTCCTTTTCCTCTTTTTCCTTTCTCCTCTCCCTTTCTTCCTCCTTAGCCTTTTCTCTCTCCTTCCTTCCTTCCCTTTCTTTCTTCTTTTCCTTCTCTCCTTTCTTCCTTCTTTCTCCTCTTCTCCCTCTTCCTTCTGCTCCTCCCTCCCCTTTTCCTTTCTTTCTTTCTTCTTTCTCTGTTTCTCCTTTTATTTCTCATTCCTTTCTCCCCTTTTCTTTTCTTCCTTTTTCCTCCTCCTCCTCCTCCTCCTCCTCCTCCTCCTCCTCCTCCTCCTCCTCCTCCTCCTCTTCCTCCATCACCTTCTTTCCTTAGTTTCCATCCATTGCTTCTTGTGTCGGAGGGATGATTTACAGAGGAAGATTTCTTTATCTGACCCGTGGCCCATAATTCTCAAAATTATGGCTTCAGCAGAGCCCAGTTCTCTCAGAGCAAAAATCAAGCTTTGTATACCAGACAAGAGTTTGAATTATGAATTGAGGCGGTCGCAAATTATACAGAAATGAAGTAGGCTGGATCAAGCTGAGGGCCCCTTTAGACTAACACTCTGAACGAACAGAAAATTCACAACCTTAAATAGGAGGTAACAGCCCTCCAGGGAGGGAGGGAGAAAGGAAAGAAGGAGCCGGTGTGGCACAGTGGTTAGAATGCAGTATTGCAGGCTGACTCTGCCAACTGTCAGCAGTTCGATCCTGACCATCTCAAGGTGGACTCAGCCTACCAGACGACACCAAGCTGGCAGGAATAGCCAACACTCCAAAAGATAGGCTTAAGATACAGAAGGATCTTGACAAACTTGAACATTGGGCACTATCTAATAAAATGAAATTCAATGGTGAAAAAAGCAAGGTTCTACATTTAGGCAAGAAAAACAAAATGCACAGGTACAGTATAGGTGGGACCTTGCTCAATAGTAGCAACTGTGAGAGGGATCTTGGAGTCCTAGTGGACAACCGTTTAAATATGAGCCAGCCGTGGGCAGCAGCTGCCAAAAAAGCCAACACAGTTCTAGGCTGCATCAACAGAGGGATAGAATCTAGATCGCGTGAAGTGTTAATGCCACTGTATAGTGCCTTGGTAAGGCCACACTTGGAATACTGCATACAGTTTTGGTCGCCACGATGTAGAAAAGACGTGGAGACTCTGGAAAGAGTGCAGAGAAGAGCAACCAAGATGATTAGGGGACTGGAGACTAAAACATGAAGAACGGTTGCAGGAACTGGATATGTCTAGTTTGATGAAGAGAAGGACCAGGAGAGACATGATAGCAGTGTTCCGATATCTCAGAGGGTGCCACAAAGAAGAGGGAGTCAAGCTATTCTCCAAGGCACCTGGGGGCAGGACAAGAAGCAATGAGTGGAAACTAATCAAGGAGAGAAGCAACTTAGAACTAAGGAGAAATTTCCTGACAGTAAGAACAATTAATCTCTGGAACAGCTTGCCTCCAGAAGTTGTGAATGCCCCAACCCTGGAAGTCTTTAAGAAAATGTTAGATAGCCATTTGTCTGAAATGGTATAAGGTTCCTGCCCACGCAGGGGGTTGGACTAGAAGACCTACAAGGTCCCTTCCAACTCTGCTATTGTATTATTGTATTATTGTACCATCCTTCTGAGGTGGGTCAAATGAGGACCCAGATTGTTGGGGGACAAGAGGCTGACTCTGTAAACCGCTTAGAGGGGGCTATAAAAGCATTAAGAAGCGGTATATAAGTGCTATTGCAGAGGAAGGGAGGGCCGAAGGAAGGAAGGAAGGAAGGAAGGAAGGAAGGAAGGAAGGAAGGAAGGAAGGAAGGAGCGAGCCGGTGTGGCACAGTGGTTAGAATACAGTATTGCGGGCTGACTGCCAACTGTCAGCAGTTTGATCATAATCAGCTCCAGGTTGACTCAGCCTTCCGTCCTTCCGAGGTGAGTAAAATGAGGACCCAGATGGTTGAGGGGCAAGAGGCTGACTCTGTAAACTGCTTGGAGAGGGCCGTAAAAGCACTGGGAAGCAGTATATAAATCTAAGTGCTATTGGGAAGGAAGGAAGGAAGGAAAGGAGGGAGGGAGGGAGGGAGGGAGGGAGGGAGGGAAGGAAGGAAAGAAGGAAGGAGCCGGTGTGGCACAGTGGTTAGAATGCAGTATTGCAGGCTGACTCTGCCAACTGTCAGCAGTTTGATCCGGACTGACTCAAAGTTGACTCAGCCTTCCCTCCTTCCGAGCTGGGTCAAATGAGGACCCAGATTGTTGGGGGCAAAAGGCTGACTGTGTAAACCGCTTAGAGAGGGCTGGAAAAGCACTATGAAGTGGAATATAAGTCTAAGGGCTATTGCTGTTGCTAACGATAGGGAAAAGCAATCAAAAGCAATCCTCAAATTTCCAGAAAATATCCCAAATCTACTCTTATCACCCTATTTTCCTTATTTTTATTCTTCTTCTTCTTCTCTCTATAACAATATTTCGCAACCTTGGTCACTCAAAGGTCTATGGACATCAACTCCCAGAATTCCCTAGCCAGCCTTAGGGAATACTGGGAGTTGAAGTTCATATATCTCCAAGGGGCCCAAATGAAGAAACACTGCTCTATTGTAAAGGATATACAAAATATATTTATTTTATTTCGTTTCATAAACAGATGTATGTAGCCACCCAAGTTACATGCAGCGGATCCTGGCAGCGTGCAACAGATATGATGTGTGTCTCTGCGTATTGTATAATATTTACGTTGAACTGCATTCTGTTGTGTAGATTTGTTTGCGTTCATTTTATTGCTACCATTTGATTCTGCTGTCGTCTGTTTTAAATTTGGAATAAGTCAGAACCTTCTGTTGTTTATCTATCTGTTTATAGAGTGCAGCCTCGGAAAAACATTTGGTTTCTGCTTGTGAACAATTTTCACAAACTGTGCTACGGTTTGAGACAAGTTTCTTCCTGTGTTTAAGATTACAATTCACCCAGAGAATGGTAGAGACACAAAAATATGAAGACGGTGCAGTTAAAGCCAGAACATTTAGGCAAGGAAAACCAAATGCACAGGGACAGTACAGGTGGTACCTTGCTCAATAGGAGCAACTGTGAGAGGGATCTTGGAGTCCTAGTGGACAATCATTTAAATAGGAGCCAGCCATGGGCAGCAGCTGCCAGAAAAGCCAACCCAGTTCTAGGCTGCATCAACAGAGGGAAAGAATCAAGATCCCGTGAAGGGTTAATACCACTTTACAAGGCCTTGGGAAGGCCACGCTTGGAATACGGCATTCAGTTTTGGTCGCCACGATGTAGAAAAGATGTGGAGACTCTAGAAAGAGTGCATAGAAGAGCAACCAAGAGGATGAGGGGACTGGAGGCTTAAACCTATGAACAACAGTTGCAGGAACTGGGGATGTCTAGTTGAATGAAAAGAAGGACCATGGGAGACATGATAGCAGTGTTCCAATATCTCAGGGGTTGCCACAAAGAAGAGGGAGTCAAGCTATTCTCCAAGGCACCTGAGGGCAGGACAAGAAGCAATGGGTGGAAACTAATCAAGGAGAGAAGCAACTTAGAACTGAGGAGAAATTTCCTGACAGTGAGAACAATTAACCAGTGGAACAGAAGTTGCCTCCAGAAGTTGTGAATGCCCCAACACTGCAAGTCTTCAAGAAGATGTTGGATAGCCATTTGTCTGAAACGGTATAAGGTTCCTGCCTAGGCAGGGGGTTGGACTAGAAGACCTCCAAGGTCCCTTCCAACTCTGCTATTGTATTATTGTAAGAAGCAATGGGTGGAAACTAATCAAGGAGAGAAGCAACTTAGAACTAGAGAAATTTCCTGACAGTGAGAACAATTAATCAGTGGAACAGAAGTTGCCTCCAGAAGTTGTGAATGCTCCAACACTGGAAATCTTTAAGAAGATGTTGGATAGCCATTTGTCTGAAACAGTATAGGGCTTCCTGCCTAGGCAGGGGGTTGGACTAGAAGACCTCCAAGGTCCCTTCCAACTCTGCTATTGTATTGTGTTGAGAGAAGATGAGAAGAGAGAAGAGAAGAGAAGGGAGAAGAGAAGAAAAGAGAAGAGAAGAGGACTGGAAGTCTTTAAGAAGATGTTGGATAGCCATTTGTCTGAAACGGTATAGGGCTTCCTGCCTAGACAGGGGGTTGGACTAGAAGACCTCCAAGGTCCCTTCCAACTCTGCTATTGTATTGTGTCGAGAGAAGATGGGAATAGAAGAGAGAACAGAAGGGAAGAGAAGAGGGGAGAAGAGAGGAGAGAAGAGAAGAAAGAAGGGAAGAGAATAAAGAATAGAGAAGATAAGAGAAGAGAAGAAGACTGGAAGTCTTTAAGAAGATGTTGGATAGCCATTTGTCTGAAACGGTATAGGGCTTCCTGCCTAGGCAGGGGGTTGGACTAGAAGACCTCCAAGGTCCCTTCCAACTCTTGCTCTTGTATTGCATTGAATTCCAGTTACTTTTTGAAAAGAAAAGCAAAGGAGTGGAATAATCCAAGGAGAAAGGATGCGTGCCTGACCGAGGCAAGAGAAAAACGACGACCGATTGGAAAATAGTTCCGCAGACACGTTCGTCCAGATGCATCTGTCCAAAAAGCAGGTCCTTGCATTGTTCTAGCCGTCCCAGGGGTTCCACACCCAGCTGGGGAAGGGAATCACAGGTGGGGCGTGCAACCATGATTCAGGGTCTGCATGCAAGAATCCATGATGGAAGGTCTCTCTCCTTCCTTCCTTCCTTCCTTCCTTCCTTCCTTCCTTCCTTCCTTCCTTCCTTCCTTCCTTCCTTCCCTATCTCTCATTCTATCCCCCTTCCCTTCCCCCTCTCCTCCCTCCCTCCCTCCCTCTTTTTCCCTCCCTCTCCATTTCCTTTGTCGATTCTTCCTTCCTTCCTCCCTCGCTTCCTTCCTTCCCTCTCTCTCATTCTATCCCCCTCCCCTTCCCCCTCTCCTCCCTCCCTCCCTCCCTCTTTTTCCCTCCCTCTCCATTTCCTTTGTCGATTCTTCCTTCCTTCCTTCCTTCCTCCCTCGCTTCCTTCCTTCCCTCTCTCTCATTCTATCCCCCTTCCCTTCCCCCTCTCCTCCCTCCCTCCCATCGTGTGCCAGGCATCCTAAAACCATTTGCAAAGTTACTTCCTGCCTCGAAGCCCCTTTCTGTAAATGCTCCCACATGGTTTCTGTCATCCATCGGAGGAGGCTGCCAGAGTAATAGCCCATCATTAGGGACCTCCGAGACGGGAGTGCAGAGATGCGAAGTGGAATTACAGCCCTCCCAAAGCTGCTCTTGGCCTTAATTGCAGCTGGGCTGGGAATGGTGGACTGGGGGCAAAGAGATCTCGTAGCCAAGGAGAGGCAGGAGAAGGAGAAACCAGTTGTGATTCGTAACGTTCCTTGTGTGCCTAAGGAAAGTTTCCCTTCCTTTGTACGCAAAAGCTTTCGTTTGCCTGGCCAGTTTTAGGTTACGCCATGGAAAAAATCAGAGTAATGGAGAGCAACAGCGAATATCAAACAAATGCATGTTCATGCACGTTGGGGCAAAAAACCCCAACTATATCTATAAACTGATGGCGTCTGAACTCCTTGCAACTAACCAGGAAAGGAACCTGGGTGTCCTGGTGGACAGCTCAATGACGGTGTCAACCCAGTGTGCCGCAGCAGTGAAAAAAGCAAACTCATTGCTAGGGATCATTACGAAGGGGATAGAAAATAAGTCAGCAAGTGTCATTTTGCCTCTTTATAAATCTATGGTGAGGCCCCCTCTGGAGTATTGTGTACAGTTCTGGTCCCCTTCAGAAGGATATGATGGAAATGGAAAAGGGGCAGAGGAGGGCAACCAGAAGGATTAGGGGGCTGGAACCCCTTCCTTACCCTCTGAGGCTGCAACGGCTGGGCCTCTTCACTCTAGAACGACGGCGCCTGAGAGGTGACCTGATTGAAGTCTATAAAATCATGCACGGTGTGGACAAAGTAGAAAAGGAAAAACTGTTTTCCCTATCGCACAACACTAGAACTAGGGGGCCCTCCATGAAACTTTCGATAGCTAGACCTCAAAGAAATAAGAGGAAGGACTTTTTCACCCAGAGGATCACTGGTCTATGGAACTCCCTGCCAGAAGACGTGGTGACAGCTGTCAGCCTCGACACCTTCAAGAAAGGATGAGAGGAGTTCATGGAGAACAAGGGTATCCATGGCTATCATGATGGATGCCTAAGGACACCCTCCGGGATGGAGAGATAGGCAGGAGATCTCTCAATGCCATTTGCAGGGAATCCTAAGCAGGTGAAGACATCTGCTTGGGAAGACCCTGAAGCAAATGGGGAGCCACTGTGGGAGACAGAATGCTGGACCGTATGGGCTGTGGCCTCTTCCAGCAAGGCTATTCTTATGTTCTTATGGAAAGAAAGAAAGAAAGAAAGAAAGAAAGAAAGAAAGAAAGAAAGAAAGAAAGAAAGAAAGAAAGAAAGAAAGAAAGGATGAGAGGAGTTCCTGGAGAACAAGGGTATCCATGGCTATCATGATGGATGCCTAAGGACACCCTCCGGGATGGAGAGATAGGCAGGAGATCTCTCAATGCCATTTGCAGGGAATCATAAGCAGGTGAAGACATCTGCTTGGGAAGACCCTGAAGCAAATGGGGAGCCACTGTGGGAGACAGAAGGCTGGACCGTATGGGCTGTGGCCTCTTCCAGCAAGGCTATTCTTATGTTCTTATGGAAAGAAAGAAAGAAAGAAAGAAGAAAGAAAGAAAGAAAGAAAAAGAAAGAAAGAAAGAAAGAAAGAAAGAAAGAAAGGATGAGAGGAGTTCATGGAGAACAAGGGTATCCATGGCTATCATGATGGATGCCTAAGGACACCCTCCGGGATGGAGAGATAGGCAGGAGATCTCTCAATGCCATTTGCAGGGAATCATAAGCAGGTGAAGACATCTGCTTGGGAAGACCCTGAAGCAAATGGGGAGCCACTGTGGGAGACAGAAGGCTGGACCGTATGGGCTGTGGCCTCTTCCAGCGAGGCTATTCTTATGTTCTTATGGAAAGAAAGAAAGAAAGAAAGAAGAAAGAAAGAAAGAATGAAAGAAAGAAAGAAAGAAAGAAAAAGAAAGAAAGAAAGAAAGAAAGAAAGAAAGAAAGAAAGAAAGAAAGAAAGAAAGAAAGGATGAGAGGAGTTCATGGAGAACAAGGGTATCCATGGCTATCATGATGGATGCCTAAGGACACCCTCCGGGATGGAGAGATAGGCAGGAGATCTCTCAATGCCATTTGCAGGGAATCATAAGCAGGTGAAGACATCTGCTTGGGAAGACCCTGAAGCTAATGGGGAGCCACTGTGGGAGACAGAAGGCTGGACTGGATGGGCTGTGGCCTCTTCCAGCAAGGCTGTTCTTATGTTCTTATGTAATGGTGAGGAGAAACAAGAGTTTGGAGGGCGGTTTTTTTTAAAAGTATTTGTTTGCTGTCTTTATTTAACAAAACAGAATGGAGAGAGAGAGAGAGAAAGAAAGAAAGAAGAGAAAGGAAAAAGGAAAGAAAAGGAAGGGAGGAAAGAAAGAAAGAAGAGAAAAAGAAAAAGAAGAAAAGAAAGAACAGAAGGCAGGAAAGGAAAAGAAAGAAAGAAAGAAAGAAAGAAAAGAACAAGGAAGAAAAGGAGAGGAAAGGAGGGAGAAAGAAAGAAAAAAGAAGGAAGAGAAAGAAAAGAGGGGGGAAAGGAAAAACTGAAGGGAGGAAGGAAAGAAAAGAGGGGAAAAAAGAGGAAAAGAAAAACAGAAGGAAGAAAAGGAGAGGTAAACGGAGAAAGAAAGAAGAGCAAAAGGAAAAACGGAAGGAGGGAAGGAAAAAAGGAAAAAAAGAAAAGAGGAAAAGAAAAAGAACAGAAGGAAGAAAAGGAGAGGAAAGGAGGGAGAAAGAAAGGAAGACGGGAGGAAGGGAAAGAAAAAATGAAAAAGAACAGAAGGAAGAAAAGGGGGAAGAAAAGGAAAGCAGGAAAGAGAAAGAAAGAGAGAGAGGGTTGGAGGGAGAAAGGAAGGAAAAGGTGAAGTAAAAAAGATATAAAAACGGAAGGAAGTTAGGAAAGAAAGAAAGGAAAGAAAGAAAGAAAGAAAGAAAAGAAAGAAAGAGACAATAATTTAAAAATTACATGGGCTTCTATGAGAACCTCTGGAGCCTGGAGTAGGAAAGACCCAGATTCTCCTCCCGCTTCAACCATCGAGGTTCTACCTGTAAACGTGTCAGAAAAGGATTTCTCTGCGGAGCAAGATAATCCTCTGTGTAGATGAACGAGCAATTTTAAGAGAGCGAGAAACGGTTAAGTAGGGGAACTGAGCCTTTTTGGGGGGAGGGGGAACCAGGCACCTCGACCTAAATGGCTTCCATTCCCACCGTCTCGTAAGCCAAAAAACTTGAAACACTTTCCGTGCGTTTCCGTGGCCTGGTGACACCACCTTGACGGATATTAATACTTTTAATAACCGCTGACCCCCCCCGGATGGGGGTTGTCTAAGCTCTTTCCAAACGTTTAACGGGTCTCAGACTGCGGGGGGGGGGGAGACCTTTTGATCTCCGATCTGGCAGTCTTCCTGACAAGATAAATACGAACAGATTTTCCGCGATGGGCGAGGAACCCCACGGAAGGATCCGTCGTCGTAATTCCCGTCGGCTTTGCGCTCTCCGTCTGGGACAGGGGAAATGGCGTAGAGACGATTTACAGCCGGTTTTAGTGGAACATCGGTTCCAGGCATGGTATTCGCTTACGTTCCCTACCGGTTCGCGAATATGAGCACGTGCGGGCTCGCTTTTGGTCGCATGCGCCCCATCCATCCATGCGCCGAGCCTTCGGCACACGTGCATGCATGTGCGTGGATTGAAAATGTGCCTAAATAGGACGGCGTGGTGCCGGGTGCGGGTGGGTGGGCCCAGCCACGATTTCCGCTACCAGTTTGTGCGAACCGATATGAACCGGCTGAATACCACGTCTTATCGGTTCCCACTATTGTCCTATTCTGTCTCAGCTTTGGGGGGTTTTCTCTCTCTCTCTCCCTCTCTGTCCCTCTCTCTCCCTCCCTCTCTCTCTGTCTCTCCCTCTTTGTCTCTCTGTCTCTCTCTCCCTCCCTCTCTCTGTCTCTCCCTCCCTCTCTCTTTTTGTCTCTCTCTCTCCCTCCCTCTCTCTCTGTCGCTCCCTTCCCCTCTCTCTGTCTCTCTTTCTCCCCCCCTCTCTCTTCCTCCCTCCCTCTCTCTCTCCCTCCCCCTCTCCCTCTCTCTCTGTCTCTCGCTCTGTCTCTCACTCCTTCTCTCTCTCTGTCTCTCCCTCCCTCCCTCCCTCTCTCCCTCCCTCTTTCTGTCTCTCCCTCTCTGTCTCTCTTTCTCTCCCTCCCTCTCTCCCTCCCTCTCTTTCTCCCTCTCTCTCTCTGTCTCTCCCTCCCTCCATTTCTGTCTCTCTCCCTCCCCCCTCTCTCTCCCTCTCTCTCCCTCCCTCTCTCTCTGTCCCTCCCTCCCTCTGTCTCCCTCTCTCTCTCCCTCCCTCTCTGTCTCTTTTTCTCCCTCTCCCTCTCCCTCCCTCTCTCTCTCTCTCTGTCTCTCTCCCCCTCCCTCTCTCTTTCCCTCTCTCTCTCCCTCCCTCCCTCTCTCTCTGTTTCTCCCTCTCCCCCTCTCCCCCTCTCTCTCCCTCTCCCTCCCTCTCTCCCTCCCTCCCTCAAAAATAGGAAAAGCATGGGGACATTGATATATAGAAGAAGGAGAAGAAACCTTAAGGGTTTTAGGAAGAGAACAGAAGACCATTGGAGTTGGAAATAGAAGCGAATATTTGTAGCTGAGGAATGAACTGTGGGGTCCCTGGTGCTCTCTGAGCTTGCTTTCTTGCAGACGTTTCATGACCCAACTAGGGAACATCATCAGTGCTGGAAGGGAGTGTGGAGAGGAGGAGGAAGAGGAGGAGAACTGTAGGGTCCTTGGTGCTATCTGAGCTTGGTTGTCAATAGAAAAAGCATAGCAATTAAAGTATTGAAACGGGCAGGAGACAATGGATAGATGACATTTTTTTTAATTGTTATGATTTGTTTTTCCTTTTTCTCTTTCCTTTAAAAGGTAAAAGTTCCGCTCGCACATATGTGCTACTCGTTCCTGACTCCAGGGCGTGGTGCTCATCTCCCTTTCAAAGCCGTAGAGCCAGCGCTGTCCGAAGACATCTCTGTGGTCATGTGGCCTGCATGACTCAATGCCCAAAAGCACATGGGACGCTGTTTCCTTCCCACCAAAGGTGGTTCCTATTTTTCTACTTGCATTTTTTACCTGCTTTCGAACTGCTAGGTTGGCAGAAGCTGGGACAAGCCACAGGAACTCACTCCGTTATGCGGCACTGGGGATTCGAACCGCCAAACTTAAATTATTGAAGTGGGCAAGAGACAATGAAGTGGGCAAGAGATGATCCTTCTTTTTGCTGTTGTTCTCATTTGCTTTTCCTTCTCTCTCTCTCTCTCTCTCTCTCTCTCTCTCTCTCTCTCTCTCTCTCTCTCTCTCTCTCTCTCTTTCTCTCTCTCTCTTCCCCCCCTCTCTCTTCCTCCCCCCCCTCTCTCTGTGTAGGTGACATGATTAGAAGTTAGATAAGATAGACAAAGTTTTTTTAAAATAAAGTGTGACATGATTAAAACCTAGCCACAATGTAGAAAAGATGTGGAGACTCTGGAAAGAGTGCAGAGAAGAGCAACAAAGAGGATTAGGGGACTGGAGGCTCAAACATATGAAGAATGGTTGCAGGAACTGGGTGTGTCTAGTTTAATGAAAAGAAGGACCAGGGGAGACATGATAGCATCTTCCAATATCTCAGGGGTTGCCCCAAAGAAGAGGGAGTCAAACTATTCTCCAAGGCACCTGAGGGCAGGACAAGAAGCAATGGGTGAGAAGCAACTTAGAACTAAGGAGAAATTTCCTGACAGTTAGAACAATTAACCTCTGGAACAGCTTGCCTCCAGAAGTTGTGAATGCCCCAACACTGCAAGTCTTTAAGAAGATGTTAGATAGCCATTTGTCTGAAATGGTATAGGGTTTCCTGCCTAGGCAGGGGGTTGGACTAGATGACCTCCAAGGTCCCTTCCCACTCTGCTATTGTATTGTATTGTATTATTAGAATAAGAGAATCAAGAGAAGGGGGAATATTATAATAATAAAAGTAATCACAAAGATACAACAAGGAATAATTGAACAATGATGGAACTGTAAGATAAATGTCTATTATTATTATTATTATTATTATTAATACATAAGTTGAGTGAATGTAATAATTACGCTTGAATTTTATTAGTTTTATTTGCATTAGAATATATGACACCCAGGCGCCACACTTTCCATGCGTTGATTTGATATCGTTTTTTAAAAATTTAAAACTTGAGAAACCATTAAAAAAAAGGGGGGGAAATAGGACGCCCTTCTAAGGAGAAAGGATTCCGAAGAAATAACCCCCACCCCAAATGTTTTATTCCACTCCAGAGCAAATATTATATGTCCCTAATGTCTGTTTAAAAAAAGAATTATATAACCCGAGGGGGAACAATAGAAATAGCTCAGAAACATGCGTTTGCAATTCATCCAATCGGCGTAATTGCACTGTTGGATTTAATACGAATGTCATGTCTTATTTCCGTAATTGTTAGCTGCTATTATCCTTTAGGCTGATCAGATGCAAAAACACGATTTTCTAAGTAGAAAAAATATCCACATGCAAAGCTGGAGCTGGAGCTTGGATGTATCAAACCAGAAAGTTAATCCTCGGTTTACAATCGTTCATTTAAGGAACGAAGTTATAACAGGACTGGAAAAAGTCGCTTACAACTGGTAGTTGGGGTGGGTAGGGAGCGGCTACCCACTGTAGGAGTTTAATAGGAAGAGATTTTATTTTTCCCACAAGGGGGGTGGATTTCTTCGAGCCAAAAAGCAAGGAACAAATTTATGTGTTTTTATTTAGATTTCTTTTTGGCCAGGAATTGATTATGTCGTCGTTCAAATCGTAATCTGAAAATTGGAGAACATTGAATAAAAAGATACCAGGTGCCAACAGATATGAGATTAAGGCAACTAGAGAAAGCGGGGGATTGGGAGTTCTAGTCCTGCTTTAGGCATGAAAACTGTCTGGGTGACTTTGGACCAATTTCTTTGGGCCAATGACCAGGAGACGGTGAGTTCTAGTCCCGCCTTAGGCATGAAAGCCAGCTGGGTGACTTTGGGCCAATTACCAGGAGACGGTGAGTTCTAGTCCCATCTTAGACCTGAAAAGTCAGCTGGGAGACTTTAGGGCAATCACCAGGAAACAGTGAATTCTAGTCCTGCCTTAGGCATGAAAGCCAGCTGGGGGACTTTGGGCCAATGACCAGGAGACTGGGAGTTCTAGTCCCATCTTAGACCTGAAAAGTCAGCTGGGAGACTTTAGGGCAATCACCAGGAAACAGTGAATTCTAGTCCTGCCTTAGGCATGAAAGCCAGCTGGGGGACTTTGGGCCAATGACCAGGAGACGGTGAGTTCTAGTCCCGCCTTAGGCATGAAAGCCAGCTGGGTGACTTTGGGCCAATTACCAGGAGACTGGGAGTTCTAGTCCCATCTTAGACCTGAAAAGTCAGCTGGGAGACTTTAGGGCAATCACCAGGAAACAGTGAATTCTAGTCCTGCCTTAGGCATGAAAGCCAGCTGGGGGACTTTGGGCCAATCACCAGGAGATGGTGAATTCTAATCCCGCCTTAGGCATGAAAGCCAGCTGGGTGACTTTGGGCCAATCACCAGGAGATGGCGAGTTCTAGTCCTGCCTTAGGCAGGAAAGCCAGCTGGGTGACTTTGGGCCAATCACCAGGAGATTGCGAATTCTAGTCCCGCCTTAGGCATGAAAGCCAGCTGGGTGACTTTGGGCCAATCACTTTGAGACTGGGAGTTCTAGTCCCGCCTTAGACATGAAAGACACCTCGGTGGGCTCATCTCTCTCGTTCCCCACCTCACAGGGTTGTTGTGTAGAAAACTGGAGGACGAAGGGATGATTAGATACATCCCCCCCAACCCCCAGAGTTATTTATACAAATAATAAAGGTGGGATCAAAATCTTGTCAGGGCTTCCAAATAGCGTCCAAAATTAAATCAGAATCCGAGGCAAAGGATTCCTCAAAGTTCCCATTGATGAAGAGAGCCAGGTTGGCCCATCTGGGGAAACCCAAATCTGAAAGCTTCCAGGTTTTCCCCACCCAGTTGAAAGCTCAAGATCTTGACCCTCGCCCCCCCAACACCCACCAGTCCATCCCATGGTCCAATCTCCCACTGCCACGAAGACAGATTCAATTTATATTGACAGGTTTAATTTATATTTTAAATTGTGTATTTTTGTACTCTGTATGTTTTTTAAATTTCCTGTGCGCCGCCCTGGGTCCTTTGCGGAGAAGGGCGGGATATAAATGTAAATAAACTAAACTAAACTAAACTAAACTCCCATCCAGATCCGGCCAAGTGCAGAGGTACAATACAATACAATAGTGGAGTTGGAAGGGATCTTGGAGGTCATCTAGTCCAACCCCCTGCCTAGGCAGAAAGCCCTATAGCATTTCGGACAAATGGCTCTCCAACATCTTCTTGAAGACTTGCAGTGTTGGGGCATTCACAACTTCTGGAGGCAACTTCTGTTCCACTGATTCATTGTCCTCACTGGCAGGAAATTTCTCCTCAGTTCTAAGTTGCTTCTCTCCTTGATTAGTTTCCACCCATTGCTTCTTGTTCTGCCCTCAGGTGCCTTGGAGAATAGCTTGACTCCCTCTTCTTTAGGGCAACCCCTGAGATATTGGAAGACAGACTGCTATCATGTCTCCCTTGGTCCTTCTTCTCATTAAACTAGACATTCCCAGTTCCTGTAACCGTTCTTCGTATGTTTTAGCCTCCAGACCTCTCGTCCTCTTTCTTGCTCTTCTCTGCACTCTTTCCAGAGTCTCCACATCTTTTCAACATCGTGGCAACCAAAACTAAATGCCATATTCCAAGTGTGGCCTTCCCAAGGCCTTATAAAGTGGTATCAACCCTTCACGTGATCTTGATTCTCTCCCTCTGTTGATGCAGCCTAGAACTGGGTTGGCTTTTTTGGCAGCTGCTGCCCACAGCTGGCTCCTATTTCAATGGTTGTCCACTAAGGACTCCAAAATCCCTTTCACAGTTACTGCTATTGAGCAAGGTGCCACCTATACTGAAAGAATAGAAAGAACAAAGGATGACCTTGGCTTTCCAGAAAGAATGTTGTTATGGCTACCTATCCTCTAACTCTGTACAATTCCCCCCCTCCCATTTTCCCACCATAGAAAAATGCACAGTAGAATAATAGAGAGTGTGGCAGGCCAAAGATCCCAAAAGAAAAGATGGATGCAGACCTGACAAATCCACCGAATAAAATGCAAACGAATTGGAACGGAGCGCAGAGCGAAGAAATGGAGCGGGAACGCCGGTCCGTCCTCTTCTCGGCAACTTTGACAAGGCCAGAGTGCCAAGTTACATTAAGCAGAAACAGCCCATTAAGCTGAAGGACCTCAGTAGGTACTTATGCCTGTCAGGGCAAATCCTAGCCGAAAACCACAGAAATAGGCCTGGAGTGGGGTGGGCTCTTTAGCTGGTTTTACTCTAATCTCTTCCGCTGTCAATCCCGATGATGGATAAATAAATGTCTGGGGAGATTCTCCGTCATCCGAGACGTGGTTGTCCCAAAGGTGCATTTTTTATTTTTATTTTTTTACGAGAGACAGCTGGACTTTTTCGCTTCTCATCCGAAAAGCTTCTTCAGCTTGGAAGGTGGGGAAAGGAAGGATTGGAGAAATAAAATAAAATAAAAGGGAAGATAAAGGCTGCCACCTTCTTAAGTGCAGAAAAGAACAATAAATACGATACGATAGCAGAGTTGGAAGGGATCTTGGAGGTCATCTAGTCCAACCCCCTGCCTAGGCAGGAAGCCCTATACCGTTTCAGACAAATGGCTATCCAACCTCTTCTTAAAGACTTCCAGTCCTCTTCTCTTCTCTCCTCTCCTCTTCTCTTCTTTCTTCTCTTCTCTTCTCTATTCTCTCCTCTTCTCTTCCCTTCTCTTCTTCCTTCACTTCTCTATTCTCCCCTTTTCTCTTCCCTTCTCATCTCCCTTCTCTCCTCTCCTCTGCTCTATTCTTTATTCTCTTCCCTTCTTTCTTCTCTTCTCTTCTCTATTCTCTCCTCTTCTCTTCCCTTCTCTTCTCCCTTCTCTTCTCTATTCTCATCTTCTCTCAACACAATACAATAGCAGATTTGGAAGGGATCTTGGAGGTCTTCTAGTCCAACCCCCTGCCTAGGCAGGAAGCCCTATACGGTTTCAGACAAATGGCTATCCAACATCTTCTTGAAGACTTCCAGTCCTCTCCTCTCCTCCTCTCCTCTTCTCTTCTCTATTCTCTTCCCTTCTTTCTTCTCTTCTCTATTCTCTCCTCTTCTCTTCCCTTCTCTTCTCCCTTCTCTTCTCTCTTCTCATCTTCTCTCAACACAATACAATAGCAGAGTCGGAAGGGACCTTGGAGGTCTTCTAGTCCAACCCCCTGCCTAGGCAGGCATCTTATACCATTTCAGACAAGTGGCTTATGGAGGCCAATCTTAGGTTGTGTGAGTCAGGTCGCCCCGACAAGGTTTAAGTGTGAGCTTCCTGATACGTAAACCACAGGTGGGTTTTTACCGAATTTTACTACCGGTTTGCAGTGCACCGAAAATGTGAGAGTGCGCACACCTTCAGCGGATGCATGCAGCTTTCCGAGCATGCCCTTTGCTCGTGCATGTGCTTTGCTTGCACATGTGACTGGCATGCATGTGCACAGCTTAGAAAACATGGCTAAATAGGACAGCATAGGGCAGGGGTAGGTTGTCACTACTAGTTCGCCCAAACCGTTACCAACCGGCTGACTCCCACCACTGATGTAAACCTCTAAGGTACCCAGGTGTGATGCGTCTTATATCTCTCTCACCCTCCAGAGCTCTGGCAACAAAACAATACAATGCAATAGCAGAGTTGGAAGGGACCTTGGAGGTCATCTAGTCCAACCCCCTGCCTAGGCAGGAAGCCCTATACTGTTTCAGACAAATGGCTATCCAACATCTTCTTAAAGACTTGCAGTGTTGGGGCATTCACAACTTCTGGAGGCAAGCTGTTTCAGAGGTTAATTGTTCTAACTGTCAGGAAATTTCTCCTCAGTTCTAGGTTGCTTCTCTCCTTGATGAGTTTCCACCCATTGCTTCTTGTTCTGCCCTCAGGTGCCTTGGAGAATAGCTTGACTCCTTCTTTGGGGCAACCCATGAGATATAGGAAGGGAGGGAGGGAGAGAGGAGAGAAGGGAGGGAGGAGAGAAGGAAGGTGGCAAGGAGAGAAGGAGGGAAGGAAGGCGAGAAGGAAGGATAGCTTGACTCCCTCTTCTTTGGGGCAACCCCTGAGATATTGGAAGAATGCTATCATGTCTCCCTTAGTCCTTCTTCTCATTCAACTAGACATCCCCAGTTCCTGCAACCGTTCTTCATATGTTTTAGTCTCCAGTCCCCTAATCATCATCCCCTAATCAATCCCCTGGTCATCATCATCATCAAACGTGTAGATGTCTCCAGATCCTGGCTACTGCGTTGAGCATCAAATCTACGATTGGGTCCTGGATGAGAAAGTCGATCTGGTGGATGTTCCTGAGATCTGAAAGTGGAAGAACGGCCCTTCTCTGGGATGTATCTATTATTGATTTGACTTTATGGCTTTGAAGGTGGTAGTCATCGCCTGGAATTGAACGCAGAAACAGATCAGGGAGGGAGGGAGGGAGGGAGGAAGAAAAAGAAGGGCAGAAGGAAGGAAAGAAGGGAGGGAGGAGGGATAGAAAGGAAGGAGGGAAGGAAGGAAGAAAAGAAATAGTGGAGAGATAAAGGGAAGGGAGGAGAGATAAAAAGGAAGGGAGGAAGGAGAGATAGAAAGGAAGGAAGGAGGGAAGGAAGGAAGAAAAGAAATAGTGGAGAGAGGGAGAACTAGAGGGAGGGAGGAAAGATAGATGTAAAGCAGGAAGGAAGGAAAAGAAGGGAGAGATATGGACAGAAGGAAAGAAGGAAGGAAATAGAGGAAGGGAGGAAGAAGAGATCAAAAGGAAGGGAGGAAGGAAGGAAGAAAAAAGAAAATAATGGAGGGAGGGAGGAAAGACAGATATAAAGCAGGAAGGAAGGAAGGAAGGAAAAACAGGGAAAGACATGGACAGAAGGAAAGAAGGAAGCAAGGAAATAGAGGAAGGGAAGGAGAGATAAAAAGGAAGGAAGAAAGGAAAGAAAGAAAGAAATAGTAGAAGGAGGGAGGAAGGGGAGAAATAGAGGGAGGGAAGAAAGAGATATAAAGCAGGAAGGAAAGAAAGAAATAGAGGGAGGAAGGAGAGACAAAAAGGAAGGAAGGAAAGAAGGAAGAAATGGAGGGATATATGGGCAGAAGGAGAGGAAGGAAGGTACAGCTTTTCTGCTACCTGGATCCATGGCTAGATGTAGCAACAGACCAATAAAGACCAATATTTGTACCCCAGGGTTGAAATGAGGGGTCCTTGGTGCTCTCTGAGCTTGGTGGTTGCCTTGCAGACGTTTCATGACCCAACTAGGGAACGTCATCAGTGTTAGCATCATCACAACATCACTAGAAAGGATCGATGTTACCTAGCTTGGCTCATAAAATGTCTGCAGGAAAACCACCCAGTTGAGAAAGCCTTAAGGACACCCCCACGCCCGCACCCCCATTGTGACAAGAGACGCAGGAAGCATTAACCACGGCATTATCCACGGATTTTATTTTTGCTCTGTCCAATTTTTTAAAAAGATTATTTTTCATAAATGAAAAAGGAGCCCAAGAGCTGGTCAGCTGCCCAGCAAATCAGCAGCTCTTAGCATCGTACTTATTCGCTATAAAGCTTTGAAGCGCCACAAAAAGTATTTCACCGACGAGAATGTCCTTGATCAGATGGGAAACGGGGCTCGGTCCGTCGTATCAGCCATGTTGCGAGTGCGCCCACCACATGCTCTCCAAAGTCCAGATGTTTCTCTGATCCTCCCCCCACCTCCCACCCCAAAAGTAGCCATACCATCT
Source organism: Rhabdophis nuchalis (assembly GCA_039707465.1). NCBI lineage: Eukaryota > Metazoa > Chordata > Lepidosauria > Squamata > Natricidae > Rhabdophis > Rhabdophis nuchalis. The sequence continues at coordinate 63,601,565 of CM077649.1, forward strand.
GTCTCCGCGACCTCTTTAATGGGGGGAAAAAAATTGCCCATAGTGGCCACAATTGTGGAAACCTTTTGGGGAAGGTGTATTTTCTAAAACTAGCTAATAACACCACTTTTTTGGGGTGGGGTGGGGAGTAGTAGCATAAAATGATATATCAATGGAAAGACGATTTTATCAAGAACGTAATGCAATAACTTTTATGAAGGATATGCTAGTAGAATAACAGTTACAACAGGGGTGAAATTCAGCAGGTTTTGGAGAATGGGTAGCATAAATTTTGAGGACCTCGGAGAACCGGCAAATGCCACCTCTGGCTGGCCCCAGAGTGCGGAGGGAATGGGGATTTTGCAGTACCCTTCCCCTGGAGTGGGGAAGGAATGGGGATTTTGCAGTATCCTTCCCCTGGAGTGGGGAGGGAATGGGGATTTTGCAGTATCCTTTGCCTGGAGTGGGGTGGGAATGGAGATTTTGCAGTATCCTTCCCCTGGAGTGGGGAGGGACTGGGGATTTTGCAGTATCCTTTCCTCTGGAGTGGGGAGGGAGTGGGGATTTTGCAGTATCCTTTCCTCTGGAGTGGGGAGGGAATGGAGATTTTGCAGTATCCTTCCCCTGGAGTGGGGAGGGACTGGGGATTTTGCAGTATCCTTTCCTCTGGAGTGGGGAGGGAGTGGGGATTTTGCAGTATCCTTTCCTCTGGAGTGGGGAGGGAATGGGGATTTTGCAGTATCCTTCCCCTGGAGTGGGGAGGGAATGGAGATTTTGCAGTATCCTTCCCCTAGAGTGGGGAGGGAATGGAGATTTTGCAGTATCCTTCCCCTGGAGTAGGAAGGGAATGGAGATTTTGCAGTATCCTTCCCCTGGAGTGGGGAGGGAATGGAGATTTTGCATTATCCTTCCCCTGGAGTAGGAAGGGAATGGAGATTTTGCAGTATCCTTCCCCTGGAGTGGGGAGGGAATGGAGATTTTGCAGTATCCTTCCCCTGGAGTAGAAAGGGAATGGAGATTTTGCAGTATCCTTCCCCTGGAGTGGGGAGGGAATGGGGATTTTGCAGTATCCTTCGCCTGGAGTGGGGAGGGACTGGGGATTTTGCAGTATCCTTCCCCTGGAGTGGGGAGGGAATGGGGATTTTGCAGTATCCTTCCCCTGGAGTGGGGAGGGACTGGGGATTTTGCAGTATCCTTTCCTCTGGAGTGGGGAGGGAGTGGGGATTTTGCAGTATCCTTTCCTCTGGAGTGGGGAGGGAATGGAGATTTTGCAGTATCCTTCCCCTGGAGTGGGGAGGGACTGGGGATTTTGCAGTATCCTTTCCTCTGGAGTGGGGAGGGAGTGGGGATTTTGCAGTATCCTTTCCTCTGGAGTGGGGAGGGAATGGAGATTTTGCAGTATCCTTCCCCTGGAGTGGGGAGGGACTGGGGATTTTGCAGTATCCTTTCCTCTGGAGTGGGGAGGGAGTGGGGATTTTGCAGTATCCTTTCCTCTGGAGTGGGGAGGGAATGGAGATTTTGCAGTATCCTTCCCCTGGAGTAGGAAGAGAATGGAGATTTTGCAGTATCCTTCCCCTGGAGTGGGGAGGGACTGGGGATTTTGCAGTATCCTTCGCCTGGAGTGGGGAGGGACTGGGGATTTTGCAGTATCCTTCGCCTGGAGTGGGGAGGGACTGGGGATTTTGCAGTATCCTTCCCCTGGAGTGGGGAGGGAATGGGGATTTTGCAGTATCCTTCCCCTGGAGTGGGGAGGGAATGGGGATTTTGCAGTATCCTTTCCTCTGGAGTGGGGAGGGAGTGGGGATTTTGCAGTATCCTTTCCTCTGGAGTGGGGAGGGAATGGAGATTTTGCAGTATCCTTCCCCTGGAGTGGGGAGGGACTGGGGATTTTGCAGTATCCTTTCCTCTGGAGTGGGGAGGGAGTGGGGATTTTGCAGTATCCTTTCCTCTGGAGTGGGGAGGGAATGGAGATTTTGCAGTATCCTTCCCCTGGAGTGAGGAGGGACTGGGGATTTTGCAGTATCCTTTCCTCTGGAGTGGGGAGGGAGTGGGGATTTTGCAGTATCCTTTCCTCTGGAGTGGGGAGGGAATGGAGATTTTGCAGTATCCTTCCCCTGGAGTGGGGAGGGAATGGAGATTTTGCAGTATCCTTCCCCTGGAGTGGGGAGGGAATGGAGATTTTGCAGTATCCTTCCCCTGGAGTGGGGTGGGAATGGAGAGTTTGCAGTAACCTTCCCCTGGAGTGGGGAGGGAATGTGGATTTTGCAGTATCCTTCCCCTGCCATGCCCACCAAGCCACACCCACAGAACCGATAGTAAAAAAAGTGAATTTTGTCACTGAATTATAAAGAAGAAAAGTGAAACGCATAGAAAAAAACATGATATACATAAAGTATCACCATAGAAAAAATTGAGAAATAGTGTACAAAAATGATCACCATGCCAGTTAATACTTAGTTGGCTAACCTTTTGCATGAATTATGGCCTTACCACATCTTCCCATGGAGCGAACCAATTTATTTTAGTTCTGCAGCTGTTATAATGGGAAACCAAGATGGACTGATTGCGTCTATTAACTGGGTTTTATTGCTGGGTCGCGTCTGACTAACCAGTTTCTTTAGTTGGCTCCATAGTTTTTCAATTGGGATAAGATCTGCCCTATTCCCAGGTCATTCCCACAGTGGAATATCATTACCGTATTTTTCCGACTATAAGATGCACCGGTGTATAAGACGCACCAAGATTTCGAAGAAGTAAGTAAGAAAAAAAAAGTTTTTGTCCTCCCTGGCCCCCCAGGAACACTCTGCAGGCTTCAGCAGGGCTGGAGGAAGTCAAGAGTGCCTCTGTTTATTCCAAAAATGGGGCATTTTTGCAATAAACAGAGCACCCTGTAGAGTGCTTCTGGGGGTGGAGGAAGGCAAGAACGCCTCCGTTTTTGCAAAAACTGGCCCATTTTTCACAAAAACGGGATGCAGGTGTGGGGCTTTGGAAGGCCAAAAATGGTCGTATTCGGTGTATGAGACGCACCAACATTTCCGCGCTCCTTTAGGTGGGGTGAAAGGTGCGTCTTATACTCTGAAAAATACGGTAACTTGAAACTCCAAAAGAAAGTGGTGCTATTAGCCATCCAACCTCAAAAATACACTTTTTCCAAAAAGGTTTCCACAATTTTGGCCACTACTGTATAAGGGCACAAAAGGAAGGGAAGAGTTTTGCAGCAAATATCAAATGTTGGCAAGAATGAAAAAACGAACAAAGCAGGGGTGAAATCCTCTCGGTTTGGCTCGATTTGGCTGAACCGGTAGCGACGATTGTCCCTGGTTCTGCAAACCCGTAGTAAAAAAAAAAGAAAGAAAGAGGATCGCACACCTTACATGGTCAGAAGCTCCCTGCTTTTTAAAGCCTTTTTCCTGCCTATTCGCCCAAACCGGCGGGGAAAAAAGCGTTTTAAAAAGTGAAAAAAAAGTTCACCACACCCATCCAGTCACATGACCCCTCACCACCAAGCCACGCCTACAGAACCGGTGGGCAAAAAAAAAACATAGATTTCACCACTGAAACACCCAGAACATTTCAAGGGTTGGGCCTGTCCAAGCCATGCCGCCAGTTTAATGGAAAAAAACAGAAGGACCAAAATGGATAAGTTGTTTAAGGATGGAGAAATGTTAGAAGAGAAACCATTCCAGGGTGGAAAAAGTTCGACACAGCCCCCATTTTGTTGGGGGGGGGGGGAGAACTGAACATCATTCTTATAGGGTGTCCACTTCATTCCTGCAGAAAAGCGAATGTTTTCCTGCATTTCATGTCGAGTGGTGGGATTCAGCCGGTTCGCACCACTTTGGGTTGTTAACTTTCTGAGCAGTTTGGTGAACTTGGTTGTTGGAAGAAATCCTTAGGGCAGAGAACCGGTTGTTAGATTATTTAAATCCCACCACTGATCAGGTCCGTGCATTTTAGGAAAAGCTGTTCTCTATTCCCCCCCCCAACACGTTATAACCCACGAGATCCTGGACAGCCCGATAGACCCCAAAGGACGAAGGTGGGTGGCCGAAAACAAACCCACGATTCTTCGTCTCCGTGAACGAGTTCTCTCTCACGCGCGCAACGATAGTGCCTTCTGGATTCAGTTCACAGTCCTTGCTTTCCAAGAGTTTCGACAGCCGGCGTTGTGGTCGTCGGCGAGCGATTGTTCGAAAAGATCATCGAAGGGTACAATCTCTGTTGGCCGAAGATCCGGGCTGGTTTCTTCGGATTAAACCCAGATTTCCTCGGAAGGAAGTTTGTTTGTTGCCCTTCCCCGCCCCATCCCCATGTTCGTTGAGGGTCCGGGGGTGGTGGTGAAAAAGTGGCACCCGACGCCTCCCTTGTTACACCGGGACCCAGCGGAGAGGCGTGGGCAAGGCTTCATTTGCACACGTACCGCTCGACGGTCCGCTCGCACTTCTTGCAGGTGACGTAGCAGCACCAGTGGTACTTGCAGTGGCATCTCTCCACCACTGTGTCCGTGTAGGGGTTGTAGCCGCGGCCGCAGCACATCAGGTCACAACTGTCGCTACCATTAGACGTTTTGTTACACTGCCTGGGAAAAGAGGAAACGACAGCCAGTCAGGGTGGACCAAGGCTTTGATAGCGCAGCCTTCCAGTCTTTGGGGCAGCAATGAGGGGGTTGACACCAAGAAGAGGATCAACCTATTCTCTCTTCCCTTTTCCCTTCCCCCCCTCCTTTCTTCTTCCCCTTTCTTTTCTTCTTCCCTTTCCTCTTTTTCCTCCCTTTCCTCTTCCCCTCCCTTCCTCCTTCTTTTCCCTTCCTCCTTCCCTTTCCCTTTCTCCTCCCCTTCTCCTTCCTGTTCTACATCTTCTTTCTCCTTCTTTCCCTTCCTCCTTCCTTTCTTTTTCTCCTTCCCTTCCTCTTTTTCTTCCTGTTCCCCTTCTTTTTCTTCCTTTCTCCTTCCCTTCTTTCTTCCCTTTCCTCTTCCCTTCCCTCCTTTTGCCTTTCCCCTTCTCCTTTCCTTTCCCATTTCTTCTTCCTCTTCTACTACTTCTTTCTCCTTCCCTTCCTTCTTCCCTTCCCCTTTTTCTTTTTCTTCCTCTTCTTTTTCTTCCTTTCACCTTCCCTTCTTTCTTCCCTTTCTTCTTCTTCTTCCCTTCCTCCTTCCTTTCCCTTTCTCCTTCCATTTCCAATCCCTTCTTCCTCTTCTACTTTCTCCTTCCCTTCCCTCTTCCTCTTTTTCTTCTTCCTCTTCTTTTTCTTCCTCTTCCCCTTCTTTTTCTTCCTTTCTTCTTCCCTTCCTCCTTCATTTCCCTTTCTTCTTTCCTTTCCTTTCCCATCTCCTCTTCCTCTACTTTCTCCTTCCCTTCCCTCTTCCCTTCCTCTTTTTCTTCCTCTTCCCCTTCTTCTTTCTCCTTCCCTTTCTTCCCTTCCGCTTTCCTTTCCCTTCCTCCTTCCCTTTCCCATCTCCTCCCATCCCCCCTTCCTCTTCTTCTTTCTCCTTCCCTTTCTTCCCTTCCTTCTTCCCTTCCGCTTTCCTTTCCCTTCCTCCTTCCCTTTCCCATCTCCTCCTCTCCTCTTCCTCTTCTTCTTCCTTCCCTTCTCTCTTCCCTTCCTATTTTTCTTCCTCTTCCCTTTCTTCTTTCTCCTTCCCTTTCTTCCATTCCTCCTTCCTTTCCCTTTCTCCTTCCCTTTCCCATCTCCTCCCATCCCCCCTTCCTCTTCTACTTCTTTCTCCTTCCCTTTCTTCCCTTCCCTTCTGCTTTGCTTTCCCTTCCTCCTTCCCTTTCCCATCTCCTCCTCTCCTCTTCCTCTTCTTCTTTTCCTTCCCTTCTCTCTTCCGCTTCTTTTTGTTTCTCCTTCCCTCTCTCCTCTCCTCTTCCTCTTCTACTTCTTCTTTCTCCTTCCCTTCTTCCTTCCCCCCCAAAACCCCTGCAGCTCTTTCCAAAATGCCCAGCCAAGGGGCTCGGCTTTGCACAACTTCATCCTTTAATCAAGGCTGGCGAGGAAAATTGGGTGGGGGTGGGGTGGGTGGGGGATGCTCTCACCGCAGACCCCTCCCCGCCAAGGGGAGGAAAGGAATCCAGCAAGATTTATGGGAACAGCCCCCACCCCTCCCACCCCCCGCCATCGCTCGGGGATTGATGAAGTGCTGAGACCTTGTTCCAGGTCTGCCCTGCGTATTATTCCTGATGCCGCTGCTCCACCCCAATGCTTTGTTATTCCAGATCTCAGCTCTCCTGGTTCAAGTCCCGTCTCTCCCCCTCCTTCTATTAATTCACTCCCCTCCCTTTTTTTTTTTTTCCAGAGCCAGCCTGGGAAGATGGGTAAATATTTAGAAGTCCTTGGAAAGCGCCTGGAGGCCTATTTTTTTTTTTTTTTGAGGAACTCTGAAGCAGTGGTGGGTTTCTGCAGGCTCGCACCTACTTGCGAGAGCCGGTTGGTGAAATTTAAGAGAACCGGTGAGAGGGGGTTCCACCGGCGTACCTGGAAGTAAATCTGGCCCACCGCTGCCAGTGACCCAACGGGAAGAAAAGGAAAGTAAAGGAAGGAAGGAAGAAAAGAAAGAAAGAAAGAAAGAAAGAAAGAAAGAAAGAAAGAAAGAAAGAAAGAAAGAAAGAAAGAATTTATCATCACAATTGAGTCCAAAATTTTGGTTGCTAAGCAAAAGCGTTGTTAAATGAGTTTCACCACATTTTAAAAGGTGGCCACTCCCACCCTGTCACATGACTGCCAAGCCACGCCCACAAAATAGGCCACACCTACAGAGTAGGTTCTAAAAAATTTGAAACCCACCACTGCTCTGAAGCCATCCTGAGTTAGCCTGCACCTTGTGTGTTTGTCCAGGGGTGGCTGCAGAGAAGGGCTGTGTGCACATTGTGAGTGTCACGAGGGCCCACCCCAGTGGTGGGTTTCTGCAGGCTCGCACCTACTCGCAAGAGCCGGATGGTGAAATTTAGAGAGCCGGTGAGAGGGGGTTCCACCGGCGGACCCAGAAGTAAGTCTGGCCCACTGCTGCCGGTAACCCAATGGGAAGGAAAGGAAAGGAAGGAAGGAAGGAAGGAAGGAAGGAAAGGAAGGAAGGAAGGAAGGAAGGAAAGAAAGAAAGAAAGAAAGAAAGAAAGAAAGAAAGAAAGAAAGAAAGAAAGAAAGAAAGAAAGAAAGAAAGAAAGAAAGAATTTATCATCACAATTGAGCCCAAAATTTTGGTTGCTAAGCGAGAGCGTTGTTAAACGAGTTTCACCACATTTTACAAGTTGGCCACTCCCACCCTGTCACATGACGGCCAAGCCACACCCACAAAATAGGCCACACCTAGAAAGTAGGTTCTAAAAAAATTTGAAACACACCACTGGCCCACCCACAGCCAGCCAGCCAGCCAGACCCCTCCTCCATCACAACGACAGAATCGCGGAGTCGGAAGGGACCTTGGAGATCTTCTAGTCCCGCCGTCAACATCTGGTGGCCCACGAGAAAAGTTATTTGCATTTTTTTATATTGCACTAAATCAGAGGTCCTCAAACTACGGCCCCTGGGATGGATATGTGCAATGAATGCTTGTGTTGCTGCAGAGAGTCTCCCCCTTCGGGGTCTTTTTGTGGGGGTCGGAGGGGAGCAGAAATTCTGACTTGGGGTCTGCTTCAGCCTCCTGGTGGGGGGCTTTGGGCAGAGGCTGGAGGGAAGGGCCGCTGGTGGCGAAGAGCCGGAGGGCCTCGTTCTAGTGGGACTGCATCACAGCCTGGAACTGGCTGACCATCTCAGCCCGCTGAGCCTCCAGGAGCCGGCCCCTGGCCTTGCACTCCCGCAGGTCTTCCCTCTGCTTGGAAAGCCTATGCTCCTAGTCCTCATGGAGGAGCTTCTCCTGAGCCTCCTTCTCGGCCAGATCCAAGTTGAACTGAGCTCTTTGGCCAACTCTTTCTCCTGGTGACTGCTTAGCTCCAGCAACGGCTTCCTATTGGGGCCCTCAGGAGCCCGGGTGCGGCAGGTGAAGGAGGGGCTGGGAGGGGAGGGGCGAGTAGAGGCTGGCGAGGTGCCCCTCGACGCGAGTGACATCAAGTTGGCCACGCCCACCCAGTCACATGACCACCTAGCCACGCCCACCCAGGCGGTCATTAGGCAGATCGTATTAGTGGTCCGCGGGATTTCAACTTAGGAATGTAGCGGTCTCCGAGGTCCAAAAAGTTGGGGACCCCTGGTTCTAGTCCAACCCCTGGTTTTGCGACCCGCAAAGTCAACGGGAAATCCAGATTCCACGGGACCTAGTTATCTGCGGGATCGCATCCTACCCCATACATCCCTTCGGCCGATTCGCTCCCACAGAGAGGGACTTCTCCGGGTGCCGTCCACTAGGCAATGCCAGCGGGCGACTCCCAGGGGAAGGGCTCTCTCTGTGGCGGGCCCGACCCTCTGGAACGTCCTACCCCCCGAACGGACCATCACGGACCTCCGCTCCTTCCGCCAGCAATTAAAAACGTACCTTTTCCAACAGGCCGGCCTGGCCTAACCTACTGTACTTAGCCTTAGTTATTAGAGAAATTTTATATTGGGTTTTATGATAATTTTTACGGGAAGATTTTAGCATAGGAGTTAGTTTAATATAGTTTTAAATATTTATGTAATTTATTGTGATATATTGTGTTTTTTATATTTCCTGTGAACCGCCCCGAGTCCCTTCGGGTAGAGGGGGCCGTTAATAAGTCGAATTAAAGTAAAGTAAAATAAAGATTCACTTAACAACTGTGTTCCTATCTCTGCACCTCTGCAGGGATTCAATTTCAACCAATTTCATTGTAATTTTAGTACAATGACAATAAAAATTATTATTATTATTATTATTATTATTATTATTATTATTATTATTCCCTTAACAATGGCAGCAAGCAAACTCTTAAAGTGGGGCAAACAGGGTGTGTCTCACGCAGTCACAGAAACTTTGAGCTGGCTCTTATTACCATATGTGGTGGACTTGTTCGGAGGCTAAAAGTTATTGGACTATGATTCTTCACACATGGTTGGAGAAAACGACACACAAACACAGAGACTTTAAACCTGAACTTTTCCTACTTGGAATTACGTCAGAAACACTTGATAAAAACTTGAAATATTCGATTGTGAATGTTTTGACAGCAGCTAGAATTGTATTTGCAAAAAACTGAAGAAATGAGAAATTACCTTCACAAGAAGAAGTTATTCGTAAAATTATGGAATGTGCAGAGATGAGCAGATTAACATTTGACATTAGAGAGCAGGAGAGCGAACAATTTTACGAAATATGGAATATATTTTTTTTAAATTTTTTACTTGATTTTGTATTGTATTTTAAATTCCTGTGCGCCGCCCTGGGTCCTTTTGGAGAAGGGCGGGGTATAAATTTAATTAAATAAATAAATAAATAAATAATAAATAAATAAATAAATAAATAAATAAAATGAAATGAAAAAACGAATGATGTTTTTCTATTTGTTTTTATGTTAAAAATAAAAAAAGAATGCTTATTAAAAAAAAAAAGAAACTTTGTGCTCAGTTACGGTCGTAAGTTGAGGTCCCCTGACCCCCCCCTTCTTTGTGAGGCGTGTTCGTACAGCAAAAGAGGAATCGAAAGAAAAAATTTAAAAACGGGACGAGAAAAGGGGAAAAGAGCAAACAAACTAAAGTTAAGAAATGTAGAAGTGACTTGGGGCTTTCTTTTATTTCGACGCCTTCCCTAAATATTTGGCCAGTCCCTTCAGCCCTTCCATTAATCTCCATCTTTCTTTACTTTCAAGCTATAAAATCAGGAATTATTTTTTTTAACTTCTTTCAGCAACATTATTTATTGATTATTTATTTATTTATTTATTTTATCAAATTTGTACCCCGCCCTTCTCCTTGTTAGGACCCAGGGCGGCGCACCGGCATTATATAAAACCATAAAATACAAAATATATCAATTAAAATATATTAAATTAATTACACCCGTGCTAAAATCCATTGTTAAAACCTTGCCGAATTATAATTTATATTTAAAAGTCAGAAGCGGGGGGCTATCCTAGGCCGGCTTGTTGGAATAAGTACGTCTTAAGACGTTGGCGGAAGAGGCGGAAGTCCGAGGTAGTGCGAAGGTCGGGGGGTAGGTCGTTCCAGAGGGCCGGGCCCGCCACAGAGAAGGCTCTTCCCCTGGGTGTCGCCAGCCGGCATTGCCCAACCGACGACACCCACAGAAGGCCCTCTCTATGGGAGCGGATCGGACGAAGGGATGTATGGGGCAGGAGGCGGTCTTTGATTTATAGACCGCCCCCCTCTCCCCGAAGGGACTCGGGGCGGTGCACAGGACTTTAAAAAACATATCTATAAATACAACAATACAATATTTAAAATCGAATTAAATAATGTACCCTGCGCTAAAATTTTAAAATCTTAAAACCTTTCAAACCCTTAATATTATTCCCTACAATCCCTATTAAAACAAACTCAATTTATACTACAGGCTAGAGTAGGATAGCTTAGGTCAGTGGTGGGTTTCAAATTTTTTAGAACCTGTAGGTGTGGCCTATTTTGTGGACGTGGCTTGGCAGTCATGTGACGGGGTGGGAGTGGCCACCTTTTAAAATGTGGTGAAACTCATTTAACAACGCTCTTGCTTAGCAACCAAAATTTTGGACTCAATTGTGATGATAAATTCTTTTATCATCAGAAGGGAGAGGGATGGAGGGAGGAAAGATATTGTCTGTCTGTCTGTCTTTTACAAACTGCTCATCTCCGTCAAAGCATTTGAAATGCCCCCAACTCCCTGGGAAGCTTCCCTGACCCAACCTGTGCATCCCCACGTTCTTAGGCCCTGCTTGGGATCCTGTCCCCCTGAGGGATGCTCCCAACAGTCGTTAAGTGTGAAAAACGGTCATCGGTCGCTTTTACCCCCACCCCAGCGAGGTTGTATCTTTTCAAAGGTCGCCAAACGAATGGCCGTAAGTCGAGGCAATCTCTATGCGGTGTGCAAGGAGGAGACCAAGTGTTCCGACCGCCGGCCCTCCTGCGAGCCCTTTTGAGAGCCAAAGGCGGGAGGGAATAAAATAAAACCCAGGATACTTTGACAGGTGTGATTAATCGATCCGGGCTCCCCGCTCATCTCCTGCATTTATGTCTGTATTCTAGCCGTAAACCCATCAACCGCCACGTGGGAGAAGGAAGGCAGAGGGGGGGGGCTGGAGAGAGAGAGGGGGGCATGTTCTGGCAGCTTCGTAGCTCGGACACCCCGACTTGAGGGCTCCCGCAGGCCCTATTTGCAGAGAGCTTCAAAAGGGGGATCGGGCGGGAGGGGGGAAGCCCTTTCTCCAGCTGCCAGGCAGAAGGGAGAGTCAATGAAAGAGAAAGAGAGAGAGAGAGAGAGAGGAGGGAAGGAGGGAGGAATAGAGAGGGAGGGAAGGAGGAGACAAGGATGGATGGAAGGGAGAAAGAGGGGGAGGAAGGGACGAAGAGAGGGAGAAGGAAGGAAGGAAGGAAGGAAGGAAGGAAGGAAGGAAGGAAGGAAGGAAGGAAGGAGAAATGGAAAGGAGGGAGGGAGGAGACATAAGGATGGATGGGAGGGAGGACACAAAAAGGTAAATAGAAGAGGTAGAGAGCAAGGGGAGGGAGGGAGAAGGAAGGAAATGGAAATGAGGGTAAAACCGGTAATCTCCGTAAGTCCTGCACTGATCGCTTCCAAATTTTCACACAAAGTTCCTTACAAATACGGCACCAATGATATATATATAGATTGTGTAGATGTCACACCCGTGCCAGGCACACGCAAAAATGTAGGTAGATGGATAGAGAGAGAGCAGTGGGCCACAGGTATTATGTCATCCTTTATGACATAAAATATTCTGTCCATAAGATTCAAGGAGAAATACAGTAGGTAGGTAGGTAGGCAGTTATAGGGATAGAGAGAGCGAGGGAGAAATGCGGTAGGTAGATAGGTAGGTAGGTAGTAGGTAGGTAGATAGGTAGAGGGACAGAGAGAGGGAGGGAGGAATACAGTAAGTAGGTAGGTAGGCAGCTATAGGGATAGAGAGAGGGAGGGAGAAATGCGGTAGGTAGGTAGGTAGGTAGGTAGGTAGGTAGGTAGGTAGGTAGGTAGAGGGATAGAGAGAGGGATAAATACAGTAGGTAGGTAAGTAGGTAGGTAGGTAGAGGGATAGAGAGAGGAAGGGAGAAATACAGTAGGTAGGTAGGTAGGTAGGTAGGTAGGTAGAGGGAGAGAGAGAGGGATAAATACAGTAGGTAGGTAGGTAGGTAGGTAGAGGAATAGAGAGAGGGAGGGAGAAATACAGTAGGTAGGTAGGTAGGTAGGTAGGTAGGTAGGTAGAGGGAGAGAGAGAGGGATAAATACAGTAGGTAGGTAGGTAGGTAGGTAGAGGAATAGAGAGAGGGAGGGAGAAATACAGTAGGTAGGTAGGTAGGTAAGTAGGTAGGTAGAGGGATAGAGGGAGAAATACAGTAGGTAGGTTAGGGTTATACGGTGGTTGTGTGTACGTGTTTGTGTGTGCAGGTGTAGATCTACACACAGATTGGTTGGCCATTTAACCAGACTGGGCCTAACGGCTAGTACATAAATACAAATAGGAAATAAGGGAAGGGAAGGAGGGAGGAGCAGAGAGAACAAGGCAAGGCCGAACCAGAAGGGAAAGAGGAAGGAAAAATCACCTCAGAACAAAGTTTGGAATTACCTCGCGATTCTTTCGGCCAAACAGGCCGATTAACGACCAAGTCCACCTTTTAGGAAAAGGGGACATTTTCATAGACTCAAAATATTGGCGATTGATGGAGCCAGTTGGAAAATATCCACCTCTACGTTGTGTTTTTATACATCTGGGAAGTGTGAACAGAGAGATTTGGCACACCCCCGCATTTTTTTCCCTTCCTGAAGTAAGGCTTGCTCATACTTTACACAGCGTTATTTGGCCGGAGATTAAAAATAAATAAATTGGGTTTATCGACTCAGATATTCTGGTCAGCTTTCAAATCCAGCCTGACTCGACATCACAATAATAATGTCTGGACTCTGGAAGTCCCATTTGTAAACAATGAGATATGTAATCAAGGACCACCATGTAAATATATAAAGAACTAACTGGATACCTGTGCTTCTCTGTGAAACTATGTGATCGGGCTTGGTTAATATGAGGCAACCGGCAGTTGGAACAGAGTTCTTTTCAGGTGGGGAGGAGGAGTGGAATGTCTTAAACTCCCAACCTGTAGGCTGGGTGAGTCACGCGCTGGCCACATCCACTCCTGGTTTAGTGAAGGGATAGCATCAGAGAGTTTTAATATAAGGCAACTGGCAGTTGGAACAGAGTTCTTTTCAGGTGGGGAGGGGAAGTAGGACTCTTAGCACCAGAGTGTGTTAATATAAGGCAACTGGCAGTTGGAACAGAGTTCTTTTCAAGTGGGGAGGGGGAGTAGAGCTCCTTAGCATCAGGGCGTGTTAATTACTGTATAAAAAATTACTTACACCCATTTCTTTAGTGACTGAAGTTACAACAGCACTGAAAAAAAGTGATTTATGACCATTTTTCACACTTACTATACTACCATTGCAGCATCCCTGTGGTCACGTGATCAAAATTCAAACGCTTGGCCATTGTCTCGTATTTATGATAGTTGCAGTGTCCTGGTGGGTCACGTGATTCCCTTTAACGACCTTCTGACAAGCCATATCCGTGGGGAAGCCGGATTCCCTCAACAACCATGTAACTAACTTAACAACCACCGTGATTCACTTAACAACGGTGCCAAGAATGGTCATAACACGGGGGCAAAACTCACTTCATAACCGTCTCGCCGAGCAACAGAAATTTGGGAGCTCAATTGTGGCCGTAACTCAAGGATTACCTTTGCTGGATTTACACAAGAGGCTTGGCTGACGTTTCTTAGCCTGGCCTACCTCGAAGGGCTGGTAGGAAACTTTCTGGGTGCGACCTCCAGCTGTGCCAACACGTCAGGCTAACTGAGGGAGGCTGAGATCCAAGCCGGCAACTCTGGAGGAAATTTCTCCCCGAAACCATGCATTCAAAACAACTAAACGTGCATCGGGCGATCTCGGTTAATCTGAATCCAGAGTGCGCCCCTAATGTAAACGGTTCTCTTGGACCCCTTCCAGGCCAGCTGGATCGCTGCCTATTCGCCGTGGGGCTGCCCCAATTCTAAGACTTACGTTTGGCCAAAGACAAGGAGCGCTTGTTTAAAACATAAAAATCTTCCAGACGAAAAGCAAATTATTAAGACAACTAATTTGCAGGATGGCTGGAGAACCATACATTAGGACATCATTCGACCTAAGCATCAGCCTCAGGCAGCTGCCCTCCAGATGTTTACAGATGATCAGAGTTGGAAGGGACCTTGTAGGTCATCTAGTCCAACATCCCACCCCACCCAAGCAGGGGACCCTATGCCATTTCTGACCAATGGCAGTCCAGTTTCTTCTTGAAAGCCTCCAATGATGAAGCTCCCACAACTTCTGAAGGCAACTTCTGTTCCATGGGTTGATGGTTCTCCCTGTCAGGAAATTCCTCCTTATTTCCAGGTTGAATCTCTCCTGGATCAGTTTCCATCCATTGTTCCTTCTCTGGCCTTCGGGGGCTTTGGAAAAGTGCTTGCTCCCTCCTCTCTATGGAAGACTCCTCAAATATTGGAAGACTGGTATCCTGTCTCCCCTGGTCCTTCTCTTCACTAGACTAGTCATAATGAGTACTTGCAACCGTTCATTGTAACGGTTACCTATCCTAACCCTAACCCCCAAAGGGGTCCAAAATTCAGAATAGAGTAGAATAGAATTAAAGAGTTGGAAGGGACCTTGGTGGCCTTCGAGTCCAACCCCCTGCGCAAGCAGGAAATTCTACACCACTTCAGACAAACGGTTGTCCAATCTCCTCTTAAAAACTTCCAGTGCTGGAGCATTCACAGTGGAGACAACTTCTGTTCCACTGATTAATTGTCCTCACTGTCAGGAAATTTCTCCTTAGTTCTAGATTGCTTCTCTCCTTGATTAGTTTCCACCCATTGCTTCTTGTTCTGCCCTCAGGTGCCTTGGAGAATAGCTTGACTCCCTCTTCTTTGGGGCAACCCCTGAGATATTGGAAGACTGCTATCATGTCTCCCCCGTCCTTCTTTTTATTAAACTAGACATACCCCAAATTCCTGCAACTGTTCTTCATATGTTTCAGTCTCCAGTCCCCTAATCCTCTTCGTTGCTTTTCTCTGCACTCTTTCTAGAGTCTCCACATCTTTTTTTACATCGTGGCGACCAAAACTGGATGCAGATATTCCAAGTGTGGCCTTCACAAGGCCTTATAAAGTGGTATTAACCCTTCACGTGATCTTGATTCTCTCCCTCTGTTGATGCAGCCTAGAATAAGAGGTTCTTATCCATGCCCACACCTGGACACTCCTTACCTGTCCTGCGTCCCGTAGGAGCCCACTTTCTCGTTCTTCATGCAGAAATCAGGAGAACTCTGAAGGTAAACCAGCTCAGATTCCTTCACGGGACGGATGTCAAGTTCCTTGGGCACCAGATGCTTGCGATTGCCCATGGGCCGATGGACAACCTTGGTGGCCGAAAGGTATCTGTTTTTTAAATCCAGGGCGATGTCCTTCAAGTCTTGAAGGCCCTTCCAACAAGTCTTGATGGAACAGGAACCCGACACTCCGTGACACTTGCATTTCATCTCCAAGGAAGCCTTCAGGGACTGTTGGAAAAACAACACAAGAACGTTGAAGGAGCCATCCACTCTTTCGGCCAACAACATCCAACATGCTTGGTGACATGCCTACCCAGGAACCGTCAATGGTATGTAATTTTCTGTCCTCAGAATGGGAGGTCATAGACTCCTAGGGCTGGAAGGGACCTCAGAGGTCTTCTAGTCCAACCCCCTGCTCAAGGCGTAGACCAAAGAGCCTTAGACCAGTGGTTCTCAACCTTCCCAATGCCGCGACCCTTTAATACAGTTCCTCATGTTGTGGTGACCTCCAACCATAACTGGTTGAAATATGTGTTTTCCAATGGTCTTAGGCCACCCCTGTGAAAGGGTCTTTCGACCCCCAAAGGGGTCCCGCTCTACAGGTTGAGAACCACTGCCTTAGACCAACCCAGTCAATCAGTGGAACAGAAGTTGCCTCCAGAAGTTCTGAATGCTCCAACACTGGAAGTTTTTAAGAAGAGATCGGACAACCATTTGTCTGAAAGGGTGTAGGGTTTCCTGCCTGAGCAGGGGGTTGGACTAGAAGACCTCCAAGGTCCCTTCCAACTTTGCTCTGTTATTCAGTGATGGAGCACCCACAACTTCTGGAGGCAAGTTGTTCCATTGATGAATTGTTCTCACTGTCAGGAAATTCCTCCTCAGTTCTAAGTTGCTTCTCTCCTTGATTAGTTTCCACCCATTGCTTCTTATCCTACCCCCAGGTGCTTTGGAGAATAGATTGACTCCCTCTTCTTTGGGGCAACCCCTCAAATATCAGAAGACTGTTATCATGTCCCACTCATTCTTCTCTTCAAAGGCTGGACATGTCTACTGTAGCTTCCTCAGATAGTTGCCACATTATCGGCTCCACAATGGATAGGGATTTCGGTTAGGACAGGTAGTGGAAATAGGAGACCATGCTAGGAGGAGACTCTATGGTGGGAGAACTAGACGTCCGGTCAGTAGAGGAAAAAGGACGCCGCACTAGGAGAAAACTCTATGGTGGGGGAACCGGACTTCCGGTCGGCTCCAGAATTGAATGGGGGCCTTCCGGTTAGGACTTTTGGGAGCTCTTTAAGGTTGCTGACCCCTGGACTAAAGTGACTTAGGAAAAAAAACCAACCACCAAAATGAGTCCTCCCACTTAAATTCGGAGGCTTGGCAACTGGCATGGACTTATGACGGTTGCAGCATCCCCAGGGTCGTGCGGTTGCTATATGCAAACCTTCCCAGCTGATTTCTAAGCCGGCAGTTTAATCACTACTCAAAACTATTCATGTGTCCAACCCAGTGGTGAAATGCAAATTTTTTTTATTACCGGTTCTGTGGGGCGTGGCTTGGTGGGCGTGGCAGGGGAAGGATACTGCAAAATCTCCATTCCCACCCCACTCTGCGACCAGTCAGAGGTGGCATTTGCCGGTTCTCCAAACTACTCATAATTTCCGCTACTGGTTCTCCAAATTATTCAAAATTTCCGCTACTGATTCTTTGAATTACTCAAAATTTCCACTACCGATTCTCCAAATTACTAAAAATTTCTGCTACATACGAGACCGCCTCCTGCCCCATACATCCCTTCGACCGATCTGCTCCCACAGAGAGGGCCTTCTCCGGGTACCGTCGACCAGGCAATGCCGGTGGGCGACGCCTAGGGGAAGGGCCTTCTCTGTGGCGGGCCCAGCCCTCTGGAACGACCTACCCCCCGAACTACGCACTACCTCGGACCTCCGCCTCTTCCGCCAACATCTCAAGACTTATTTATTCCAACAAGCCGGCCTAGCATAACCCCTGTTTTCTGACTTTTAAATGTGGATAAATTTTAAATTCTTAGGGTTTTATAATGGGTTTTAGCACGGGATATAATCTAATAGTTTTTTAATGATATATTTTTGTATTTTGTATGGTTTTTAATATTGCCTGTGCGCCGCCCTGGGTCCTTGCAAGGAGAAGGGCGGGGTATAAATTTAATAAAATAAATAAATAAATACTGGTTCTCCAAATTATTCAAAATTTCTGCTACTGGTTCTCCGAATTATTCAAAATTTCCGCTACTAGTTCTCTGAATTACTCAAAATTTCTGCTACTGGTTCTCTGAATTACTCAAAATTTCTTCTATTGGTTCTCTGAATTACTCAAAATTTCTGCTACTGGTTCTCTGAATTACTCAAAATTTCCACTACCGATTCTTCGAATTATTCAAAATTTCCGCTATCGATTCTCCAAATTACTCAAAATGTTGGCTATCAGTTCTCCAGAACCTGCTGGATTTCCCCTCTGGTCCAACCCCCAATTTGATGATTGCACAACGTCAACAACCCTCTTGGATCGGTTACCTGTCTCCCTACTTCACTGTTGTGGAGATGCATCAGCTTATTGGCTTGTGAT